>CM064567.1:35575719-36162620 GCA_032716605.1 Paralithodes platypus | reverse complement strand
AATGTAATCACCACCACCATCAGTACTGCTACCATAATCACCATCATCACTGCAAATCATAACTACTCCCACCATCACTACTACCATAAGTACTATCATCATCACTTCAGATCATCACAACTACCACAATCATCACCATCACTACTACTACCATAATTGCCATCATCATTACTGCGTTCTGGTGCCCCTACAGGGCACACACTTATACACAGATATAAAAAACACGTTTACATTACTACACCTCCCCTACGGGGGGGGAGGGGACATAATCACCACCATCACTATCATACCACAGTTCACCCGGAAGAAGATTGGTATCGAGTTTAGAGTTACTCCATCTACTTAAGTAATATACAGTATACAGTATAGTATTAAGTAATATACAGTATACAGTATAGTATTAATCATGAAATTAAAGGATGTTAAGTAACTGTGAACTAAAGATAGACACACCATCATCATCACGTGTGTGATGTGTTTGCCACACACACAGACTGCGGTTGCACAGAGACAGACATACAGATATGGTGATTAAAATAGTGTGCCACCCCTTAAGGGGCTTCGTAACAAACAAAAACTCCAGATTACCTTTAATTTGGTTAAGATACAAGTAACTATAGGTAGCGCCAACGAACTTTACTATAATCTTGATCCCTGAACTCTCTGTAACTCAAAAGTGCCTAGAACAAACTAGCTGTAAATATCCACACCTATTTCCTGGTGGACTCTTCCCAAATTATAAGAACGTCAGCCCGATTGTTTGTATTAATTTCGAGTTATAAGTAGTTAAGGGGTCAATATTATTGCCAAGTTTGCTGGCGCTACCCATCACTGAACTCAAGATAGACACGGTCATCACTACTGCAGCGTGTGGGCCACACACCGGGAGACTCCACACATCATCACCACTGTGATATATGAGAGACAGACATACAGGGTCTTTACAATACTACACCGGGGCGCCCCTAGGCTACGTAATCACCATCATTATCACTAATTTGCCCACCTTGATGCGAGCTAACCATAATAGCCCTCTATGTTATCACCTCTGGTCTATTAGCCCATGTGCGTAGCGTGTGTCTGTCATGTGTGTGGACAGACACACACACACACACACGGTAATTACAATACTTCACCATCTTTACGGGGAGCTACAAAGCATATAAATAAATTAATTAAATAATTCATATATAAATATTTTAATTATACATAAACATATATATAAAACATCCAAATTACCTATAATTTAATTGAGGTTATTAGGTTATTAAGTGCAGGCGAGGGTACAATAGGGGAAGAGGGTTGTAGGAAAGTTGAAAGCAGTAACAAGAAATAGGGTGGTCAGTATGGTGAAGAAGTCTTTGCATGACAGTTTGGTAATCCCGACACTACTTACGGAAGCCAAGCATGGACGTTCGGGAAGAGACTCCGACCAAGAGTGAGAGCGGTGGAAATGAGTTACTTGAGAAGTGCATGCGGAGTTACATGGAGGGATAGACAGACGAATGAGGAAGTAAGAAAGAGGTGTGGTGTGGAGGTATATGTGCTGGAAAGTGTGAAAAGGAACAACTTGAGATGGTTCGGCCATATGGAACGTATGGAAAGCGAGAGATTAACTAAGAGGGAGTACGAGAGCGAGGTGGAAGAACAGAGAGGGAGAGGTGCACCGAAGGAGAGGTGGAAGGATGGAGTGTGGAAGTATATGAATGAAGGCGGTGTTGGTTGGGAGGGGCGTCGACTGACTAGGAACAAAGGTGCATGGGGCTGGTTCGTTCGTGGCCACCCCTTCGGGGATCACGGCGTCAGGCAATAGATAGATAGGTTACTCTGAAATCAAGATAGACATATCAGCACTGTGGTGTGCGTCACAGACTCTACCATCACTACTATGATGTGTGTGACCACCAAAGCACACCATCATCATCACAAATGTTAACATATAGACATACAGACACTGATCATACTACTGTGGCACCCCTACGGGGGGCCTACATAAAAACACATGGATGATGGAAAATAAATAAAAATGGGAAGCAAATAAAACTGCCAAGAAAATACAGGGGGCTGTGAGAAATGTGAGAAACAAATATCTAACATCAGCGGGAACAAGGCAATCGGAGATGGCAGACTCCGCCCCTGCCGTGCTGTCTGAGACGGACACAAATGTGTGGGGGTCTTTAAGACAATCACTTCTATCATCACCCTCATCACTACTACTATCACCATCATCGCTACTACTACCCCCATCTATCATCACCATCATCACTACTACTACCATCATCTCAACTATACCATCACCACTTCCAAATTCACCATCACTACTACTATCACTAGTATCACTACTACTACCACAAGCATCACCACCACTACATTACTATTACCATAATCACAATCATCTTTAATACATTGATGTGTGTGGGCCGCACACATGCAGATCCTCACTACAGATTCAACCATCATCGTCACTGCTGTGAATCACAGCATCACTTATATAATTACCATTATTACTACTACTATCACAATAATTCCTACTGCTATCACCATCACCACTACTGTCATTATCACCACTTCACTATCACCATCATCACTACTACTGTTAACATCATCACTACTACTGTCACCATTGTTACTACCATCACCATCACTACTGGCAACATTAGCACTACTACTATTACTCACTATCATCACTACTACTGTCACCATTGTTACTACCATCACCATCACTACTGGCAACATTAGCACTACAACTATCATCACTAATATTATAACCATCGTCACTACTACTACTATCAACATCCTCACTATTACCATTATCACCAGTACTATCACCACCATCACTACCACCATGAGTATTGCAATCCCCAACGTCACCAATACTGTCATCAACATCACTACAACTATGCCTATCAATACTACAACAAACACAACCACCATCATTACTACTATCACCATCATCCCTACTTACAGTATATCATCACTGCTACTATAGCTGTCACTATCAAAGTTATTTTCACAATTACCACCACTATGATTAGCCTACCGTAATAACCTTTATGAAAACCATCATGCTACTATAATCACCATAACCATCACTACTACACTCAGACACACTATCATCCTTACTACAGATCATCACCACCATGACAAATACTATCACAATTAACAACACCAGCACCAGCATTATCACACAATCATAATTGCTGCCACAGAATAATGTGTGTGCCCTGCACGGGCACACGCACGCACAAATGACACAGTAACTGCGTTTTTCTTTACCACCACTGATAAACCATTGGGGTTTTGGCAGAAAATGCCAAAAATTATCAGTGATATCCGAGACATGTTTACATACAGTATTCTCATCGTCCAGCATATTACTGCTTCATATTCATCAGCCAACTTAAAATAGCCCTATATAATATTTAATTATCACTAGAACAATACACTATACCATGTAGGAAGTCTTCTGGAGAAATATGGCAAATTTAGAAAATAATGCAAGATAAAGTAAAGCACAAATGTATGCTAGAATTGCATTGACAAATCGCTAGATAGTCACCAGACACTAAAAACGTGTATGTCACTAGAAAACATATGTTGAAGAATCTAGAATAATCTTTAACAATCGGAACATCTAACAATTCTTTAAAATGTATGTAAGCGTTATTAGAAGGACACTATTAAACCATGAAACAAAATTCCTCTTGCAAAAATGTGAGTCTTACCTTTTTGGGCACTGAAGTCGGAGTGAAGAAATGTCATAATGTGTAGTATCAAATCACTTCTGTCTTGATGTGGAAATCCTAATGAAGCTCCAAAAAGAAGTCAAGAGTGTTATTTTGAAGCATGCCGATGTTCAATGCATACGTATGCAAATACCAAATAAAAGTTCAGTCCACCATCTATCCTACCTAAAATCCACAGTTATATTTTATCAAATATTAAATACAAGGTAATAGGTAAGAAAATGCTTATCTAATTCCTGCTATAGAATCTCTCTCGCTCTCTCTCTTTCTCTCTCTCTGAAAATTTTGTCTCGGTTCTTAAGGGATACCAACAGATTTTTCATTTACTTTTGTAATTATTATTTGTATTGCTTCTACATTAGCACACATCTATTATTAACGTTAATCTTTAGTGCAAATTAATCAGAATCAATTAGATTAATAGTGTAACTGAATAGTTAGGGTCATAGGATTTATCCTGAATAATGTTGGCAGGCCTGAACTGTAATAAGTGTGGTGTTCCAGTAGTAGCAGAAGAGTTGGTAAAATGCTATATATGGAGATCCATACTAATCTCAGCCTAATGTCAGAAAGGAATAAGGGTTAAACGAGACTCAAACTATGCAAGTATGTAGTTCGGGGGAGGAAAGGTGATAGTTTAGCAGTCGACACAGGAAAATCAGCTTTAGAACACCATGAATAGAGACGCATTTAGTATCAAAGTTTAAACACGGTTACCAGCTACTCTAAATATACCAATAACTCATGAGGGAAATGCTTTACCACAAATGTTTGCCTCGATGTTAATTAATTGTTCAATATATATGTATTATCCGACGTGAGATATGTCTACCATTTGCTTACTACTGCTTATTACAGTGATATAATATTATAAATTATGTTATCATATCTGTTATATATATATACAGTATAATTATATTCTGTATATATCTCATATATATATATATATATATATATATATATATATATATATATATATATACAGTATAATTATATACTGTATATATCTCATATATATATATATATATATAATGTATATATACAGTATATATATACATATATATATATATATATATATATATATATATATATATATATATATATATATATAATATATATATATATGTGTGATTTTACAGTATTAAGTTATGCACGAAATATATACTGTAGGCCTATGCAGTTTGCTATATTTAGTAACCCACTTCCTTGATAATATTTTCCAATAGGTGTTATACACCGAGACACCATAACATACAATAATTCATTACTAGATTATACTGCTTTATAATACTACCAAATAGCAAACATGGCATATTGTTATGCTGTCAAATGTAAAGCGAGTAGCTATTGTAATGTTGTGTATAATTTCTACATGATAATACATGTATAACCAAACATATATTAAGCCTCTGAGAATCGATGACACTCTTCCTTTTTGCTTTATGGCTATTATTAGACGATTTAATTCAGATTAGGACATTATTTCACATTGGTCCTTCCTAAGCTGTAATTATTCGTCTAATTATAGCCAGGATAAACAATCAAAATGTGTCAAAACCGTCAGAGGGTAAATTAATGAAGGTAAACACGATACCATTACTTATGAAATTGATAATGGTGTGTGTGTGTGAGTCAACCTCCTGTCTGGCATTGGGGTATACATACATAAATAAATGAATAGACCAACAAATAAACCGCACCCCCTTCAAATCCATACTGTTTCTACATGCTAACCCTTTGCGGATCATGACGCGTGTTGATAGTTTATTATGGCTCTCATTACACTATCTTAGACAGTTTAGGAAGGATCTGTGGGAATGGTGAGGTTAAAGACTATCTCAATCAACCCTCTGATTGCCATATAGCTTTCCTAATCTGAGGAACGTGATCTGTGAGTATGATAAGGCTCTTGAAAATGATACCTCCCCCTTAGCCCTTTGAGTACCAGCGACGTGTGTTATCTTTTATATTCTAGCTATATTTAGACGATAATGGGCAGCTTAGGAAGGATCTGCGTTGGTTAAATGAGTTGGTAGAGATAGTTTGAAGCCTTATTATTGGTAAAGGTCCTTCCTAAGCTGAATAATATAGTCTAATAGTTACTAGAATATGATGAAATGGACGTCTCTGGTACAGTACGGGTTAATATAACATAAAGACATACAGTAGTAGTTGCCTTTATTGTCAGTACATATAAATGGACGTCTCTGGTACTGTACGGGTCAATATAACGTAAAGACATACAGTAGTAGTTTCCTTTATTGTCAGTACGTATAAAGAAAGCAGTTGTTAAAGGCTTCAATTTACCGTCAGCTGAAATATAACCGACTCTATACCCTGTACCAAGTAAGTAGGCACAAACTCTTGAACATTACCCACTGTGACTCACAACCGACTAGAGTAATTGAGATAATACTTCTACCATTTGGGTATAATTATTTATATAAATATATTATTAAAAGCAAAAGACTTCAGTCAATTCATATCCGTAAGGACATCGATGTTTATATGAATAAAGTAACAGTAGAATGTGTGGATTTATCAGCACTAATTGCTATTGAATGTACACTTTAATTAGGAAGGGTTTTGCAACACTGGAATATTTTCAATTTGTTGTCATTATGAGATTAAGATCACCACACTGAAAACCTTAAAGAGCCTCTTTTAATTCGTCAATACCGATATATCCAGGTACGAACCTTATCGTTTCTATTCAAATCTAAAAAGCAAGCTGTGAATTTTGGGGTGGTGATTAAATTGATTTCAAGTTTGATAGGAACCACTGACTGGATACAAATAAGTATAATCGATCGATCAATGTACGTAAGTAGTGTAATCATTCTTTACTTGACTGAGCCTTTTTAAGGTCAATAGTTTAAACATTAGTGACATCAACACCCAGGGGGGTTAGTGATACGTATGAGGTAGTGGCATCAACACCTAGGGGGGTTAGTGATACGTATGAGGTAGTGGCATCAACACCTAGGGGGGTTAGTGATACGTATGAGGTAGTGGCATCAACACCTAGGGGGGTTAGTGATACGTATGAGGTAGTGGCATCAACACCTAGGGGGGTTAGTGATACGTATGAGGTAGTGGCATCAACACCTAGGGGGGTTAGTGATACGTATGAGGTAGTGGCATCAACACCTAGGGGGGTTAGTGATACGTATGAGGTAGTGGCATCAACACCTAGGGGGGTTAGTGATACGTATGAGGTAGTGGCATCAACACCTAGGGGGGTTAGTGATGCGTATGAGGTAGTGGCATCAACACCTAGGGGGGTTAGTGATATGTATGAGGTAGTGGCATCAACACCTAGGGGGTTAGTGATACGTATGAGGTAGTGGCATCAACACCTAGGGGGGTTAGTGATACGTATGAGGTAGTGGCATCAACACCTAGGGGGGTTAGTGATACGTATGAGGTAGTGGCATCAACACCTAGGGGGGTTAGTGATACGTATGAGGTAGTGGCATCAACACCTAGGGGGGTTAGTGATACGTATGAGGTAGTGGCATCAACACCTAGGGGGGTTAGTGATACGTATGAGGTAGTGGCATCAACACCTAGGGGGTTAGTGATACGTATGAGGTAGTGGCATCAACACCTAGGGGGTTAGTGATACGTATGAGGTAGTGGCATCAACACCTAGGGGGTTAGTGATACGTATGAGGTAGTGGCATCAACACCTAGGGGGGTTAGTGATACGTATGAGGTAGTGGCATCAACACCTAGGGGGGTTAGTGATACGTATGAGGTAGTGGCATCAACACCTAGGGGGGTTAGTGATACGTATGAGGTAGTGGCATCAACACCTAGGGGGGTTAGTGATACGTATGAGGTAGTGGCATCAACACCTAGGGGGGTTAGTGATACGTATGAGGTAGTGGCATCAACACCTAGGGGGGTTAGTGATACGTATGAGGTAGTGGCATCAACACCCAGGGGGGTTAGTGATACGTATGAGGTAGTGGCATCAACACCTAGGGGGGTTAGTGATACGTATGAGGTAGTGGCATCAACACCTAGGGGGTTAGTGATACGTATGAGGTAGTGGCATCAACACCTAGGGGGGTTAGTGATACGTATGAGGTAGTGGCATCAACACCTAGGGGGGTTAGTGATACGTATGAGGTAGTGGCATCAACACCTAGGGGGGTTAGTGATACGTATGAGGTAGTGGCATCAACACCTAGGGGGGTTAGTGATACGTATGAGGTAGTGGCATCAACACCCAGGGGGGTTAGTGATACGTATGAGGTAGTGGCATCAACACCTAGGGGGGTTAGTGATACGTATGAGGTAGTGGCATCAACACCTAGGGGGGTTAGTGATACGTATGAGGTAGTGGCATCAACACCTAGGGGGGTTAGTGATACGTATGAGGTAGTGGCATCAACACCTAGGGGGGTTAGTGATACGTATGAGGTAGTGGCATCAACACCTAGGGGGGTTAGTGATACGTATGAGGTAGTGGCATCAACACCTAGGGGGGTTAGTGATACGTATGAGGTAGTGGCATCAACACCTAGGGGGGTTAGTGATACGTATGAGGTAGTGGCATCAACACCTAGGGGGGTTAGTGATACGTATGAGGTAGTGGCATCAACACCTAGGGGGGTTAGTGATACGTATGAGGTAGTGGCATCAACACCTAGGGGGGTTAGTGATACGTATGAGGTAGTGGCATCAACACCTAGGGGGGTTAGTGATACGTATGAGGTAGTGGCATCAACACCTAGGGGGGTTAGTGATACGTATGAGGTAGTGGCATCAACACCTAGGGGGGTTAGTGATACGTATGAGGTAGTGGCATCAACACCTAGGGGGGTTAGTGATACGTATGAGGTAGTGGCATCAACACCTAGGGGGGTTAGTGATACGTATGAGGTAGTGGCATCAACACCTAGGGGGGTTAGTGATACGTATGAGGTAGTGGCATCAACACCTAGGGGGGTTAGTGATACGTATGAGGTAGTGGCATCAACACCTAGGGGGGTTAGTGATACGTATGAGGTAGTGGCATCAACACCTAGGGGGGTTAGTGATACGTATGAGGTAGTGGCATCAACACCTAGGGGGGTTAGTGATACGTATGAGGTAGTGGCATCAACACCTAGGGGGGTTAGTGATACGTATGAGGTAGTGGCATCAACACCTAGGGGGGTTAGTGATACGTATGAGGTAGTGGCATCAACACCTAAGGGGGTTAGTGATACGTATACGTATGAGGTAGTGGCATCAACACCTAGGGGGGTTAGTGATACGTATGAGGTAGTGGCATCAACACCTAGGGGGGTTAGTGATACGTATGAGGTAGTGGCATCAACACCTAGGGGGGTTAGTGATACGTATGAGGTAGTGGCATCAACACCTAGGGGGGTTAGTGATACGTATGAGGTAGTGGCATCAACACCTAGGGGGGTTAGTGATACGTATGAGGTAGTGGCATCAACACCTAGGGGGGTTAGTGATACGTATGAGGTAGTGGCATCAACACCTAGGGGGGTTAGTGATACGTATGAGGTAGTGGCATCAACACCTAGGGGGGTTAGTGATACGTATGAGGTAGTGGCATCAACACCTAGGGGGGTTAGTGATACGTATGAGGTAGTGGCATCAACACCTAGGGGGGTTAGTGATACGTATGAGGTAGTGGCATCAACACCTAGGGGGGTTAGTGATACGTATGAGGTAGTGGCATCAACACCTAGGGGGGTTAGTGATACGTATGAGGTAGTGGCATCAACACCTAGGGGGGTTAGTGATACGTATGAGGTAGTGGCATCAACACCTAGGGGGTTAGTGATACGTATGAGGTAGTGGCATCAACACCTAGGGGGGTTAGTGATACGTATGAGGTAGTGGCATCAACACCTAGGGGGGTTAGTGATACGTATGAGGTAGTGGCATCAACACCTAGGGGGGTTAGTGATACGTATGAGGTAGTGGCATCAACACCTAGGGGGGTTAGTGATACGTATGAGGTAGTGGCATCAACACCTAGGGGGGTTAGTGATACGTATGAGGTAGTGGCATCAACACCTAGGGGGGTTAGTGATACGTATGAGGTAGTGGCATCAACACCTAGGGGGGTTAGTGATACGTATGAGGTAGTGGCATCAACACCTAGGGGGGTTAGTGATACGTATGAGGTAGTGGCATCAACACCTAGGGGGGTTAGTGATACGTATGAGGTAGTGGCATCAACACCTAGGGGGGTTAGTGATACGTATGAGGTAGTGGCATCAACACCTAGGGGGTTAGTGATACGTATGAGGTAGTGGCATCAACACCTAGGGGGGTTAGTGATACGTATGAGGTAGTGGCATCAACACCTAGGGGGGTTAGTGATACGTATGAGGTAGTGGCATCAACACCTAGGGGGGTTAGTGATACGTATGAGGTAGTGGCATCAACACCTAGGGGGGTTAGTGATACGTATGAGGTAGTGGCATCAACACCTAGGGGGGTTAGTGATGCGTATGAGGTAGTGGCATCAACACCTAGGGGGGTTAGTGATACGTATGAGGTAGTGGCATCAACACCTAGGGGGGTTAGTGATACGTATGAGGTAGTGGCATCAACACCTAGGGGGGTTAGTGATACGTATGAGGTAGTGGCATCAACACCTAGGGGGGTTAGTGATACGTATGAGGTAGTGGCATCAACACCTAGGGGGGTTAGTGATACGTATGAGGTAGTGGCATCAACACCTAGGGGGGTTAGTGATACGTATGAGGTAGTGGCATCAACACCTAGGGGGGTTAGTGATACGTATGAGGTAGTGGCATCAACACCTAGGGGGGTTAGTGATACGTATGAGGTAGTGGCATCAACACCTAGGGGGGTTAGTGATACGTATGAGGTAGTGGCATCAACACCTAGGGGGGTTAGTGATGCGTATGAGGTAGTGGCATCAACACCTAGGGGGGTTAGTGATACGTATGAGGTAGTGGCATCAACACCTAGGGGGGTTAGTGATACGTATGAGGTAGTGGCATCAACACCTAGGGGGGTTAGTGATGCGTATGGGGTAAGTGTTTGAGTGCTTCAAGGGGACGTATGTTCTCTCTGGACCCCCTTCTTCCTCATCTTTAGCCCCATAAAACCTTTTGTGCCATTTAGGTGTCGATTTTTTCATGGCGAGTGATAGCGAGCCTGTAATTTAGAAGGAACCGGCTTTCGGCCACAACACTTTTCTACCGAATAATGTACAAATTAATCTCGAAGGAAGGTCTTGGGAGTATTATATAAAGCTTGATGGAGGTCTTGGGATGAAACTAAATATAATTAATAGAGAGCTAATTAAACAAGGGGGTATTTTTTAAGGCTTGATGAAGGTCTTGGGAGGAAACTAAATATACTAAACAAACAAATAAAGGAACAAATAAATTCAATTCCAACCCCCTCTGGCCTTACACCAACTACTTCCTGCGAGGTAATAATGGGATTGACCTTGTTGGTTTCACACGAGCGGTCATTGTCAGGGTCACCTGGCCACCTGTAGCCGATAACCAGTATCACAGTCTCTTATTTTGCTCGATATTTTATTTTATATATTATTTTCTAGCTTCCTCCCTAGACCTCCCTTAAACTTAGAAAAACACCCTTTAGACCCCCCTTCGAGATGAATTTGTACATTTTTCGGTAGAAAAATGTCCCGGCCGAAGGCCGATTCCTCATATAATTACAGGCTCTCTATCACTTGCCAGGAACAAATCGACACATAAATTGCACGATTGGTCTAAAAATTTACAACAAAATGGAGCTAAACGTGTTAAAATCGCCAAACTAATGGCCCGAACGTCTTAAAATGTCAAAACTAATGGGACTAAACATGAGGGAGAAGGGGGACCAGAAAAGCGATCTATCTCCCCTTAATGAGGGTTTATATTTGGGTTGATAATTTCATATATTAAATATTTGTCTTTTAGTTTCCTCCCTAGACCTCCAAACTTAAATAAACATCCATTAGATTCCACTTCTAGATTAATTTCTACATTTTTCGGTAGACAAATTTCCCGGCCGAAGGCCAGTTCTTCCATAATTACATGCTCAATATCGTTCGCCAGGAAACAAAATCGACACCTAAATAGCACGAAAGGTCTTAATATTGATAAAGAAATGGGACGAAAGGCCTAAACATCGACATACTAATAGGGCAACCATCTTAAAATCTTTGAAAAATAATGGGGTTAAACATGAGAAATAAGGGGGTCTAGAAAAACCAACCATCTCCCCTTAATTAAGTAACTTGTTTTAATAGTTGGGTTAAATAATCGTAAGTTTAAGCTAAAAACTTGAAAATAACGTCAACATTTAAGTACTATTGGTCGAATAACATTATTTTCTTTCTTATATTCTGGATGGCAGTTAGGAGTCACTTTTTCACCTGCATAGGGAACGGTGCAATAGTCATAGTTGGCCGAAATCATATAACGCTGAAAAAAAAAAAAAAAAAAAATGTACTGTATAGGCCTATATATATATATATATATATATATATTATATATATATATACTGTATATAGTATATATATATATATATATATATATATATATATATATATATAGTTCCATGTCATCTCAACCAGTAGACCATTTCAACCAGTAGCTCTCAACCAGTACCAAATTAACCCAGATCAACCAAACCAGTGCCAAAATATAGTATTAACATAAGCTAACCTAACCTAACCTAACCGTATTGGTTGATTTGGTACTGGTTGAGAGCTACTGGTTGAAATGGTAAACTGGTTGAGTTGACCGGTCACCCTATATATATATATATATATATATACAGGGTGTCCCAGGAGGAAAGGGCAAAAAACTTTGGGAAATGATAGAACAAGGTATTCTAAGCCTAAAATTATATATAAGAAATATTCCAAATCTAGACCAGTATCGAGATATTGCATGTTGAAATTGGTATTTTCTTCAGTATTTCCCAATAAGGCTGGCTTAGCTGTTGTGTGTTGCTGTTGCTGTTCCCCAGGCTGTCTGGCCGAACAGCCCCAAGGTCCCGAGCAAGGCCAACGCCATTAACGTGCGCTCCCAAAGAACCCTCCCTGCTTACCACTAATAAAGCCTGGGTGACCGAAGCCACTCCAAGGCGGGGAGCTGAGGAGGGTGCGGAAACGCCCGGGAAACCAAAGACCCCACCTAAGGCCCTGTGCCCCTCAACAATTATGAAGGGAAAGTTGATGGGCAAAGGAAAAATGTAATGCTTTGGCTCCCAATCTGTCTACCTCTAGGTTGGCAGTAGGGAGGTAAATCCACGGAAGAGACGCTGTCTTAGTGCCTAATACACCTCCATCTTTCTGTAATTATTTTACCATGTTATTATAAAGATACTATAATTCTGTAAGTTGCACAATGATTATAAACATATTAGCTCACTTTGGACCAGTTGGACACTATTTAACATGGGTGAGTCCATTTCAGCGATGTGGGGGAGGATACTAAATTAAACCTTCAATATCTTTATAACGGTTGATATTTGGACTTTTTGTTATAAAATATTTTATGCTTAGACTGATTTCGACCCGTTTGGGCCAGAAGGAGGCCTCCGATCGAAAAGGTGTATGGAACGAAAGTTGTTCGCAGCCCCCCAAAATGGGGGTACAGATGAGGTCAGATCCAAAATCGGAGGTCATTTAGCGGCCGAAATCGAGGTCGCCGTTTCATGAGGTGCAGGGAGGTTATGGTAGTGCAGTAGTAGTATTGTGATGATTGTGGTAGTAGTGATTGATGATGGTGATTATGGTAGTAGTAGTGGTGGTAGTAGTGATGGTGATTATGGTGATTACCCGGGCAATGCCGGGTACCCCTGCTAGTATATATACATACATACATACATACATACTGTATACTGTATATACCATTGCTCTGAAATATTTGACATTTGATAACGGTTAGCCGTTCAAGTTTAATGAGGTGAACTAAATTAACACCTTACGAGCGGCCTATGCGGTTTATTATATGTACCGCACAGCGGGGTGTTTTTAGCCAAAATAGGGCTGTTTACGTGATCATTTTCATGCCTAAATAAGACCCAGAACGTAAAACAAGTACCTATCCCTGAAAGGGCATAAACAGAGCTTTCGAATGACACCATAACGATCCTTGTATGATGGATAGTTTTCTTGCAATAACCGTGCAACGCGAGTGCAAAAAGCAGGTAATTCGGTAGTTTCGGTACATAATTGAGTATGTAGCGAGTGAGAGAGGGAGGAGGGAGCTGAGATTTGTGTCAGTAGGTTCGCCGCGGTGGTCTGGAGCAGTCATACGCTCGCTAGTCTCCTGCCACCACTTGTCTCTCTCTCTCAGCCACATTACGTGCTGAAATTGCCACTCGACCTATGTCGAGCGCCGCCACATAGTCCAGCTTTTTTTAACTCGACTTATGTTGCTCGCCGCTAATTAAGGGTTAAGTAACTGTGGTCAATTTGGTGGGTTCATTTTAACAGCTATGCTAAATACAGTTGAATAACTCGAGATAGTTATGCATGAGCACACCTGTTGGCTATTGCTATAAATGTCAACTCTATCCATCACCTTTTGCTGTTCGCAGTTTGGTTCCGTGTTTAACCCCTTGAGGATTATGACGCATTTCGACAGTTTTTTCTTGCTATAATTAGACAAATTTATACAGCTTAGGAAATACCTGTAGGCATCAAAAGGGTAAAGACTATCTCAAGGAACTCTCTGACTTCCATATTCCCTTCCCAATCTGAATAATATCTTATAATAATAGCCTGACGAAACTGTCAAAACGCGTTATAATCCTCAGAGGGTCAACTTCCTTCTAGCTATATGGCCAACAATATAATTAACCCTTTCAGTACCGGCCATGTATTTTTTATTTGATATCGGCTACATTTGTATGAAGCCTAAAAAGGATGGGAGCAGGCCACTTCGCCTCATTACCACTTCGCCTTGGTCTCTTCGCCTCATGACAACCATTACAACCTTACAACCATTTTGCCTTGTAACCACTATGCCTCACTACCACTTCGCCTCACGACAACAACGCCTCAGCTCCAGTTCGCCTCACGCTTTCTTACCGCTTCACCTCTCTACTAATTTGACGCACAATTTGAATGATGTACATTAGTTTTTGATAGTAAGGTTAGGTTAGGTTAGGTTAGGGAAGCTGAATCATGAGGCGAACTGGTGCTGAGGCGTCATTGACGCAAGGCGAAGTGGTAGTGAGGCGTAGTGGTGGCAAGGCGAACTGGTCGTGAGGCGTAATGGACATAGGCGTAGTGGTCATGAGGCGAAGTAGTCGTGAGGAGGAGTGACTGGAAAGCAAAAAGATAATTATATGGTAGCTGTTTTATCAGGGTTTTTACCAGGGTTGTATAAATTATTGGTTGTGGTGAGTTCTACCTGACTGGAGAATTCTACGGTCATACAATACATGCATAAAAATCAAATAGAGGATACATATTACACCGAGTATAATTTATTATAAAGAACAGTTTTATTTATTTTAACTATTATTTATACTTGTCACAGATAGTTATACATAAATATAATTATAAGTTTATACAACGGAATACTGTCCTAGCACGATCGAGGATCTAGATGGAGCTCAAGTATACAATAGACTTTTAGCTTGCCTATTAACCCTTAACTGGCGGCGCGCAACATATGTCGAGTGAAAGAAATTTGGACTATGTGGCGGTTCACAACTTATGTCGTGTGCCATTTTCAGCACGTAATGTTGCTGAGAGAGAGAGATAAGTGGTGGCAGGAGAGTAGCGAGCGTATGACTGCACCAGACCACCGCGGCGTACCTACTGACATGAATCCCACCCTCCCCCACCCTCACGCACTCGCTACACAGGGAATTATGTAGGGAAACTACCTAATTACATGGTTTTTGCACTCGTGTTGCGCGATTGTTGCAAGAAAACTAGCGGTCGTACAAGGATGGTTGGGGTGTCATTGGAAAGCTCTGTTTATGCTCTTTCAGGGATAGATACTTGTTTTACACTCTGGGTCTTATTTAGGCATGAAAATGATCACGTAAACAACCCTATTTAGGGAAAAAACACCCCGCTGGGCGGTACATATATATTACCGCCTAGGCCGCTCGTTAGGTGTTAAACAATAGAAATTAAATATTCTTGAAACACTTATAAGTTGTACAACAATATGTGCTAGTTCAATATTTATACATAACACTCTTAGCACTAGTACAATAGACGAGGATTTATACCGAGTCAAATATAGTGGACTCTAACTTTATATAGGCATCTGTGCACTGGTGAGAATTAGGCAGAGTCAATGGTTGAGACTCTTACTTAAGATACCTCGTCACCATTATCGACTTATTTCTGGTTTCTATTATGAACTCCTAAACTAACACTTAGAGCTGGAGAATTGATGAGTTCAGGTAACAGCTTCCGGTCGTCTGAGTCTCCGTTGGGCCGTCCAAGTTGGCCTATCATGTGGATCAGTTGTTTGAGTTACAGTAGGATTAATTGGTATCGGGTCTCGAATGAGGCTCCTTAAATGTCATGACACTGGGCACCTTATCGGATGAACGCGAGTATGTTTTAGCACATAGCTATGAATACTCGACAATCCTGACCGTTAAGTTCTGTTCAAGTACTCTTTGTGTGGGGTCTTTAACATAATGTGTCCAATGTCATGAAACAGTGACAATATATCGGGCTAACGCAAGTAAATAATAAGGTCATGACCATTACTATGTTCCTTGACTACCGCTGACCTTTATAAGAGGTTCAAAGAACTCAGGGCGGTGTTTTAACCTTTTAATTGCAAGTATCCGCTAACATGTTGTTGGACAGATGCACCAAGGGCTTTTCTATGCAGAGTGCCAGTTACGGTGTCTCCCAAACCCCTGGAATAATCGAATGACCTTGCCATGTCAAGTATCAGTCGAGAAAATAGAGTGCATATTTAATTATAGAAGTAAGGTGGGGACATGTCCGCGAGCTTATACTTACACTATTAAAAGTGCTACCTACTAGGGATTTCAATGTTATTACTATGTCATGACACGTGATAACAATGATTCCCTCAATAGTTAAAAAAACTCCTCAGACCTGGTTAGATATTTGGCATGCCTTCAATCGTCCACTGAATGGGAGGGTAATTCTAAGACTATCACCATTATTATGTTATGAAAGCCCTAGAATTGCTTGCCCTGTTCAGCCTTCGTCGGGATAGTGACGACTTTGGCTGAGATGTCCCGGGGTAGGTGTGCGGGGGTCATAAGTCCGGTCAGGGGCGGATCTAAGGGGATTAGGAGGGCCCCTTAGAAACTGGCGGGCAGGTGATTCGGCCTTTGGGTGGAAGTAGTGCTTCACATGTCTCACTCCCTAGACTGGAACAAGACCTCACGGGCCTCACCGTGTTCAGCGGTAGAGAGTGCAGGCTCTCAGCCTATGCCCGAGAGGGAGTAGTTTGAATATAGAAAAAAAAAATATCTGCTCTTGTGATGGTGATCCTTCTTTCCCTGGCTGAATACCATTTTTCTTTTAGGAGCTTCTTGTGATGTTGATGGTATAATCATATTCTTGCCGGGTGTTGATGGGAATTTTGGTGCAATAGTGGCAATCCGGGCATCTCGTCTGGTGTTCGTATAGGGCGTGGAAGTAATATTAATAGGAAAATTTTGGCGTGTATTACTCATGGAATTCTGGTGGTTATTCTGTACAAGTGGTATTACTCCGCGTGCATGTTTTGTTTTTGTCGATGTTCTTCTCTTCTCTTCTTCTGGCTCGACTTTCGTGTTCTTCTTCTCGTTCTCCTTATTGACGATGTGGGGTAATTTCGGTATGCGGGGCATTGTGTTTATGTGTTTCTTTATTAGTCCCGTCTGTGATAGTCTTCTTTGTTCTAGTTTAGTTTCTCCTTTATTTTCTTCCGAAAGTCGTTTTTCCTGGTGGCCGCTATCTTGTCTTTCCTGCTTGTCGTTATTTCTTCTTTGTTTCATTCCATTTACATCTTCTGTTGTTACTGCCTTCTCTATCTCCTTCTTGATTTTGTTCTTCTTACCGTCGTTATTCTTGGCTATGATATGGGGGACTGGAATGCTGCATCTTGTGGTTATTTCGATAATATTCAAGGACAGTAGTGCGACGTTATGAGAAACAATTTATTAGGGAAAATAGGCACCAATAGATTCGTCATATTTTTCTCCATATAGTCCGCATGGAGGATTTTCGTTATCAACAAATTGAAAAATACCCACTTCACAGACAAATACACCAAAAATCTAAGTCAAAGCGGGGGTGTGGGGGCGGCAGCCCCCACCTATAATACTAGGTTAGGTTAGGTAAGGTTGTTAGGTTAGGCTAATGTCCTTTCAAAGGGGTATAGGCTAGTAAACACTAGGATAGCCTATACCCAGGCAGGGGTAAGAAGAAGAAGAAGAAGAGTCCTGCAGTAGTCTCCTTGAATGTTACCATTATTTCTTCTGTGTTTACTCTGTCCCTCGTTATTATTCGTTTTGCTTCAGTTCCTCCTTCTTTATTCCGGTAACGTTTTCCATACGTTTCGTTCCGTGTTCCTTTGGGATTTTCCTTTTATTGTTTATGGGGGTCTTCATTAAAGGCGTTATTTTAGTAGCTAAGAATAATCGAGATCGTCTGCAGCCTCTTAATGTACCGACGTCCTTTCTAAGCTGAATAACATCGTCTAATAGTTGCCTGAATGCAAACAAAAAACTCACCAGCACTGAAAGGATTAATATTAAATGCCTTTATATTCAAGGTGTGTTCGCTGTGGTTGATGAGTATCTGTGTATTAATTGGAGGTATGACGTTTTGTTTTCTTCTAACCCCTTTTTTCCCTTATGTTTAGCCCCAAAAGTTTTAATATTCAAAGAAGTTTGCCGCATTAGTTTGTCGATTTTAAGACGTTTTGCCCCATTTCTTTGTGAATATCAAGACCTTTCATGCCCTTTAGGTGTCGATTTTTTCCCCCGGGTGATCCATAGCGAGCCTGTAATTTTAGAGGAACCGGCCTGAGGCCAGGACATTTTTTACCGATAAATGTACAAATTAATCTCTAAGCGGAATCTTGGGAAGGTTTTGTTAAAGCTTGATGGAGGCCTGGGGAGGAAAATACAAATGATTAAACAGCCGAGTAACCAGTTGTATGCCTGCCCAGGAACCCTAGAAGGACGTGGCGCAAAAGATACAAAGGAAGGCAAGCAACAACAAACCATATGGTCCTTACAAGGCTGCTTGTACAAAAAACAAACAAAACAAAAAAATGCCACAGCCATCAACTGGAGGGTTTCAGCTCCAGAAAAACTGTGGTCAGAAAACAAAATTATAGCACTATAATACCACTATACAGTATATGCTGATACGGTCACGCTACTCCGGCACAAACGCAGTTAGTCTGGGATTTAAGGCGAGATATTTATCAAGGCGATATTTAAATGTCTGGACTGTATGGCACTCTGCAATATTTCTAGGCAATGTATCCCATAAGTTGACTACTCTGTTGACAAATAATTGCTTTGCTTCATGTGAGTGAAATGCCTTCCCGACAATTTTGTAACCATTACTTCTTGAGTAATTTGAGTTATTTAGTGTGAAGTACTTACTTGCATCCATGTTGTCATGGCCTTTGATAACTTTAAAAACTTGGGTTAGGTCCCCTCGTATTTTGCGGTTTTTCAAGGTAAATAGGTTTAACTATTTTAGTCGTTCCTCATATGGTGTATTCCTTAGTTGGGGAATCATTTTAGTTACTCTCCGTTGTACTCTCTCCAGTTTAGCAATGTTTTTTTTTTTTTAAGCATGGCGACCAAAGTTGGACATAATATAATATTCCAAATGCGGACGAATCAGGTAATTATATAAAGTGCGTATAATGTTTTTGGATATACTGTAAATTCAAAAGATCTCTCATTGAAACCAACAATTGTATTTGCTTGTTTAACAACTTTGGCGCATTGTTGGGCAGGTTTTAAATCGCTTGTTATAGTGTTGTAGGGCTTGTTTTATTGTTTGCTAATTTTACTCTCTCCCTCACTCTCTCCAACTCTCTCTCACTCACTCACTTTCTCTTCTTTTTTTTCTATCCTTTCCTTCAACTTTACTTTTTTTATCGGATATGTCATCTCTACTAGAATAAAGTACTGACCACCTCGTTTGGATCGTAAGGTCTGTGTGGCCAGTGTATCTATGTACATCTCTCACTCACTCTCTCTCTCTCTCTCCTTAGCAAAATGCCCAAGTACGAGGTGCAATACTAGGTGCTTTAAAGTGCTAAAATGGATTCAGTAACATAAAATACAATAACAACGTAATTATTCTCCTTTACCCAGCGCTCTCCACAGGGAATAACCTAAAGTAGTGTGTCATATTTACCTTACACGGATTGGAACCTAAGTCATGGTGTAGTGGTGATGAGCGACAACGTATATATCAGACTAATAACACACATAACAAAGCGACTCCAACAGCTTCCTCTCTCTCCAATACCCTTCTCCCCACTCAACAGTCTTCGAAAAAAGAAAAAACTAAATAATCATTAACAGTAGATACAAGGTGCCGTCGTCAAGGCTTACCCTTCAATGCCTTAACCTGACTCCCTTTCTCCCCTCTCAACACTCTTCGAAAAGTAGATACGATGTGCCGTTATAAAGGCTTATCCCTCAATAATAATAATAATAATAATAATAATAATATTTATTCAGTTAGCAATTTACAGAGTTCGTACCACATAGTTTGTTACAAATATGACATGTACCAGCCTTGCATAATTCCAACTAAGGATAGCCCAATAAGGCCGTTAGGCGTATTTCCATTGGGGTCCTTGTGGGATTAGGTTAGCTGGGGAAAATGGGGAGGATAAAGAAATAGATACTTTAGAGAAAGTATTTCTAGGGGGTTATTTTAAGATACCTTACATCCTATAGTAAATATCAGTAATCCGTAATCAGTAATCATTTCAGTTTGGTTTGTCTATCTCTTATGTCGCATTTAGTAGTAGACATAAGCTTGGTGCTCCCTTCTCGCAGCTGTCCGGTTCAGGTGTTCCTTCAGGCTACGTCTGAAGGAATACAGTGTTCTCTTTTCACGGACTGACTGGGGTAGGTCGTTCCAGTCTTTGATGGCGGTGAAGAAGAATGTTTGCTTACCCTGTCCTTGGATTCTCGGGACCTTAAAATTAAACATCCTGTTTCTTGTATTATGTCCACTCCTCTCATTTGCTTTAACAAAATCATTCTTTAGATACTCTGGAGCTCTGTCATAGAACATTTTTAAGGCATTAGTGAGCCTGATTTGTTTGGCCCTGTCAGCGACATTGAGCATACCTAGTAACTGAAGGGCAAGCATTCCACCTGTCTATACAGGTATTTTATACGTGCTCTACACTTACTCAGGATAGATTCCAAAATTGTTTCACCTGACAAACTCGCGTCCAGTTTTAGTCCGAGATATTTAACTTGTGACACTGTTGTTATAGGAATATCATTACAGTTGACCGAGAAGCCCACAATGTCTTTCAGTTTGCGTTTTGTTCCACATAAGATGGCTTCCGTCTTGCCCAGGTGAAGAGATAGTCTATTGTCCACTAGCCATTCACTACATGATTCTAGTTCTTTGGAAAGTGAAGCGGCAATACTTATTGGGTCTTTTCCTGAAACCAGGAGCACGCTGTCGTCTGCATACAGTAATAATTTACATGAGACGCTCAGTTCCATGTCGTTCACATAACAGAGAAAGAGTAAGGGACCAAGGATGCTTCCCTGCGGGACCCCACAGTTAATTGGCATAGGATCAGATATTATCGTCAATTTTGACTCTTTGTGTTCTACCACTAAGATAAGATTTAAACCAGTTCACAGATCCTATGCCCATTGCTTGTAGTTTATTACATAGGATATCATGGTCTACTGTGTCAAACGCTTTTTGTAGATCAAGAAGAACCATACCGGTGTAGTTACCTTTAGACATTTCTTTACGAATGTGATCCGTTAAGTGGATGAGACAGGAGTCTGTCGAGTACATGCATCTGAAACCTGATTGAAACTTATAGAATAGATCATTTTGTTTGAGGTAGTGTTCAATTTGGGTGTATACCGCTCTTTCAAGGATTTTAGATACAATACATAATATGCTAACTGGTCTGTAGTTACCAACTTCTAGTTTATTTCCTTTCTTGAATAGAGGGGTTACAATAGCTTCCTTCAGTTCAGCAGGTACAGTGTTGGAGTTAATTGACAAGTTGATGATGTGGGTTAGGGGGCCTGCTATACCAATGGCTCCATCTCGTAGAAATTTGGCAGGAATTTTGTCTTGTCCTGTGCTTTTATGTACATTTAGGTTAGACAGCTCGTCAAAAGTGTATTTTGGTGTAATATTTTGCAATCCAAATGTGTTTGGGTGTATGTCTTTATCTCTGTAGAAATTTCAAAAGGTGGCCGTTGTTGTCGTGTATTTATTGAGAGGTTGAGGTAGGTTCTGTGCAAGTGGGTTTGCTATGGAGGTGAAGAAGGAGTTGAAGTAGGTTGAAATTTGTCGTTTATCGTGGCAAATCTGATCATTAATGGTGAGAGCAATATTAGTGTTAGACGAATTCCTTGTCTTGTTGCTGTAGCCTGTTGTTTTTAGGTGCCTCCATAGTTTCTTTGGGTTATTCTGATATTCCTCTGCCTTATTGTGAAAATAATTAGTTTTCGCTGATTTTATTTTCCTACTTAGTTTATTCCTGGCCCTGTTGAACTCATGTTTCAGACCTTGATCCTGTCTATGTTTCGCTAGCCTTTTTAACAGATTTTCTCTGTGTTCCAGATGGTGTAGTATGTCATTGTTGATCCATGGGTCTGACCTTGCTTTAATTCGTATGTCTTTCAGAGGAGCTATTTCGTCTAGAATGTTTGTGATGATGGTTCTGAAGCCAACCCATGCGTCATTAACGTTTGTACTTCCAAACACTGGAGACCAGTCTGTATTCAATGAAATGTCCAGAAATGTTTCTTTATTGTAGTTTCTGAGTGACCCTGTTTTGATAATCTTGTGATTCTCTAGGGTAATTTTTGTGGTTTTTCGTGTGCAATATGTGACGAAGTGATCACTTATCCCAGTCTGTTTAACCCCTGATTGGGATATTTTGTCCTCTCTGTTACAGTTTATGTGGTCTATTATTGTGGCAGTGTTCTCAGAGATACGTGTGGGGGTTGTGATGAGTTGTTTGTGATTGTGCATTGTCAGTATATGCCTATATTCTCGTACAAGCCTATCATTTCGTTGTTTGTAACACAGGTTAAAATCCCCTAGTATGATGGATTCATTCCGAGGGTCTAGCGATGACAACGTTCGTTCAAATTTGGTCAAGAATTGTCTGTCGTCTGGTGGCCTATAGCATACCCCAATTGTGATGGGTCTTGTCCTCGGCAGGTGTAGATCGATCCACAGAGCTTCGTGATTTTCTACATGGAGGTCGGTCCTGGTTGTGTGTGTGAGGTTGATTTTTACATACAGACATACTCCTCCCCCATGCCTATTGCGATCATTCCTAACCATATTGAAACCTTTAATGTTTATTTCACCATCGTTTATACTTGAATCCAGCCAGGTTTATGTGATTGCAATTATTGAAGCTTTGGCCTTATTAGCTAACAAGTTTAATTCTGACAATTTATGGTACATTGATCTGGCGTTAATGTGGATAAGATGGAGCCCTTTGTTGGTGAACACTCTGTATTCATCTTTGATTTTGAATGTGTCCTGGCTGGATTCTGAGTTGTTAATACTAATTGGTTCATTTACATTAATATTCGGTAATGAATGCAAGGCACATATGTTGCATAGGAATTCCCGTCCTTCACCTGACCTGACGCTTGTTGACTGGAGCCTAGTGTACTGTGCGGTCGTGAACAGTAATATCTACAAACCCATTTTCATTTTGGTCTAACCCAAGCGAGACAATTCAATGCTTCAGAATGTGACTATACAGTACAGAGTCAAAGGTGTCAATGTTTGAGTCCAAGTACCTTTTAACTTTTACTCTACTTCTTATTTCTCATCATTCTCTTCCTCCATCCAAATTACTCTACTCTCTTACTTTACCACAGCCATCAAGTCAAGGATGTATGCTTATTACTGCTCACGACTGTACATGTATAATATTAGTTATATTCCAGCCATCAAGTCAAGGATGTATGCTTATTACTGCTCACGACTGTACATGTATAATATTAGTTATATTGGAATGGCATTGGGTTTGAATGGAAGAGCGTACATGTATAAAGGTGGATTTACTTGAACGTTTTTTGTTTTGATTTTTTAAGTCTGTCCGCAACTCACGTTTGTTGTTTTCTGTAATAACATGTTGTAAGAGTTGTACCACTTATGTAGGCCATCTGCAATCTAATTGTGAATGCCAGTGTAAAATATTCCAAATATTGGTTTTCTTTTCAAATGCTTGTTTTCTTTTTCTATTCCTCTCTCTTTGGCTTGTATCCATTCGGCCTATTGATTTAAGACGTTTACCCCCATCCAGGTGTCAATATTTTCATGACGAGCGGTAGCGAGCAAGCATATATGTTTTTTTTTGACAACAAGGTAAATTTGCAAATTTTTCGACAGAAGAATGTGTCCGGCCAAGCCGGATTTCTCCATACAATGCTGGCTCGCTATCACCCGCCAGGAAGAAATCGACACCTAGATGGGGATAAAAGTTTTAAAACCGTTGGCTGAATGGGGCCGAATGGATACAAGCCAGAGAAAGAGAAAAACGAAGAGAATGAGAAAAAAGCAGGTGACCCCCTTAAACTAAGTTCCGGATAAAATGTTGCGGGAAAACATTGGGTCGATCCAGTACTTGTGAACATTTCATGGGTTTAATTATATGTTCCAACCCATTGCAACCATTGTCATTTTGGAAAGTTTAACTAACATATCTTATTATATTCACACCTTATTAGTAGTAACATTTTCCTGGCAAATACGTTTTGTTAATACGACTTTATGAGAAAATGGGTTTCGTTGTGACACGTCCGCCATCTCGGCTTTGTAATTGCATTCGTGGATAGCAATTAAAACTATTTTGTCTTGGTTGAATTTGGCTAACTTAGATTTCGTTACGTATTAGGTTAGCCAGGCTATATGAGGTATGATATGCTAAGTTATATAAGGGTTAATTAAGGGTTAATTGAGATCAATGTTATCCCTTGATTGCTGGAAGTCCTTTCTAAACTGCCTATAGCCGTCTGGGTTAGCAAGAATATAACGAAAAGGACAGCTGATGTCTGAGATGGTGAATCATGAAATTATTAATGAATATAAAGACATGTCTATACGAAAGTGGTTTAAAATGCGAGGGCCCCAAAATGTGATCAGTAATTCGGTCTATGTGTGGTATTGTTAAACATGTAGTGTAAGTGTGTTGCCGTCTATGTGTGGTATTGTTAAACATGTAGTGTTAGTGTGTTGCCGTCTATGTGTGGTATTGTTAAACATGTAGTGTAAGTGTTTTTTTTTTGTTTTTTTCTATATTCCAACTTACTTCCTCTCGGGCATAGGCTGAGAGCCTTAACATTCACCGCTTTACAATGAACAGTGAAGCCTGTGAGGTCTTGTTCCAGTCTAGGGAGTGAGACATGTGAAGCACGTAGAGTACAACGAGCACCTGCCATCTTGCCTTCACATGAGGCACGGTGCTCACTCATTGCCCGAAACGACCCCATCTCTGAAGCCACCGCATTCCCGTGCTTCACTGTCTCATCCCCTACACTCGGACTCTCACACTTACACACACAACGCCACCTGTTGAGCAGATAACTCACCAGGCATTGCACCCCTATAGCATATTTTGAATATGGTAATATTCATACAGTGCTATTTAATCAGGGAACAATGAGCGTATTTTATTGACGTTTCGGTGGGCTTGTGGTAATGCACTGATACCAGGTACAGCACAAATTCCATCCCAATAATATCTTCCCATTGATACATCGGGATTTGAACACGGGACCTTTGGATTACCAGGCCAGTGGCAAGACCACTCCACCACACCTCCCCTCCTAAGTGTGTTGCCGTCTATGTGTGATATTGTTAAACATGTAGTGTAAGTGTGTTGCCGTCTATGTGTGATATTGTTAAACATGTAGTGTTAGTGTGTTGCCGTCTGTGTGTGGTATTGTTAAACATGTAGTGTAAGTGTGTTGCCGTCTATGTGTGATATTGTTAAACATGTAGTGTAAGTGTGTTGCCGTCTATGTGTGATATTGTTAAACATGTAGTGTTAGTGTGTTGCCGTCTATGTGTGATATTGTTAAACATGTAGTGTAAGTGTGTTGCCGTCTATTATTTAAACATGTAGTGTTAGTGTTGCCGTCTATGTGTGGTATTGTTAAACATGTAGTGTAAGTGTGTTGCCGTCTATGTGTGGTATTGTTAAACATGTAGTGTTAGTGTGTTGCCGTCTATGTGTGGTATTGTTAAACATGTAGTGTAAGTGTGTTGCCGTCTATGTGTGGTATTGTTAAACATGTGTTAGTGTGTTGCCGTCTATGTGTGGTATTGTTAAACATGTAGTGTAAGTGTGTTGCCGTTTGTGTGTGGTATTGTTAAACATGTAGTGTTAGTGTGTTGCCGTCTATGTGTAGTATTGTTAAACATGTAGTGTAAGTGTTGCTATGTGTGGTATTGTTAAACATGTAGTGTAAGTGTGTTGCCGTCTGTGTGTGGTATTGTTAAACATGTAGTGTAAGTGTGTTGCCGTCTATGTGTGGTATTGTTAAACATGTAGTGTAAGTGTGTTGCCGTCTATGTGTGGTATTGTTAAACATGTAGTGTAAGTGTGTTGCCGTCTATGTGTGGTATTGTTAAACATGTAGTGTAAGTGTGTTGCCGTCTATGTGTGGTATTGTTAAACATGTAGTGTAAGTGTGTTGCCGTCTATGTGTGGTATTAAACATGTAGTGTAAGTGTGTTGCCGTCTGTGTGTGGTATTGTTAAACATGTAGTGTAAGTGTGTTGCCGTCTGTGTGTGGTATTGTTAAACATGTAGTGTAAGTGTGTTGCCGTCTATGTGTGGTATTGTTAAACATGTAGTGTAAGTGTGTTGCCGTCTATGTGTGGTATTGTTAAACATGTAGTGTAAGTGTGTTGCCGTCTATGTGTGGTATTGTTAAACATGTAGTGTTAGTGTGTTGCCGTCTATGTGTGGCATTGTTTAACATGTAGTGTAAGTGTATTGCCGTCTATGTGTGGTATTGTTAAACATGTAGTGTTAGTGTGTTGCCGTCTATGTGTGGTATTGTTAAACATGTAGTGTAAGTGTGTTGCCGTCTATGTGTGGTATTGTTAAACATGTAGTGTAAGTGTGTTGCCGTCTATGTGTGGTATTGTTAAACATGTAGTGTAAGTGTGTTGCCGTCTATGTGTGGTATTGTTAAACATGTAGTGTAAGTGTGTTGCCGTCTATGTGTGATTTGTTAAACATGTAGTGTAAGTGTGTTGCCGTCTATGTGTGGTATTGTTAAACATGTAGTGTAAGTGTGTTGCCGTCTATGTGTGGTATTGTTAACCATGTAGTGTAAGTGTGTTGCCGTCTATGTGTGGTATTGTTAAACATGTAGTGTAAGTATGTTGCCGTCTATGTGTGGTATTGTTAAACATGTAGTGTTAGTGTGTTGCCGTCTCCATACCGAACAAACGGTACAGGGATGAGTGGTCTTTATGGGGAGGTTTATAGTTTGTTCCCTAGATCTTCATCAAGCTTAAAATTACACCCCCTAGACCCCCTTTCAAGATGAATGTGTACATTTGTCGGTAGAAAAATGTCCCGGCCAAAGGCCAGTCCTATTAAATTACTGGCTCCCTATCGCTCGCCAGGAAAAACATCGACATTAAATGGCACGAAAGGTCTTAAAATTGACAGATGTGGGGTCGAAAGTTCTTAAAATTGCCAAACTAATAGAGCGAACATCTCAAGATCTAAACAACAATTGGGCTAAACATGAGGGAGAAAGGGATCCAGAAAAAAAATCTTATATGTCGAAATCTTGCCTAAAAGAGAGTACATTGATATAATTCTCACTTTGGAATGGTACCGATAAATCTATAGTTATGCTGTTCCTTTACGTACAGCTTTGGAACGTTACCGATATATCTATAGTTATGCTGTTCCTTTACATACAGCTTTGGAATGGTACCGATATATCAATAGTTATGCTGTTCCTTTACGTACAGCTTTGGAACGGTACCGATATATCTATAGTTATGCTGTTCCTTTACATACAGCTTTGGAACGGTACCGATATATCAATAGTTATGCTGTTCCTTTACGTACAGCTTTGGAACGGTACCGATATATCTATAGTTATGCTGTTCCTTTACATACAGCTTTGGAACGGTACCGATATATCAATAGTTATGCTGTTCCTTTACGTACAGCTTTGGAACGGTACCGATATATCTATAGTTATGCTGTTCCTTTACATACAGCTTTGGAACGGTACCGATATATCAATAGTTATGCTGTTCCTTTACATACAGCTTTGGAACGGTACCGATGTATCTATAGTTATGCTGTTCCTTTACATACAGCTTTGGAACGGTACCGATATATCAATAGTTATGCTGTTCCTTTACGTACAGCTTTTCACCATGATAAGTCAAAAGTTATGACCTTGTAACTTGTGACTGGTATGTAAAGTACAGCAGGTGTTAGCGGGGGAAGTCGGGTTCACAAGAGTGTTTTTACCGGCAACTTTGATCTGCCAGCTTCTGTATTTAACTTTCGTAAGAAATGTATCACCCAAAAGTATCCACATTCAGTATAATCAGCCTCACCCGTGCAACATAGCCACCTAATGTTGCCCGAAACAAGTTGCTTGAAAACCAGCGGTGGTGAGTGTCCTCCGTAATAGGCAAGGGATAATAGATATACTCTAGACAGGTGAGGCAGGGAGCGACACTCAACATCCGGCAGTGGTAGCGCCAACAACAACATGAGGAGAGCCGGTATGATGAACTGGCTGGTGGCCTTCATGGTCATGGTCATCACGGCACTCGCACACACAGGTAACTCACATATATACAGTATGTATTGTACAGTTCACTCGATATATTAGCAGAGACATATATATATATTTATATATTTGATAAGACAATAACTACTAGTGATTCGGAACCACAGCGGTTATCGTACCGAGTTCAATGATGTAATTTCAGGGGGTAGTACTCGCTTTTTATGGACCCCCTTCTCCCTCAAGTTTAACATATTAGTTTTGAGGCTTTAAGATTTTCGTGCCGTTAGTTTGGCGATTTTGACACATTTCGCCTCATTTTGTATTCAATATTAAGACCTTTCGTGCCCTTTAGGTGTCGATTTTTGCCTGGCGAGCGAAAGCGAGCCTCTAATTTTACAAGGAATCGGCCTTCGGCCGGGAATTTGTTCTACCGAAAAATGTACACATTTATCTTGAAAGGGGATCTAGGGGGTGTTTATCTAAGCTTGATGGATGCCTAGCGAGAAACTCAAAATAATTAAATATATTAATATACAGCCCTAAAAACAAGTACTACCCCCTTAAGCCGGTATCACACGAGAGCTTTTTTACTCAACATTTGATAATCAAAAATGTTCTGGTAACATGTACTCGTATGGGACATTTTGCACTAGTATCGGAGACTAGACTGATGATAGGTGAATTTAGTTGACCCAAATATTATAAATGTTGACCTCATAAGCTGCCAGACCAGTGTTAAGGATAACTGTTGAGGCAAAAAGCGCTCAAGTGATTTCTAGGTGCATGAAGTAAACTTTTATTTTAATCGGTGCATTATATTAAACATGAGGAGAATGCAACATAATTATAGTTTTAATACAAATACCTTGGAAAATTAGCAAGGTAGGGTTATGGGAGAAGCATAGAGAGTAGAGGGTGAGCGAGGTGAGAAGGGTGGGAGAGCAGGGGAGGCAGTGACGGCCGGAAGTACTGGGGACATGGGGGAGGAGATTGTGTGTGTGGCGGAAGTAGGGAGGGGGTGGTAGGGGAGTAGCAGGGAAGGGAAGGGGGGGGGGGGCAGGGACAAAGAGTAAGACGGGAGTAATAGGAGAGAAAGAAATGTTAAGGGGGGTGACCAGCTTCTTTTCTCTCTGTCTCTGGTTTGTATCCATTCGGCCCCATTCAGCCAACTGTTTTTAAGACGTTTACACCCATCCAGGTATCCATTTCTTCCTGGCGAGCGATTGCTAGCGATAGTCATATGCCATAATATGTATACACCCATTTCAATCTCAGAGCTTGCAATGCCACCACTCTATAATATTTGTCATAATATATTATCACTTCTATAGTACTATATAATATATTATCACTTCTATAGTACTATATAATATATTATCACTTCTATAGTACTATATAATATATTATCACTTCTATAGTACTATATAATATATTATCACTTCTATAGTACTATATAATATAACGACATCCATCAACATACCCATATTCCTCACCAAGCCCTCTATAACCCATCATCTCCAGACATCACCTTTTGCTCCCCAGAACTCGCCCCCACAACATCCTGGAGGGTGGTCAGAACCTTAGGCTCTGACCACCTCCCGATCATTATCACCACCAAAACCAGACTCACCCCAGCTAGCCACAAACACACATACACCAACTATAAAAGAGCTAACTGGGAAGCATTCACAAATGAGACAGAACAACACTTCACAACTCTAAACAGTACACCCATCACTAACATCAACAATGCTGTACACATACTCAATAAAACTATCCAAAACGCTGACAAGAAACACATTCCAAGAGGTAACAGAAAAAGACACAACCCCAACTTCACACCAGAAATTCAAAACCTCATCAGACAACGCGACATACTGAAACACTCCCCAGCACCCCACACACAAGACATCACACAACAAATTCAAGCACTCAACACCCAAACTAACAACAAAATACAAGAACAACAAAAACTAAATTGGAATAACTTCCTACAAACACTTGATCACAAAACAAACCCCAAAAAACTATACAAAACACTAAACAGCATCACACTTTCCAACAGCAACACAACACAATCACATGCTGCAATGACAACAACAGACTCTACTCCTTCATGTAAACAACAAGCAAACACTCTCATCAATCACTTTTCACATGTCAGCCACCTAAAACCTCACAAAGACGACCGACGTGTCATCCGAAGTAAGAGACAATTCCCCACAGACCCTGACTATACACCCTTCACCAATCACCAGACAAAGCATATCATCAACAATCTCAAGCACTCACCCGCCTGTGGCCTAGACAACATAAGCAACATACACCTCAGACACCTGGGACCACAAGGCATACAAGCACTCACTAACATATCAAACTACAGCTATTCACACAACACAATACCAGACATTTGGAAGCATGGTATCATCATCACTTTCCCCAAACCCAACAAAGACCCCACGCTACCCTCCTCGCACCGCCCCATCACACTCCTTTGCTCCCCCTCCAAAGTCATGGAACGCCTAGTATTACAACTAATTACACCTGACCTACCCCTAGCTCCAACACAACATGGCTTTAGGCCACTGCACTCCACAAACACTCTTCTCACAGACCTTACACAAAGAGCTTTCGACGGCATCAATTCAGCTAGACCACCACACAGTGATCACTATTAGCCACACTCGACATTAGTAAAGCCTTCGATGCCATCCCCCGCCACAACCTAACAAACAAAATCTACAACACAAACATGCACAACACGGTGGCTGGCCAACTTCCTAGCAGGCAGATGTGCACACGTATCTTTTGCCGGTCAGTCATCTAAAATCAGAAACTTTCCAACGGAGTCCCACAAGGATCCGTCCTATCGCCCGCACTCTTCAATCTGTACATGCACGATATAACTACACCCAATACGCCCCAAATAAACTTAGCCTCCTATGCAGATGACATAACACTCACATGCACACACCATGACCCAAAAAGAGCAACAGATCTCCTTCAACCCTATCTCAACACACTACATGGCTGGTGCACTACAAACAGACTTAATCTAGCCCCAGCCAAAATCCACCGCAACCCTGCTCACAAGTTGGACAGGAGAACACGAATACATCCCTCAACTCACCATAAACAACACACCCCTAACACATACACACACACCCAAAATCCTAGGAGTAACATATGATACTCATATGACATTCAAACAGCACACCACAAACATTAAAAAGAAACTGACACCCAGACTTAACGCCCTCAGGTCACTTGCTCACACAAAATTTGGACACAACAAAGAAACTACCACCACAGTATATAAACAATACATAAGATCAGTGATGGAATACGCAAGCCCAGCCTGGGCTTCTAACCTAGCTGAAACACATCATAAGACCTTACAGACTATTCAAAACAAAGCCCTGAAGATCATTACAGGCTGCACAGCTACTGCACCCACAGATCACCTACATCAAGAAACCAAAATCCTCAAAGTCAAAGACCATCTGGACATGAGAGGCACTCAATTCCTGGCAGCAGCCTCCACGAACCAAGACCACCCACTAAACTACATGGCAACACACCCACAGACACCAAGAAATATCAAAACAACACCCAGCACACGGTATCACACACAATTATTGTCCTCTCTCCCTCCCTGCCCACCCCCAACCAACATCCAGAAGCACATCCATACTCATATCTCTCACCGATCCATCCACTCACTCACAGACAACACACAGCTGCATGCACGACCTCCCGAAATCCATCCTTCCGAATCCTCCCTTCCTCGCGAGGACAGAGTCCACCTGGACAGGCTGAGATGCGGACACCATCCAGCTCTCCTGAGCTATCAGAAGAGACTGGATGACTCCGTTGTCGACGCCTGCCCGGGATGTAACACAGCACCCCATACCATTAAACACATCATAGAAGACTGCATTTCACACAACCACTTACGCCAACAACACAATCTACACTCAATGAGAGCTCTGTGGGAAAGCCCGATCGTGGCCATGGCCTTTCTCAGGGACTCGGGGCTGTTCGGCCAGGCAGCTTAGGGAACAACAACAACAACAACAACTATATAATATATTATCACTTCTATAGTACTATATAATATATTATCACTTCTATAGTACTATATAATATATTATCACTTCTATAGTACTATATAAATATATTATCACTTCTATAGTACTATATAATATTATCACTTCTATAGTACTATAAATATATTGCACTTCTATTACTATAAATATATTATCACTTCTATAGTACTATATAATATATTATCACTTCTATAGTACTATATAATATATTATCACTTCTATAGTACTATATAATATATTATCACTTCTATAGTACTATATAATATATTATCACTATAGTACTATATAATATATAATTCTATAGTACTATATAATATATTATCACTTCTATAGTACTTCTATAGTACTATATAATATATTATCACTTCTATAGTACTATATAATATATTATCACTTCTATAGTACTATATAATATATTATCACTTCTATAGTACTATATAATTATACAGTAGATTCAAATGAATGTATATCTGTTATGACTTGTGTGTTGCCTATTATTCGTTGCATACTTACATGTATATAATTTCAAGAGCAACGAATTTGTTGGGCGATCCAACTCTGATGGGCGTTGTTTCAGTAGCGCTCTCCTCAAAACTCCTAGCTTAAAACTCCAGACTGGTTGTTCCGTCTGTCACGGTATATATAAATATATATATATATATATATATATATATATATATATATATATATATATATATTATATATTACTTTACTCCGTTTAAATGCACGTGGTATGTTATTTGAGCCTTCATATTAATATTATAATAATTGTTTTGTGTTACAGAAGCGGCCCATCCTTGTAACTCCATCCAGGGAAACTTTGATGAATGGTGAGTCTTCCTTCTCTCATTCACCTCAATTCTAACGCTTTCAATACAATGGTGTTATTTGTATGTACATCTATTTGCTTACTGAGCTCTCAATAAGCTCCGTTATAACTTCAAAATCTGCCCCTCAGATAGGTTAACGTTGAGGTTTTAGTTTTGTCTGGACCACCTTCTCCCTCATGAGGCACATACCCCATAGATGGGGGGTGGCCGACTCGAGACAGAGCCCGAACATGATCAACACAACACAACATAATAACAAAATACAAATTGACACATCTCTAGGTCGCCCAGGAGAAGACACAGAGACCAAGGATCACTGAGGGCCTCCAGCACTCCCCTATCCCCAGACCTCCCAGAGAAGTTCCGGTCTCAGCAGGTAAACACATAGCGGAACACACCACAACCCCGCCCACCTCACATCATGACCCTGCATATACACCGGCTCTTCGGGCCAGGCGCCTGATGGACTATTTAGATATATAGTCCAACTGGCGCCCGACCACCCCCTCTCCCAACGACCACGTTATCATTCATCTATTCACAAGCATTCTTCATTTATTCCTATTCATTACCAATTCTGTTGCCTGTTCTACAGTCATCCCTCTACCTTCCTAGGCTTGTACTGTAACTACACAATCTCTCCATCCCAACCGAGGTCTTCGTATCCCTCTACTTCATCTTGTATCTGGCTCATCTACTCTCTTTGCAAACCTTTCATCTCCCATTCGCTCAAAATGTCCATACCAACACAGCACCCTTCTGTCCAATCAGGCCGACAAGGGTTTCTGCTGTCCCACTCTTCTACATACCACTTCATTCCTCAATCTGTCTCTATGGGTCACTATACACATACTCCTCAAGCAGTTCCTCTTCATCACATCCAAATTTATTTTATCTTGTGTATTCAGAGCCCATGTCTCAACCCCATACTTCACTATTGGTACAACTATCCCTTGATACATTGCACTTTTAGCTTTCATTCCGAGAGTTCTCACCTTCCACATACTCCCCATTGTTCTGAAAACTTTCCTTCCTTCACATACTCTCTGTCTTACTTCCATTTCCACATCTGCGTCCCTGCTTGTCACTCCTCCCAGGTATTTTAAACACTCCATGTGTTCCAGTAATTCCCCATCCAATCGTACATTTAGATTTATCCTACGAGCACCTTTATTACACACCATCAGTTTACTTTTATAGACATGCAACCTCAGCTTCCTCCTCCCACATACCACACCAAAATCTGACTACTCGCTGCAGCTTCTCCTCAGAATCATCCACCAACGCTGTGTCATCACAAAATAGCAACTGATTCAACTCCCAATCTGCAACATTCTTTCCTACTATAATAATAATAATATACAGTATAATAACAAAATGTTTATTTCCACTAAAAAGTTGTTATTCTGCTCATAATTACAATAACAAAGTGTACATTAAGTATTTACTTAGGTGTAAGGTATAAACTTAGGTTGTACATATACATTCAGATGAATATACAGTATACACGCAATACATACATATACAGTATATACCAATATGCCCATACATACACACATAATATACATACATATACCGTACATACACATACGCACACACACATATATATATACATACAGTATGTACGCGCGTTATATACATATAGCATACACGCATACATACACATACCCACATGCATATACATATATTATATAACTACACATATACACATACATACATACACATATACATACATACTCACATGGATACATAGTGTATATATACACAAACACATACATATACATATTTACGCACATACGCATTACATACAGTACATACCTATACAACATATCTACATATACTGTATATATGCATACAATCTTGTAGATATTCATAGATGCATATATACATACATGAATACGTCCATAAATATATACTGCAAAATAAGGAGTTATTGAATACTGTGCATACATTACATAAATATGTGCGTGGACTTACATACTTTCACACACACATTCATATTTGTGTGACTGTATACATTTTATGTGTATCCAGATTGAAATACCAACATATACACAGTCATAAAAATATGAATAAGAATATAAAGGACATCATGAGGCCCGATATTTAGATTATGTACTATTCAATAAGTTATTTTTCAACTTTGTTTTAAACGCATGTACGGTATTTGCCTCTTTGATATCCGATGGTAGTTGATTCCATACTAAACCCAAGCCTCTACCCATAATTCTAAATTTTACCTCCCTCACCACACCATCCACATATACATTAAACAACCACGGTGACATTACACAAACCTGTCACAGACCTACATTTACCTCAAACCATTCACTCAACTAATGTCCTACTCACACTCTGCTCTCTTCATAAAAACTCTTGACTGCTCTTTTCATAAATCCATAGCACCTTCCACATTGCCTCTCGGTCCAAGCGATTATACGCTTTTTCCAAATCTTTAAAAGCCCAAAATATCTCTGTATGTTTCTCTAAATATACGTTTGCATAAATAGGTAGACCAAAAAATAAGATAACTCTCTTTAACCTAATTCGAATGGCAGATGGCACAGTCGCATTGGATTATAATGAGTTTAGGTAGGGTCCCCTGGACTGAGTCCTACATGAGTTGTACATGGCTACTCTTCTCGATTGACAAATTCAACCAGTAAAGGAATAGTCATCGGTTCCTGATCCGATAATCAGCGTAGAGCCACCCTATTTTCCTGAGGTGACAGAGGCTGTGGCAAGGTTAAAGCTAGGGAAGGTTCTTGGTATCTGTAGCATTTCTAGATATAGAGTGCCAGGTAAGATCTTTGTTCATATCTTAATGAAGAAAATTTTGAGTAACCTGGTATAGGCTCAGAGATCTGAGTAAACTGGTTTTCACTCAAGAAATAATCAATTGAACGACTTCTAGCGCTCTGGGTTATTGTTAATTGCCAGCTTGAGTTTCAAGAGGAGCTGCTTCAAGTAAAGAGGTGCTTGAATCAATGCATCGGGAGACACTGTAGGAGTCTCTCCAAGCCTGGGTGATTATTTATATTGTGTCTGGACTTTACTCAGAAGCAGGGAGTGCTGTTAAGTATGGTTGGCAGGCCTCTGCCTTCTTTCCTGTGAACTTAAGAGTGAGACAGGGATATGTGCTGGTACCCTCACTTTTCAACACTTTGTATTGGAGATACACATCAACTCCTTTGATACCAAATGTCTACATAGGATCATAGGATACTGTTGATATGAACACATACCAAACCAGTAATTTCTCTCTAAAACTGATTCAAAATATATTGGGTTCATAGCTCGCGAGCTCCAGGTACAGTTATATGGGCACGTGGCTTTGGTGGTGACAAACCTGAGTGAAAGAGATCTTAGGAAAGACCACATGACTCATGACTTATGAAAGTCAACCGATCATGTAGAGAACTAACTGGGATGGATCTAATTGCCGTCGGGGTCTTCACCTGGAGAGATCTCTGGAAGTGGAATTAGAGGGTGAGTGCCGCTAAGTACCGTCACGGTGTAGGTCCACATTGATTAATTGAATTTATGATTTTATTTAGCTTAGGACTGACTTCTTGGAATCAATGAGTTAAAAACAAAATATCCTTTGACTTGCAAGCTCGGCTCACAAACAAGGTAACTCGAGTTCGATCCCCAAGCATAAAGAAACAGGCGACCGGTGTACTCCACCTGATTCCTCTGTTCACCTATCAGTAAATTGGAACCTGGAGTTCGTGAACTTTTATGACTTCCCATCCAGGGAAGTAAACTGTGATAACCTGGATAATATGCAGTTGCCCCTGTGTACCAAGATAGATAATTCACCCTAGTTACTCACCACAGGCTCCAAAGGGCAAAAATACGGAGATGAACGCCATAGAAAAGTGCAACCAAGTATAGCTTTAATTGTTATCCTTCTTAAGCTGAATACAATTGTCTGATGTTCGGGATCATTATCATGTTCCCAGCAGAAAGTTATAATGACGCCATCCGTTTGAAGTTGTTAAGATCATTTTTATTTTCTAGTAATGCGAAATTCTAAATAGGTATACTGTGTTCGTTATTTGGGTACTATAGAGACAGATAGAATTATGGTGATTATTCACGAAAATAGAATTGTGTTTTTAGCTTACTGAATGTAATAAATAATGTATTGGTGATAGCATTAGGCATGGAACCCTCATTTGTTTTGTAGTAGGTCCTATTCCTGACTGAGAACATGACAGGATAGTCTACTTCGAACCTCCCCTGTTTCGCGACATTTGTTTAGTGAATTTAAGGCGTTTCGCCCCATTATTTTGGTGATTATATGACGTTTCGCTCTATTCAAATGGTACCTGTAGCAGAAGTCTGACCACAGTGCAGACCAACGCCCTCCACATTCCCCCATTGTCCTGGAGACAGCAGTAGCCGTGTCATAATCAGCGTGGACAACACCCCCGCCCCCCCCCCCCCCTTCTCCTTTGTTTCTGCCACGGACATTAGTTCCAGGGCAGTAGTTCCCTTTCCAATCTTCCCTTACCCACTCTAAACCACTGTTCCACTTGATCCTCAGTGTTTTGGAGGACAAGCAGCCTAGAAGGGTCACTAGACATGTTGTTGCTTGATTTCCTTTGATTTCCTTTGTACTCCTTTGTTCCCTTCAACTTCCCGAGATCACAGAAACCACAGTAGAGATCTCCACATGGACCATTTCCTCCTCCACCTTTGACCAGCGTGCAATCTTTCAAAGAGGACACGTCTACCCAGAGGATGCCTATCTCATTTATACCCCTAGTGGTGCATCTTGCCTCCCCCTCCCCAAAGCCACCCCCCCCCCCCCCCCTGCGAATATAGAGAAAGACCAGCCACTATTACCCAGATGTGTTGTATAATCTATATGTTGTGTATTGCTCTGTTCTCTGTATTGTGATGCAGTGTTTATCGTACTTATTGTGCTCTTGTGTGTGTTGTCCCTTTGTATGAATAAACTATATTCCGTGTACATTGCTTGTATCCCTACTTCCAATCATACACCCTTTGATAAACACCTTAGTAATACAGGCACTTCAAATTTAAAAGAAAATATTTCCTTTTTTCTCTCCTGCAGGCTTAACTCAGCGACTCATAAAGACGTTGTGATAGTGGGTGGTGGTGCGGCGGGCCTCTCAGCAGCCAAGGAGTTACTAACCAGCCAGTACACCACCAACATTATACTATTGGAGGCTCAGGACTACCTCGGGGGACGGGTTAAGACATACCGCCAAGGTTAGAGACACCTTGTTTCATAATCATCTTATTCTTATTCACTATCATCATCATCATCATCTTATGCATCATCATCATCTATCATAACCATCATAATCATCATCTCCTTAATCTTTCTACTACCTCTTACTTCTCCTCCTCCTCGTACTTTTGTTTTCTCTTGTTGGCATCGTATTCCGCTTGGATAACTTCGAGTCCAACTTGCCTATATACCGGCACCTCCTCCACGATAAGCTGGAGTCCAGGTTTGAAAGAATAGTTATGAAGGTTAATTAGCAACAGGATGGAAAGTAGAAATAAAGTTCCTGAAGATAAATAGCTTAATTAAGCAGAAAATGTCATGCATACTTTTCTTCTGCTCCACCTCTCTTCTATGTCTTCGTTATTTTCTCCTACCCTTCTCCATCTCTCTTTTGAAGGACTGATCCCTCAAAAACTTGGCGTAACAATTATCACCAAATATTATGCGTTGAATGCAGAATTAATATCTATACGCTAAAGGTATGCGATTAAGTAGATTTATTTGGAGAATGTTTGCATCAAAGATATTTCATGCCAAATAAATGTATGAAAGAGGATATGGATTTGGTGGGGTGCAGGCTATGATGATTAAATACATCATCCTTAAGGGGGGAAGGGTTTATTTATTGGTTTATATATATATTTTTTTAGTTTCCTCCCTAGACATTCATTAATCATTTAAAAACATCCCCAAGATCCCACTTCTAGATAAATGTGTAAATTTTTTGGTAGACAAATATCTCGGTCGAAAGCTGGTTCATCCTATATTACGGGCTTGCTATCGCTCACCAGGAAAAATCGACACCTAAATGGCACGAAAGGTCTTGATATTAAAGACAAATTGGGGCGAAAAGTGTTAAAATTGTCGCACTAATGAGCCCAACATCTTTAAATCTGAAAAATAATGACTGTCAATAACATGAGGGAGAACGGGAGCCAGGAAAAACAACCATCCCCCCTTAAATGGATTGTATGTTAGTACAGTAATCACACAAAGGATTTTTTGTATTACACTTCTGTAATTGAGATAAACATATAATTTATTAATATTGTTCCTAAGACCAATAACCCCCCCGAAATGATATTATTATGTTCCTTCCAACAACCAACTATACTCCTAAAATCGATTAATGAAATTTACAAACACATGTGGCAGTCCGTGGATTCGAACCCAGGACGCTCACACCGAAAATCAACACCTTATGCATCGCACCACGAAGACAGTTAAAGAATGGTGGACACTGCCTACGATTTATTATGCAACTTCGAATCCTGCATATCAATCTAAGCATGTACACACAACCCAACTGCAACTCACGTAGGCTATGCATATGTGAATGGAAAGAGCAATTAATAGGGCCTTAACCACTAGGGAAGTCCTCTCGATAAATTACCCCTGAACCAATATCAATTATTATGTTCCTTCCAACAACCAACTATACTCCTAAAATCGATTAATGAAATTTACAAACACATGTGGCAGTCCGTGGATTCGAACCCAGGACGCTCACACCGAAAATCAACACCTTATGCATCGCACCACGAAGACAGTTAACGAATGGTGGACACTGCCTACGATTTATTATGCAACTTCGAATCCTGCATATCAATCTAAGCATGTACACACATCCCAACTGCAACTAACGTAGGCTATGCATATGTGAATGGAAAGAGCAATTAATAGAACAACTTATAGCCCTTTAATGTATGTGAATATAAACACTGTGTAATAGATATACTTAGAAAAGGTTGGAAAAGGGAATTAACTCAATTAAAAACAAATAAGATAATAATAATAATACTACTACTAATAATAATAATAAATAAATAAATACAAAAATAACACATTGGTGTGGAGTTGATGTTTGCTCTCGTCATCTTATTTATTCTGAAGATCCGGTACCCTAGCGGCCAACCTACTACTGATATTGTATATATATATATATATATATATATATATATATATATATATATATATATATATATATACATATAATTCAGAGTTGGGTCGATTAACTCAATAAATTAACAAGTTAATTTTACAAGTTAATCTATTCAGTTATTCAATTAACTTTAATCTATATTTTCAATGTATTAACTTTCCAAGCTGGAATGTGTGCTTCTTTCATAGTTAATAGCACTTATTATTTAACTTAGGGTTATCAACACATATTTTCAATATACAAAATATACAATATATACGGCAGATAACCTATCATATAATATTTATCTTTTGTATACTACTAATCTATGCTATTTGGAAGACAAATACAATATATAATAAAGACTCGTCATGTAGGCTACTTGTACTTCTCAGTCTTATTGCCTGTTAACTGGTAAATAATATAGCCAAGAAGGACCGTGATAATTTAAATATGTACATGAAAATAAAGATCACTGAACATTCAAATACAAACAAAATAAGCATAACAGTGTTTTCCTGTTTGCATTTTAATCAATTACTATTGATAATAATATTGTAAGACATTTGAGAATATATTAGTTGATATCAAATGGAACCAGGAATTGGTGTTCTTCAGGATGCGAGGTAATAATGGCACAGGTATAAATGGCACAGAAAGAAATGGCACTGTAAACATGGCACAGCTAAATATGGAACATAGGAAAACATGGCACAACTAAAACATGTGTATTGCAAATAAATGTCAAATTAAATATCGTGTAGGAACATTGTTCAGACCTGAAAACACTGTTTTATAGCAACTTTAAAACACACATTTTAACAACTAGAATCTTATGTTGTGACCAAGTCCACGTAACACTTGATGGAGGTTAAGTTAGGTTAGGTTAGAAGATTTTACTACTTTTAGAAGTTTCTATTTCCCAGATTCAATTAAAACAAAAATAGTTTCCCATTTTGTTTCCTATTTTTTCCACTTGTGCCATATTTACCTGTGCCATTTTTATCTGTTCCGTTTTTACCGTGCCATTTCTACCTATGCAATTTTTACCTGTGTCATTATTACCTAAATTCATTCTTCAGAGCTTTTTCAGTGTATACCTCCTTCCTTACGGAGAGTAGGTGGTAACCCGCCTTCCAACTCATTGCCACCCCTATTCTGTCCAACTTTCTAAGCCTAGAGTGAACCGGCTTTTTCCACCATGACTTAAACTGCGTGAAGCTCCGCATCTTCAAACATTTTGATCTTAACGTACCTTGAATTTGGCTTTCTATTCTCTATCAAGTTTATGGGGACACTGACGGCTTTGACTTTTGTCTCCGTCATATACATAGACAAATATATGAATTGTGTGGTACGTGGTATATATGAATTGTGTGGTACGTGGTATATATGAATTGTGTGGTACGTGGTATATATGAAGTGTGTGGTACGTGGTATATATGAATTGTGTGGTACGTGGTATATATGAATTGTGTGGTACGTGGTATATATGAATTGTGTGGTACGTGGTATATATGAATTGTGTGGTACGTGGTATATATTAATTAAAAACATTATACTAAAAGGATATCCTCTTTCTGGTACTTTGATAGGGATACATTTATTTAGTTACGCTTTTCAACATTATTATAATTGTCACTTGTAGGATGTAGGCCAGAAATAAACTATTTGACTTCGGGAGGCCTTTCCTGAACTTTATGAAATCGTTTAGTGTTCGCCAAAATCAATAAGTCAAGATGTACTTTACAGAAGGAGATAGTTGGCGTAGTTTTATTCCTCATGCCTATGAGACGTATTATCCACTCTGGACATAATCGTCTGAATTTAGAAAGAATATAATCCAAATATAGTTATTGCTTCTGGAAGGGCTAAATTCATATTGTATTCTAATATAAGGTTGTCATGATATACAGTAGCCTACTGTATACAGGTGATTTTGTGTTGGTATATTATTCTAAAAACTAATAACGGTACCTAATACATATCAGCATTCTTTGTCTTTATTACCTCTGTTTAGCATTGTAGTGTGTGTGTGTGTGTGTCCATTGCCCCTAACTCATAGTGAGGTGTGAAGAACCTCACCTGAGCTCTGAGTCACACGGACACTTTACCTCACTTTAGGGCCGAGTCACAAGAATACATCTACTGGCAACGTTTGATAGACATCCATATTTTTGGCAGCATTTTGAGACTCTCATCATCGGTATCGGCATAAATACTAACGTAAGATTGATATAGTTAACTGGATTCTTGTGATGTTTTATCAGAAGCTACTAGACCAGAGTTAATGAAAAAAGCTACCGGGAAAAACTGACCATGTGAAGCCTACCTAAGTCTTCTACCGATTCCACCCCCAGCGATCTCTACTGTCCTTGGTCTTACATTCATGCTTTCTTTCTGCATATCTATAGCCATTTATATTTTTGATATAAAACAAATAGACCTACAATAAACAAATACATTCATATAGAAATATTTAGGAGTAACTTACTTGTTTGCTCATTCTTTCTTTCTCTTTTACTTTCTCTTCCTCTCTCTACCGCAAGACACAGATAAAGGAAATATGGACAAAGGTCTAATATTCCGATATGACGATCATAGGATTAGATTATAGATTAACACATGATTGTTATTTACTACCTCGCTTGGTTCTCCCAGACTTCCATCACACACAGTAGGAAATATGAAATAGTGGAACATTTATCGGAATTTAGTTGAAGTTATCCTACCAATTTGATAATATTTCGACTAAGTTATGTTCAGTTAACCCAATTGTCAAAATTAACTAGTTAAATTATAAGTTAATTAACTTAGTTGGTTAATCGGCAAAGTTAATTAACAACTTAACTGACCCAACTCTGATTATATATATATACTGTATATAGTATATATATATATATATATATATATATATATATATATACTGTATATAGTATGTATATATATATATATATATATTATATAGTATATATAAATATATATATATATATATATATACTGTATATAGTATATATATATATAAATATATATATATATACATTATATAGTATATATACATATATATATATATATATTATATATATATATATATATATATATGTATATATATATATTAACCCTTTCACGCTTTTATGACACAGAGGTTGCCAGATTAGCAATAATAAATAGAGTTCTCTCACTCTTACAATTACCTCTCCAAAATTAGTTTTCTGCCCACAGCTAACTCAAAGACAACTGCAGAGGTTGAAGTAACTAAACTAAAGGTTTCTAAATACCCCTGATGGTAACAAAGGCTTTAAAGTACCCCTAATAGGCTCAAAATCGCGTCGTAAGCGTGAAAGTGTTAATACAAATAATAATACAAATAATAAATAATAACAATACATATATATATATATATATATATATATATATATATATATATATATATATATATATATATATATATATATATATATATATATATATATATACATATATATATATATATATAATATATACAGGTATATATTAATAATTATATTAATACAAATAATAATACAAATAATAAATAATAACAATAACCCCCATTTAATTTTATGGATATGCTTTAGAGCGCAACCTAACTTTGCTAACTCCCCCCCCCCCCCTCCCCCAGGTAACATACTGGTGGAGGATGGTGCAGAGTGGATGAACGGTGGATCAGTCAACCGGCTCTACAAACTGTCCAAGGAGCTGGGGAAGTTCACCAAGCCTCTGCCTCCAGCTTCTTATGGTGAGAGTCGGGGATAATCAGTGCAGTGCCATTAACCCCCTTGAGGATCATGATGCGTTTGTCAGTTTACGGAAAATACATCATGGTGCTGAAGGGGGCAAGCCCTTTGAGGATCACAGCGCGTTTTGACCGTTTATTCTGGCTATCATTAGATGATTGTATACAGCTTAGGAAGTATCTGTGAGAGTTGAAAGGGTAAAAACTATTTCAATTAGCCCTCTGACTTCCGTAAATGCTTCCTAATATAAATAATATAGTTTAAGAATAGCCAGAATATACGGTCAACACGCATTATGATCCTTAAAGGTCTAGTAACCTTCAGCACCGTGACGTATATTCCGTCTTAATGTGGTTACCATTAGATTAATTACTTTAGCTTATAGTCTATCTAAGGGAATCAAAAGTGTATCCAATATCTCGAGAAACCGATTAACTTGCTCGTTTAGCAGTTTAGCAATGTACACCCTATATGGTGGTTTTTGTGTTCTTCTTTAGAAACAGATTAACTTGGTCGTTTAGCAATGTACACCCTATATGGTGGTTTTGTGTTCTTCTTTAGAAACAGATTAACTTGCTCGTTTAGCAATGTACACCCTATATGGTGGTTTGTGTTCTTCTTTAGATTTATGTTTTATTTAATAAAGCGTTATTTCCACATAGAGATTTTGATTAGTTCTTTTGCCTTTATATTGTGTTGTCCCTGTTTTGGTTTGTTTATTTCTTTTGCCAGTTATACATTATAATATTGGTCCTTCTTAACTGCATAAATTCGTCTAACGTTAGCCAGAATATAAGGTAAAGAAGGTGTTGTCGTACTGAAGAGGTCATAACTAATAGTCTAATTATTGACAATATTTACCATTTATGCTACACACAGATTAGTTCTCCAAGCCTCTTCCTCCAGCTGATTTTGGTGAGCCAGGAATAAGTGCCGTGCCATTGAAGCTTTCAATAATGTGTGCAAAACAAATTATCTAACTTCTGCATTTTCTAAGCCACTTTTTCAAGGTTAATTCTGTTCATCATTAGGCGATGTTTACAGTTTAGGAGGGATCTTATTTATCAAGAAGATTAAAACGATCTCAACCCTCCCAATGCAAAAAGTTCTTCCAAAGCAGAACAAAATCATCTACTGATAACAGACTAAATGGTGTACTTCCTAAATTGAAGACTCCAACATATTTTACAGATTTAGCCCAGCCAAATTAAGAAAAAAGGGGGTCAAGCCTAAACAAATTGCAGCATAATTAATTTTACCTGCATTTGATTTGGAATAGCTCCAAAACAACATTAAACATCTAGTAAAATCAAAGCATTGGAACACTGCCTAATTTGTATAAATTCAAAATGGCCGCCATTAAAACTACTTTGGCTTATATCTTGGGATCTATGCCTCTTAGAAACATAACTCTGGTGTCTTCACCCATGTTTTCAGGATCAAAGAATTCAATAATTATATTATTTATACTAATAAGTCAATATGTTACACAAAGTTTGCACAATTTCAAAATGGCCGTCATTGAATACATAGTTTTGCTTATATCTTGGGTACTGATTATCATGGCAACTCAATTCTAGTGTCTATACCATGTTTCCAGGGTAAACAAATTCGATAAAACCAGTAAATATAGCAAAGCATTCATAATTTACATATTCAAAATGGTCACCAAACTACATTATCTCGTATCTCGAAATATGAGACAAACATATTCTATTGTTTTCCATACTTATATAAGTATAAGCTAAGAAAACAAATGATATTACAATATTTGTAACTATGAATAATTTTTGCATACCTCATGTGTGTATACATTACAAACTGCTAACTAAAATTAAAATTTGCACATCATTTCCAAATGAGTAAATTTATAGTTTTATACTATTTATGTTGTCATAGCATAAAGTATTTGTGAAACCTGTATCAATCTGTTATAAATGCTGCCATTTAAGTACTATTTCATTTTGTAAGTTCAATGATCAGTCTTTGACAATTTTGTGACGAATGCAATGCCATTCTTGCATACACCTCCACAAACTCCACATCCATTGCTACACTCTAGACCATTTGCCTTGCAGGTGCACAGCTGCCTGTTGCTACAACCTGTTTTACAGTTACACCTTAGTATCTTCAGGAGGTGTTTTGGAGCTGCAGCTTTGTCTGTAAGAACGGGAATGTACTGTCCACCACTTACCTACCAACCCCATTCCGTAGGTTACAGCTGGTTTCCATTACTCATCCACTCCTGCACTTGCCAGTAGAACCGTAAGCTAATGGTGATATTAATAGTAATGATGGTGTTAGTTTTAGTGATATTGATGGCAGCAGTGATGATGATGGTAGTGAAGATGGTGACAGTACTATTGGTAGTGATGATTGTTATAGCAGGTAGTGATGATGGTGACAGTAGTAATGATGATTGTAAGATGATGGTGATAATAGTAAAGATGATGTTGATAGTTGAAGTGATAATGATGACAGTAGTAGTGATGATGGTGAGAGAAGTAGTTATAATTGTAATAGTAGTAGTGAAGATGAAGATAGTAATGGTGATGGTGACTAGTAGTGATGATGGTGATAGTATTATTGATGACGGTAATACTAATTATGATGGTAACCCATCGCAGAGTTGGGTATGCCATTTTGTTTGTAGGCAAAACAGCACGTCTACTTTATTATTAGTATAATATTATACTTATCATAGTATTATTGTTACCCATCAGACTGGCGAGCAATGACCAATGAGGGAGTGGAAGCAGATGCCCGAGGTTTTGACGCAGCTTTAGAAGTGTTTATGGACTGTGAGGTAGACAGTATCCTGAAGCAGTACCTCAACACGAGCTATGGACAGTGCTACATCGACAGGTCAGTAATCTCTATGAATGTTTCTTTGGAATTATTTGTTGGAAGAGGCTGGAGGACACCCCCAGTGGTGTCCTTCACCCTAGAAAGAATGGGGACACCAACGGTGGTGGTAAGGAGTCTGGCCTCATATAGGTTACCACCTTACATGTTCCACGTTTACCAAGTGTTTTTTTCTATTCCAGGTCATGTCCTTTTTTAGAAAACTCAGCACTACATGATGTATATATACCAGCATACGTGTTTGTATCTTTGTGTTTCTATATCACCAATTTAGGATACGTATTTAGGCTTACCACAGTCTTTCTCCATATTTTAATAATATGTCATTTTTCTTAGGCTTTATGAAATTATTATAATTCACTATGATACTAGTGCTTTCTTACAAGTGTGTGTATCTGTTATTTTTAGATTTCCTGACGGTGGACTAAGTGTCTCCGAAACGTTGCAATAAATATAGACAAGATGAACGTGCTCTTCTATCACGCCCTGGTGTTTCTCTTCATTATATATATATATATATATATATATATATATATATATATATATATATATATATATATAATTTATATATATATATAATTATATATATGTGTGTGTGTGTGTGTGTGTGTGTGTAAAACATTCAACTTATTGCAACGGTTTTACTTCTTTCAACATCGATAGTTCAATTAGATTAATTATTTTGCCATGTCACACGTAAACAAATCTGAATATTTTTGATAATTTATGGAACTGTATATATTGAGTAATATAGACTGCTGACTCGAAATAAACTGCTAAGATGTCATGATATAAACGTTTAGACACTCCTACCTTTAACAATCACTCGCACACACACACGTATGTACTGTCGCCGTCAATAGTTTCCTGGACACCCATCTGACGATGACTGGTGATTTGTTTTGGTAACAGTGTTGCCCCTCCCCCCCCCCCCCCCACCTCCCCTCCCCCCCTCCCCATCCACCCACTCTGTAGTAATGTCCCTCCCCCTCTTTCTCCCTGGTCGGGCAACAGTCTGTAAGCCCCTCCCTCTCCACCACCACCGGACTCCACACACAGCACATCCACACCATTATGCTGACTCTCTCACACTCTCACTCTCTCTCTCTCTCAACTGATAATTGTAATTATTCAGCACCATGATTACGTTATATATTTTAGGATCATATTTACACTATTAAAACGTAGAAATGTATAATGTTTCGCATTCGTTAAAAGAATTAATATACCAATATTGCATTCCCTTGGCCATATAGTGAAATTTGTTGACCAAATGTGTGTTTATGTATTTTCAACGATCAGTGAAGTATCTGAGGCAGACGTCAGTGAACACAAATTAGTCAATATAAGAACATGAAGCTTTGAATATTTTTAAGAAGCGTCAGTTACTCTCCCGATAAAATCCCGAAACAGAGAGTAATGTGTATTCTCCCCTTAAAGAAGCTTCTAAACCTCATAGCAGTTATAATTAATTAATATTTCGGAGATAGTAATGTGAGGGATGTGTTGGTGGACGAAGCGAGGGGGCGGAGCTTACAGTAGGAGACGACGTAGGAGAATGAGTGGGAGAGGGATGAGAAACCATACAGAGGGGGTGGATGGGGAAGAAGGGGGGGGGGGGGGGACAGTGTTACCAAAACAAATCATGACTCCTTGTGAGTTGGGTGTCCAGGAAATTATTGACGGCGACAGCACATAGAACATGCATCTAAGCGCTTATTAAGTACAATAAGTTCAAAGTCTTGGTCTCATAATTCCATCATGCACGTACTGGTTGAGATATTGTTTGTCCTACTCTGGCTATCATTATAGACGATTTGACTCTGTTAGGAGAGATTTATGACAGTCAACGAATGATTGGAGATATAATACACATCTCTGATTACTAGACGTCCTTCCAAAGCTGCATAACATCTTCTCGCAATAGCCAGAATATAATGAATAGTGGCGTCATCCGGACTGAAGTGGTAATTCTAATTCAAATGTGTGTGTGGGAACGTGTGTGCAATTGTGAGTGAACATGTGTGTGTACAGCATGTGTGTGTCTCTCTCTTTCAGGTTTGAAGGTTATGATTCAGCGTTTGTTGCATCACATCTCTCAGGTCTCGCTGCAGGAAGATCTCTCAGCATTACAAAGACATCTCAGTAAAATCAAAGTGTTAGTTTTAACTTTCAGTACCGGTGCCGTCCTTTTCATTTTATTCTGGCTATTAGACGACTTTATTCAGTTTATAAAGAGACTCAATAAATTTCATTTTATTCTGGCTATTAAACGACTTTATTCAGTTTATAAAGAGACTCAATAAATTTCATTTTATTCTGGCTATTAAACGACTTTATTCAGTTTATAAAGAGACTCAATACATTTCATTTTATTCTGGCTATTAAACGACTTTATTCAGTTTATAAAGAGACTCAATAAATTTCATTTTATTCTGGCTATTAAACGACGTTATTCAGTTTATAAAGAGACTCAATACATTTCATTTTATTCTGGTTATTAAACGACTTTATTCAGTTTATAAAGGGACTCAATAAATTTCATTTTATTCTGGCTATTAAACGACTTTATTCAGTTTATAAAGGGACTCAATAAATTTCATTTTATTCTGGCTATTAAACGACTTTATTCAGTTTATAAAGAGACTCAATACATTTCATTTTATTCTGGCTATTAAACGACTTTATTCAGTTTATAAAGGGACTCAATAAATTTCATTTTATTCTGGCTATTAAACGACTTTATTCTGTTTATAAAGAGACTCAATACATTTCATTTTATTCTGGCTATTAAACGACTTTATTCAGTTTATATAGGGACTCAATAAATTTCATTTTATTCTGGCTATTAAACGACTTTATTCTGTTTATAAAGAGACTCAATACATTTCATTTTATTCTGGCTATTAAACGACTTTATTCAGTTTAAAAAGAGACTCAATACATTTCATTTTATTCTGGCTATTAAACGACTTTATTCAGTTTATAAAGAGACTCAATAAATTTCATTTTATTCTGGCTATTAAACGACGTTATTCAGTTTATAAAGAGACTCAATACATTTCATTTTATTCTGGTTATTAAACGACTTTATTCAGTTTATAAAGGGACTCAATAAATTTCATTTTATTCTGGCTATTAAACGACTTTATTCAGTTTATAAAGGGACTCAATAAATTTCATTTTATTCTGGCTATTAAACGACTTTATTCAGTTTATAAAGAGACTCAATACATTTCATTTTATTCTGGCTATTAAACGACTGTATTCAGTTTATAAAGGGACTCAATAAATTTCATTTTATTCTGGCTATTAAACGACTTTATTCTGTTTATAAAGAGACTCAATACATTTCATTTTATTCTGGCTATTAAACGACTTTATTCAGTTTATATAGGGACTCAATAAATTTCATTTTATTCTGGCTATTAAACGACTTTATTCTGTTTATAAAGAGACTCAATACATTTCATTTTATTCTGGCTATTAAACGACTTTATTCAGTTTATAAAGGGACTCAATAAATTTCATTTTATTCTGGCTATTAAACGACTTTATTCTGTTTATAAAGAGACTCAATACATTTCATTTTATTCTGGCTATTAAACGACTTTATTCAGTTTATAAAGGGACTCAATAAATTTCATTTTTTTCTGGCTATTAAACGACTTTATTCAGTTTATAAAGAGACTCAATACATTTCATTTTATTCTGGCTATTAAACGACTTTATTCAGTTTATAAAAGGACTCAATAAATTAACAGTCTTCGAACTATCTCACTTAACCCCTTACTACGACTACAGATCCTTCTTAAACTGCACAAACACGTCTTCATTTAGCTAGACTATAATTAAAAGACGTCGCTGGCACAGAAAGGGTTCATATTGTAAAAGTTATTGCATACAAAATACACTTGCTTAATGTGAAAGGGGGAAATACATGAATTTGACCATAATACATATATTCAACAAGGGGGTACTTGAATGTGACTACAGTAAAATAATAACTTGAAAATACAGCTCACAGTTTCATAACGAAAGAGAGAGAGAGAGAGAGAGAGAGAGAGAGAGAGAGAGAGAGAGAGAGAGAGAGAGAGAGAGAGAGAGAGAGAGAGAGAGAGAGAGAAGTATGAGGTGACAGTATATTAAGAACTACTCAGGATGATAGGACGTTTTGTCCACACACACACACACACACACACACACACACATACACACACACACACACACACACACATTTAATTTAAGCACAGAAAATGATAAGAGTATTTTGATATTTTCATTGTGATCGTACGTGCGTGATAGGATTATAAATATATGAATATATGACCTTATTGTAAGCGCCTAGTTGCATGCAGCATATACTGTATATACAGTATAATATATATATATATATATATATATATATATTTATATATATATATATATATATATATATATATATATATATATATATATATATATATATATATATACTGCAGTCAATCAGAATGATATCCCACGCTTTAATCCACTTGTCCACAGAGTGATAAAAGCTTAACATTGTATCATGTATATTAATGGAGACAGGAAATCCTACTTGGGGAAAGTTACTTCCATTCCAAATCGTAGGACCCATGTTTCAGAGTACACTACAAGGGATTTTTACAGTAAGCCCCACGCAAGTCTGGAACTCTTTCCCTCAATATATCTTTCCCTCATCCTATGACTTATGCTGCTTCCAGCTCCGAATGTCCAGACATTGTGACTGTAATATACCTTGAATTTGGCTCTCTATCACTCTTTCAGCTTTTTGTTTTTTTTTGGGGGGAGGGGGGGGGGGGGGGGGGCAAGGCAATTCTTATAAGCTGCATTACGTCTTCCAGCACATAGAAGATACAAAAAAAAAAAAAAAACAGACAGCCAGACAAATTCTGTCGAAACCCTTGTCTTCCTAATTCCAGTAACATATGTTATGACAGCGCATGTTCTTTGTATCATTTATCTTCAATAACATTAATTTGCAGAAAATTTATTTTACAAATGAAATTAATATTATTTTGTTTTCTGTTTCTAGATTTGATGGTTCGTATTGGAATTCCCAAGCTATTAACAGTGAGAGAGAAGGCTGGTTTCAATACCTCCGGCAGGTAAATATACTTTTACTTAGTTTGGTATTAATTGAGGGGATGGCATAATTTTTACTGTGGTTCGAATCCTGGCTGAAGCCTATTATGATCATAATACATAGAATATCAACCCTCTCGGCAGTGGAGAATGCATAACACGGGTTTGAGTTCACACAATTCGAGAGACTTACGAATTCTAAAATAATAAAAGTGCGCGAATATTTACTATATATTTTAACCCGTCCCAACACTGGTGATGGGCTGGTCTATCAGAGTGAGAACTGAGCGATCTCTGCCATACCCATAGCTTACTCTGACTGTTCCTTTTACTTATATATTTTCTAGATCTCAAGTGACGGCGTCTCTTGCGTGGATTGACCTCCTAATCTACCAAGATTGGAAGCCAAAGCGTCACATCTTTCCTTTGCCCCTCAACTTTCTCTTCATAATTGCTGAGGGGCACAGGGCCCTGGGTGGGGCTTTGGTTTCCCGGGCGTTTCCGCACCCTCCTCAGCTCCCCGCCATGGAGTGGCTTCGGTCACCCAGGCTTTATTGTGGTCGGCAGGGAGGGTTCTGTGGGGGCGCTCGGTTATGGCCTTGGCCTTGCTCGGGGCCTTGGGGCTGTTCGGCCAGGCAGCTTGGGGAAAAACAACAACAACAACAACCCGTCCCAACAAAGATGACAAGGGACTGGAGTTCTCGAAAAAGGGCTCCTGTCTACTCTTGAGATTATTCTTGACTTACTGTGTGCTGGCTTGATAATCCAGAAGGGTTGATAGCCCCTTAAGATTAAGACCTATTTAAACTAACTTACAAAGATGACATATCTTCTGTATTTCTGGTAATGGTGTGGGAGTGGGTAGGGTGGGTTTGGGGATGACAGGGAGGGGTATGCTAGGCTTCTCAAACATCGTAGATCTCAATGGCTACTCAACAAGGATTGACTGGAGTATTCGAAAAGGGGCTCCAGTCCTGACGCTATTCTTGACTGACTTTCAGTGTGCTGGCTTAATAATCCAATAGGGTTGATAGCTTCCGAAGTCTCCTATTTTAACTAACTAACTACGCTACTCAACCAGGCAAGTGGGAGGTCTGACCCATTGTATGAGGGCTGGCTCTCTGTTGAGTTCCCACATCATTTATTAGCTGTTTATTAGAGAATATAATTATGGAAAGTTTGACATCTTTAGATTGTACCGATTCCTAAGAGATCTGGAACTGGCCCATCAATTTGTAGGTGAATTACCTAGCCTGGTACACAGGTCAATTTCTTATTAGCAAGGTTAGAGTGTGGTCCAGGTCCAGTGCGGGTGGCATCCTTTTCATCATCTTCTGGACACTATTAGACGTTTTTTAGTAGCTTAGGAAGAATCCGCGGTGGCTCAAAGGATTAAATAATGAGATAGTCTGTAGCCTTACAAGTGTTAGAGGTCCTTCCTAACTTGAATAAAAGTTGCCAGAATATAATGGAAAGGGCGTCACCAGTACTGAACGGGTTAATGGCGTTTCTTGCAGTGGGTGAACAAGGACATGGGCACAACAGACTGGGGGCAGATTTCTGCCAAAGATTCTGACCGCTTCACCGACTGGGGGTTGGACGAGTGGAACCAGTGGAAGGATGGATACGATGCTCTCATCAACTATCTGGCGGTAAGTGGGCAGGTGGCCACATTTCTTAATAAGGGGACCGACCGGATAATTACGCTACTTCCAGGTCTTACTATCAATTTAAATGAAATTTGGCACAGGTGCATATGACCATAAAACTAGATAAACACATTTTTATTTTATTTAATTTTTGCTTTTTTCTTGCAATTTAGGTAAAACAATGTTGACAATCATAGTACTGCAGCAAATGATAAACTCCTACAGAAATCCCCATAGCACATGTTGTATGTGATCAAACAACTCACAAAAGGTGTATCTATAGTTTCTATAAAACACATTTTATATATTTTGTGTATTTGTTCGATTTAGGTGATGACGGATTCAGGCGAATATATTTATACAAAAATTACAACTTTAACGACATATTGTGATTTTTTTTAAATGATTAGAGTAAATTTGGTTTATAGACCTTTTAGTGTTTTAATTACTTTTCCAATGGTATATACACCATTCCTATAGGTCCAATAATAACTGTAAAATAACATCTTATAATGCGGCAATAGAGGTTCTGAGAAAACAGGTGAAAGTCTAAGGTCATTAGGTGAACATTTTTACTATTGTTTTTTAGATTTACAATATTTTATGCGGGAACATGGCAAAGTAGAAGATAAAGCGTATGGAAGGTTGTAGAGTAGCTTACGCTCTTTCGATTTATATAGGTATGCTCCTCGTACGACCAGTAGTTACTGAGCTGTTAATTTCAAAGTTCGCTATATAACGTTTTAAGAATTACAGGAAAAGTTTGGAAAACATAAAAAAATACTATTTCCAATGGGTTTTCACTAATAACATTTCACTGGCTTATGAAGGGATGTTGACTCTTGTTGAGTAAACACCTATTGGTGTTTTCAGGATTTCGAGTTTTTTAAGCCTAAATTAACCGGTCGGTCCCTTAACCCGGGAACTGCGGGGAGACTCTTAAGAGTTCTCCCGGCGGACTGCGGGGAGACTCTTATGAGTGAGTGAAAAAAAAAATCAACTTTTGACATCAAATTATTTTTTTTTTTATTTTTTTTTTTTTTTTTATTTTTTTTTTTGGCCCCTGGGCCATGCAAAATCTCAGTCCTCTACCTCCCCTCCTTCCCCACTTTCCTCCTCTCCTTCAGTTATCACCTATTTTCCCTGTTATTCCCTTATTCTGAGGTATATTTTCGTGCTAACATTAGCGAGTTGCAAGCAGGGTGTTGTCATCACTGATGGCAAGCGAGTGCAAGAGTGAGAGAGAGAGTATCGATCGACTGTGTCTCAGTGGCCTTGGGGGAAATTGGCGGGAAAGCAGCTTGCCTCACCCATACATTATACAACTCGCGGGCTATATCTCCGATTTTGACCATCCAAACACTGTTTTCACTCGTTTTATTGTTGTTTCAGGTTAATACCTTTATAATCAACCCATCATAGGCGCATATGGATAAGTATTAATGCTATTAATGGCACAATGAATATTTTAGTGACGGAAACACCTCAAATACGTCAGCACAGGGGGACGTTTCCAATTACCCCCATGCGCACTTCAGAGGTTAAAGAGCTTACTCACCAAAAATCATACCCTGTTTTTGTTGTTTTTCAAAGCATTTTAATTTGACAAATAATACATACATGTTTTAAGTTCTTATCATGTTTACTCTATAATAGTAAACAATAAAAGATATTTCGATTTTAAAGGGGTGATGACATCATGTGAGTAGCTCTCTATGTAGTAAACTGATACACAGGCCACTTTTCAGTTTATTCTGAATTTGTTCAACAGATTTACTAATGTTACACTCCTTTCTGCTCCAATACTTGCTAAATTTGCTTTAATTCTATGTATGGCACCAGATTTACCTCCACCCTAGACTGTTGTACCTACCAACATCCTCAGACAACACATATTTAATCTCAAACAGAAAACAAATAATACTATCCAGCTCGGTCCCAGGGTTATCAAAACGAAAACAAAATACTGCTAGACCCGTTCTCAAAGGTTGCTAGAATGTCGCTAGATAGTAAATAAATGTCAATTTTAACTAAAGAATACCACAATCTTTCTAATGTGGTTTCATATGGCCAAAATTCCTAAAATATTGTGAGATTCATTACTAGATGTAAGAAAATGCTGCTAGATCGAAGTAAATACCTCTAGATCTAGCGGTAAGCTAGCTAAATTTGACAACTCTGTTCTGTCACACGAGAAGCCCTTCACAACGCTATAAATGGGTGCATAATATTGTAGGGTTCCCGCAAAGTTAGCATAAACGCCATCTTGATTCCACTGTAGCCGCTCTGTATATCATAATACAGCATGTTGTTCTTCGTAAACATATTTAGGTTATACTACTAATACAATTACACTCTTATTCTGTCACTATCTAACTGCATCGGGTGTATCACAGCTAGATATAAAAGCCAATTGTTTCTCTTACAATAAGTGTTCTAATATTGTACATTATATAATTGGCACGTGTGAACAATATTTGAAATTGTGCATGTTTCTACGAGTTTTGTTTTCTTCTTCTATTTTGCCGATATTATATCACACCGAATAGTAATTGGCGTATATATAATATTAGGATACATCTATGGTCAAAGTGTTGATGGAATATGTCATGAAATACCCAAGAATATGTTCGAGCATAGTACACAAAATATGGCGGTGGTTGGCAACTTCCTTTGAATTGACGAGACGAGTCGTAATTCTCATATAAACGTGTATTTGGTCTGGTTTTATGGATTTTTCATGTTATTACCAATGTTAGCTATATTCATATGGCGATGGTTGGCAACTTCCATTGAATTGACGAGACGAGTCGTAATTCTCATATAAGAGTTTATTTGGTCTGGTTTTATGTATTATTCATGTTATTACCAATGTTAGCTAGGCCTATATTCATTGTGTTATGTGTCAGAAGTTATAGACTTCTGACACACAAATCAAAATATTACAAGTCAAATGAGCATGTTAACCCTCTCCGACATATGACGCGATGTTGAGCCTATTGGGGATACTTTAAAGCCTTTGCTACCATCAGGGGTATTTATAAACCTTTAGTTTAGTTACTTCAACCTCTGCAGTTGTCTTTGAGTTAGCTGTGGGCAGAAAACTAATTTTGGAGAGGTAATTATAAGAGTGAGAGAACTCTATTTATTATTGCTAATCTGGCAACCTCTGCTTCATATGAGTCTGAAAGGGTTAATATTAATATACTCGATAGGTATTTGGTATAATAAAGTAAGTTGAGTTAACAGTTTTACACAGTTAATAATACCGGCAGTATGGGTATATGTTCTCAATAATTATACTAAGATATTATATAAAGGAGTTAATAATTAGTTATATGAGTAATAGGTGAGTGAAGTGAATATCTCGTATGTATAGAGGACTCCACAGCAATATACTATGATTCTTGACTGTGTAAGTAATGACCAAGACTTAAGGTGTCCTCTTGAAGATCACTTACACTTATGAGTCGGTGGTGAGTGTTAGTGTGGCTAAAGGGAGGATGGGAGTATTCTATATATATCTTTTTAAATATTTTTCTATTGTCCTCTCTAGACCTTCATCAACTTTTAAAAAAACACCTCGCAAGATCCTCCTTCAAGAAAAATATATAATATTTTTGATAGAAAAATGTCCCGGTTCCTCTTAAATTACAGGCTCGCTGTCGCTCGCCAGGAAAAAAAAGGACACCTAAATGGCACGAAAGGTCTAAATATTGACAAGGAAATGAAGCGATAGGTCTTAACATCGCCAAACTAATGGACCGAATGTCTTACAATCTGAAAACTAATGGGGCTAAACATGAGGGAAAAGGGGGACCAGAAAACCAACCATCTCTCCTTAAATATGCGTCCATCCATCATCGTAATTAGAGCGTACCTGAGAATTGGTGCATGGGCTCAGGTGACACTATTCCCTATTCCAAGTAATTAGGCCAAACACTCTTGAACATTAACCTCTATAACTCACAAACGACTAGAGTAATCGAGCTAATAAGTCTACAATTTGGGAAGGGTTAGTCAGGGAATAGGTGTGAAAATGTATAGCCCATTTGCTCCAGCCCTTTTTTAAATGCATAACTTACGGTTCACAGATTCCGGACTACTAATATAAAACAGGGTATAGGACAGGAACCACATGTCAAACACTGGGTGAAAACATTTCGGGGAATTGGAAGGACAATATTTCGTGGCATGGCTTGCAAGGGATACGTATGATTGATGGTGTGTCGCTTGTCGTATTTACCAAGGTGCATTGATTAATGTGACTGTATTTTTTATTTGTGTAACATTTGTGTAGAGCACGTCACCAGGTTGGGTTCTCTCTCATTGTCCTTTTTAAAGTCACTGAAGCACATTCGTACGGCAAAGTGTACTGTAAATGTACTCTCCTTTTGAATAACTCGATTAATGATTGTGACTTCATAATGATAATATTGCCTTTAAGAAATTTAAATGAATTTGGAGTTATCATAATTTTAAAATATATTTTTTTTTGTGGAGCATCAAGTAGATAAATATACCATTCTAAAATGTCTTGCTTTGATATCATTTTCAGGCAAGCATTCCATCCAACAAAATCAAGATGTCGTCCCCTGTGTGCAAGGTGTTCTGGGATCAGGCCACAAACAACAGTGACAAGGTGCTGGTGGTGACGAAGGATGGACAGTCTTACCTCACTCACCAGGTCATCATCACAGCATCTGTTGGTCATCTCAAAGACAGACACTCGCAGATCTTTGACCCACAGCTGCCACAAGACTACAGAGCAGCTTTGAATGTAAGACAAAACAGTCAGTGTATTATATATCGTGCACATAGACTTTTCCTAGGGCATCAACATATATTTTGTGTGGCATGTGAGCAACATAGTTATATAATGAAAAGGCCATCAGCGGTACATTATGGGTTAAGACTTTTCGCAAAATTATAATTATTAAAATTCTGATACAAAAATGTTAACATGTCTTAACTGCCTTGTTATATTAATTCGTGTTATTTAGATTGTTCAGGCTAATATTGAATACAAAGTTATTGCATATTACATCAATGCAGTCATTTATGAATGTATAGGTATTTCTAGCAACTTGTAAATGTACACACATTTAATTTAGTTGATAATTATTGGAATGGTTAGGATAGCTAAGATTCCTCAATTGAGAAATTTATTAATGTATAAGTATTGATGATATATATATATATATATATATATATATATATATATATATATATATATATATATACTGTATATATACTGTATATATATGAATAAATGCCAATAACATGACATTATTTTTATATCATTATATTCTACAAACGTCCTTAACATCTAACCACTTACACAATGTAATGTGTAGGGTTAATAAATAATTAATTATTGCAACTACCGGGAATCATAACTCAGGACCCACAAACAGAACGACATTTTATTTATTAACCCTACACATTACATTGTGTAAGTGGTTAGATGCTAAGGACATTTGTTGAATATAATGATATATATATATATATATATATATATATATATATATATATATATATATATATATATATATATATATATACCGTATATATATATATATATATACTATAATAATACAATTTATTAGTTTCACTCCCAACACCAAACACCTCCCAATGAAATCAATGAAAGCATGTGATCCTCCCGGGATTCAAATCTGGGATACTTCATACAGATAATAAACACTAACCATTACACCATCAACACAGTTAAAGGTTAAGTACATGACTACGATTTTATATTAATTTATCGAATGCTGCATATCAATCTAATAATGTACTCAGGCCGAACTGCAAACTGAATAGCGTAATGTTTAAGTGAAAGGAAAGATCAATTACATAAGTTATTATAGTTAAGTATAATTACAGATTATACGACAAATACTTGCCTTTATTAAGGGTGATGTAGTTGTTTTTATTGTACTCCCTTCTCCTCCATGTTTAGCCCCATTAGTTTGAGATTTTAAGATGTTCGCCCCATTAGTTTGTCGATTTTAAGACCTTTTGTCTCATTTTTGTATCAATATCAAGGCTTTTCGTGCCATTTAGGTGTCGATGTTTCCTGGCGAGTGATAGCGAGCCTGTAATTTTGGAGGAAATGGCATTTGGCTGGGACAATTTTCTACCGAAAAATAAAAACAATAATCTTGAAGGGGGATCTTGAGGATTATTTATTTAGCAATTAATATGTCAATAAATAAACAAGTACATAAAACCTAAATTAAATTGAGTCGTTGTTTTTTCTCCATTGTAGGGTATTGAACTGGGGATCGCCAACAAAGTTCAGATAGGGTGGGACGAACCCTGGTGGGGGTCCAACCCTCTCAATCTACACATTATCTTCCCACAACAGACACTACCGCAGGGAAAGGTAAGCAGGATAAACGTAAGCAGGGTAGTCGTAAGCAGGATGAAGGGTAAACAGGAAAAGAGGTAACAGGAAATATGGTAAGCAAGATCAAAAGTAAGCAAGAACTAGAGTAACCAGGTAACGGTACGGTAATGGTACGGTAATGATACACGACTAGAAACCATTAACTCTTGGATGATGACCCCCTTTGCAAATAATTCGGTTGCAGAACCCTGCGATCCAAAGCACACACACATTTAACCTTGGACCAAAATCCGTGTTCAGGGCTCAGAGTATGCATCTTCCTTTAATGCAAATTTTCTTTGTAAAATGTTAGTCTGCATTATTGAACACATTTGATCATTCAGATTGTGATGGTTAAGGACGTATTCCAAATGGTAATTTTGTTTGTGGCCATATATCTCAGATTGAAACCCTGTATGTGTATATTTCAGAGGTGGCTGTATGGGATCATGGAGATGTTGAGCATCCACCAGCAACAATCGTTGATTCAGGGGTTCATGGCAGGACAATATGCCATTGACATGGAGAACCTTCCCGAGGAGACGGTCATGAACCACCTTCTACAACACCTGAGGGACGTCACTGGTGAAAATATTCCGGAACCAACCTTCTTCAGGAGGTAAGATAGTACCGGAGTTTATGAATGAAAGTCAATAAATACAGTATGTTTATATTCGAAATATTGCAAATCTATAAACCTATTTCAACTCTTATTAGATAAATGTTGTTAATTAAAGAACCAGGTCATAATGAAATAATATTTAATAAACATGTATACTGTATATCTGTATATATGGACCACAACAATACTATCATAATCATGTCACTCGCCCTTCGTTAAACACAAATTCATGTGGAAATTTACAATACTACATAATACTCTTTTAACTCTTTCCATTTTAGCACACCTCTTCTCATTTTATTCTGGCTATCAGTAGGTGATTATATATAGATCAACCAGAGCAGGCTCGCCAGTGATTTTGCTGGTGTCGGGTCATTTTCACTTGAATAAAAAAAAAAAAAAATCCATAAATGTAATATAAATGTTCTAAAACCATAGACAAATTAATAACAGGTATTAACTGGACGCAGGAAAGCGGAGATATCCCTTCCCATCCCGTAGTCTATGTGCCAGGCCGGGCACGACCCTTAATTTACTTATCTTCGCTTATTACTCCCTTTATTCTCTTCTTTCTCCATACCTTCTGAGAGGTGGACCTCACTCTCTCTGCTTTCTCATCCATGTATATGTCCTCTATCTAATCTTCCCCTCTCTCTATTTATCCGTCCTCGCCAATTTCTTTCTTTCTTTATTGTTTTTCTATCATATCCCAATTAACCTCACATCACCTAAGATCTTCTGTCATGTTATCTCGATTCCCTCTCCATTCTCTATCCTACTTTCTTTCTTCGTCTGTCCTTCCTTCCTCTCTATTGATATTCATTCTCTATTTCCCATCTATAATTCCTCCAATCTCTATCCTCCTTTATTTTCTTTCAATAGTCACTTCTCAGTTCTCTTTGTGTTTTCATCCCCATCTCCTTTATCTCTCTATACTCTATTCCTTCCATCTCTATCTCATTTATCTCTATACCCTCTCTTCTCTATAGTTGTCTTTTCTTCCCACTTTCTCTCATTTCCTCTCCACTGCTGTTCAATATCTCTCTCCTTCTTTCCAAGTCAAGGTTTTCCACCTCTTCCTAATCCCCCTTCTTTATTCCCCATCATCCATATTTCCTCTCCTCTCATTCTCTCTTGCTCTCCCAATCATCAGCGAGGGTAATGTTATCTTGCCCTCACATCATGTTCAGGACTGATATGTATTGATTTTATGTTGCATGCATGTGCACGTGTGTGTGTGTGTGTGTGTGTGTGTGTATGTGTGTGTGTGTGTGTGAGAATGTATGCATCTTATCTCTCTCTTTGCTCTACCCTTTCCATTTGTCTTTGTCTCATTTACCCTTATTCCACCTTCTTGAAAACAGCACTATTATTTTTCCACTCTTCCTTCCCAATCCCCTGCTCTCGTGTATTCCTTTCTATCCTTTCTCCCCCTTTCTCTCTCCCTTCTTCCCTCATATTCATATATCATTTCTCCTCATTATTTTCATCTCCATCCTTCCTTTCTCCTGAACTCCCATCCCCACCCCCAACCCCCACCACATCGCGACCTACCCGCCTGGCTATATTCCCACGGTTGGGTTCTCAGTGTTTCCAAGTAGCCTCGTAGACTCATCGTCTGGTCTAAATACACTGGTTATAGCATCTATGCATTCCCGTGGTTCAAATATGGCGCCATGCTGAATGATTTTGCATGCAAAGACAGGTGCATAGATTCTTACAGACGCTCAATGGATAAAATCTGAGATACATAGAATTTACGTATCTGACACTGTTCATGTTAAGGAACTGAAGGAATATAAGTTGTAATATCTCTCTCATTTCTCCCTTTATCCTACAAATCCATCTTAATCGTAATAATATTGTCTAATAATAGTCAAGCAAATTTAAAGAATTTCGTCCTTAACTACTGACAAGGTTAAACAGAGACTTGAGGGTCCTGACCAAGTAGACTAGTCAATTTTTGGGGCACTGATAATCTTCGTGTGTGGAGGTGATGACTATAATTTGTAGGCTTCACTTGAGAAATAAGTTTTAATATATTTTCTGATCCATTTGATTAATTGACAATTTGACTTTTGTTTATCCATGTTGAGTTGGGGATTTCGAAATATGCCTGAACCCCCAATTTTATCATCCTATAGTCTGGTTTTTTAAATTTCCATTTTAATTACTAAGCTATTACAACGTTGTTATAGCCAAAGTGTGGTTTCCGCTTTGCAAACATAACATTAATATGACATAGAGACATAACAGTTTCTTATTTGTCCTTTAATTTTTCGAAACAATCGCCTGCAAACGGAGTAGAATGTCTGCAAGGTTAAGAAATAGAGTATAGTAGTGTGATTTATTGTCTTGATAGCATACGTAATGCATAAATGCGCGGAATTTCGGTGTGAGTATCCTACGTTCGAGTCCTTGGAGTGCCACATCTATTTGTTGATTTCATTAAGTGAGTTTGGAAGTAGAGTTGGTTGGTGAACAAATATAATATATATATATATTGATGTGGACCAATTTTAGCTTGTCATACCTGTCATTTGGAGACCTATGGGGCGATGCTCCCTCCCTCTTTTTGAGAGCGGATAAGAAATGAATGAAACGTGTGTGGCGCCAATTACCCCTGGAGGTTGGGACTGGGAATCCCACCTCCACAATGTGCGTGTACTTTGGGATCAGCAATCCTTTTCTTGCTGATCCTCTTTACCACTTTAAAGGAGTGCGGGTTTGGCTACTGACTGACTTTAGTTGACGTCCACAAATTGTACCCGGTTGTTGTTGTTTCTTGTATCCCTTAATTTAAGGATTATGACGCGATTTAGCAGTCTATTCTGGCTATTATTAGAACATTTTATTCAGTTTAGGAACAACTAATAGGAGCTAGAGAGTTGATTGAGATATTTGTTTTATTGTTATTGTATTTGTTATTATTGCTTTTGTTGTATTATACCTGTCAGGTCTCAGTGGATGGCCAACCCGTGGATGAGAGGCTCCTACAACTCCTACGTCTCTCTAAATGGCTTCTATGATGGATTGATCAGCCGAAAACCATTGGCTCAACCATTGGTCAACTCTTATGGTGTAAAGGTAAGATTGGGGGTTGTTATGATTACACTTTCATCAACGATTATGCTACGGAACTGTTTTTGGCCACTACAACTATAATATATATATATATATATAATTAATGTATATAATGATCGCAGCTAGAGGGAACTGGTTGAGAAATTTAGGGACGTAATTGGATAAATGATTGAGCCAGAGGTGTGAAGGCCATTATATATAATAACCAATTAGTGGTGATAATGATATAATGCGCTTATGATTGTCACTAAAGTACACAAATATTATATATATATATATATATATATATATATATATATATATATATATATATATATATATATATATATATATACAGTATATATATATATATATATATATATATGTTAGTATAGCCAGGTAATAGATTCTCTTTTAAACAGACGAGGTTAAAGGCAATAGCAGTTTCAGCATTTAGTATTTTATTGTTACAGTTTTCAATATTTCTAACAATTTTCCTCTGGGGTTCAGAGATGAGGTACAACAGGTTAGCAAAATTCATGGTGGATCCAACGTTTCACAAGTAAACATCTTGCATCTTCAGGGAATGGGCAGGTAATGATTAGAATAAGGACAAAGCAACATATTTATACAAAATTCGAGGATCAAGAATAGGTAGGTGGGCGGAGCTACTGGGTGTGGGGTGGCTGTTCATTGGTGGAAGGCAGTCTATTCGCGAGACGGGCACTAAATCTTATCGGTGGTTGGTTGTTGGCTGTGGGTGGCTGTGATTGGTTGGTGTTGTCAGTAGTGTGCTGATCGCGGAAAGGTACGGGAGGGGGCACAGGGCGAGAGGAACGAGGGCAGTATGCCTGTAGCGCTTGCCTGAAGGAAGAATTTGAAGGTCTTGTGTTTGGTTGTTGATGCTGGGGTTGAGCGTTTGGATATATAGAGCTTCTAAAATAGCTAGTCTTCTGGGGTCTGATTCTTTGTCGAGTATGGTAGTTTGTTTGTCTAGGTCGGCGCGAGTTAGGGCAAGATGGTGGGGGGCTTGATAGTGATCTTTTATAGCGCCAGATTGAAGGTGGAGGGTTAGTCGACGGGAAAGGCGAGTCTGTGTCATTCCAACATAGGATAGGGGTCCACAGTCACCAGAGGTGCAAATATGCTGGTATATCACATGATCGTCTTTCGGTTGGTTGGTGGAAATGGGGCGGTTACGGAGGACAAGGTTGGAGGTCTTAGGAGATTTGTAGTAAATAATGAGTTTTATTTTATTGTCAGGGTTGGTGGGGAGGACGTTTTTGTGAATAATTTCTTTCATAATGGATTCGTCTGTTGTGTGGTCGGAAGATATGTAGTTTCTGTAGAAAAATGTAATGTCATTGGCCGGGTTGGTGCTAGGGGGTCTTGTTTGTACCATTTTTCTAGGTGGTGGTTGATGGCATTGGTGACGTCAGTGTTGGAATACCCATTGTTGACTAGGACCTGGGTGAGCCTTGTGTGTGTCATTCCAGGTGGTGCAATGGGTGAGGGCTCTCCTGACATAGGCGGCGATGGTGGACTGATGGTATCGTTTAGGGCATTCACTTTCCCCATTAAGACATTGGCCATTGTTAGTAGGTTTGGTGTACACCGTAGTTTTGAAGCCGTGGTCGTGGAGGGAGACAAGGAGGTCGAGGAAGGGTAGATGACCATCGGTGGTTTCTTCGTATGTGAAGTTGAGTCCGGAGGCGGCCATGAAGCGCTGCTGGAGGTCCCTGAGTTCGCCCAGGTCCTTCACCCGCACGAAGATATCATCGATGTACCTGCAGTAGACAGTGGGCCGGTGGGCAGCCAGGAGTTCCTCTTCGATAGTTCCTATGAAGAAATTGGCGAACAGGACCCCCAGGGGGCTTCCCATCGCTACACCGACACCGAGAATGCCAGACATCGTACTAGCACCCGCCAGTTTCGTGAAGAACTGATACGAGAAGAATTAGCTGAGAAACGAGAGACCACCACCAATCTCCGATATGAACGTGACGCCCTGCTACAGAAATGGGATGAAGAAGAAACCACCCCTAACCACATCAAAACAGAAATCAACCAAAAACTCCAACAACTCAACGAACAACACAGACGACAAACAGAGAACACTACCATCCAAAAACTCTCCCGTCTATATGGTGGACACATAAAACTTCACAAGCCAACAAAAGGATATATTAACCTCACCAACACCACCATAACGCCGGACCAAGAAGACCTACTGAACAAAGGCTTAAATTGCCACTACATTTCCAAGCCGGGACCCCACCGAAAACGCCTTGAAGTTGAAGTCCTACTGGATGACATCCTACGATCCCAGAAAGACGGCAAGATCACCACCACCCCAGCCCTACAACCCACCCTACTAGCAGAAGCCGCCAAAACCAGGGGATCCCACCAAAGCAAGCTCCTCAACAAACACCACTTCAAAGCCGCTAAACAACTTAAAGAGAACCCCAACATCATCATCCGACGAGCTGATAAGGCCTCCTGCCTTGTGATACACGGAAAAGAAGAATACCTACGGAAAATGGACGACATTCTTAGTGATAAAAACAAATTCAAAAGGATCACTCGCAATCCTACTGACGAAATAAAAAGGAAAGCCAACACCACCATCACTGCTATCAACGCCAAAGCCGATGGCGTACACCTGAAGAAACTCATCGGCGAATTCACCCCAGGTTATGCTTACGGTACTATAAAAACCCACAAACCCGGGAACCCCCTCCGCCCCATCATATCACAGATCCCTACTGCTACCTACCAGACCGCCAAGGCCCTGAACAAACTCCTCACCCCTTTTGTTCCTCGGCAATACAACCTCAACTCTGCTTATGACTTCCTTGAAATTCTACGAGATGCCCCCCCTGCTAACGACCACATCATCGCCTCCCTCGACGTAGAGAGTTTGTTTACCAACGTGCCCGTTGACAAGACAATAGATTTTATCCTACGTCGAGTTTACCACTGCCCTAATACGCCCCCCCTGGACATCCCGGAGAAGGCCCTGAAGACGCTCTTGGAACTATGTACCAAGGAGTCCCCTTTCCTCTGCCCCCGCGGGAATATGTACCAGCAAATCGACGGTGTAGCGATGGGAAGCCCCCTGGGGGTCCTGTTCGCCAATTTCTTCATGGGAACTATCGAAGAGGAACTCCTGGCTGCCCACCGGCCCACTGTCTACTGCAGGTACATCGATGATATCTTCGTGTGGGTGAAGGACCTGGGCGAACTCAGGGACCTCCAGCAGCGCTTCATGGCCGCCTCCGGACTCAACTTCACATACGAAGAAACCACCGATGGTCATCTACCCTTCCTCGACCTCCTTGTCTCCCTCCACGACCACGGCTTCAAAACTAGTGTACACCAAACCTATTAACAATGGCCAATGTCTTAATGGGGAAAGTGAATGCCCTAAACGATACCATCAGTCCACCATCGCCGCCTATGTCAGGAGAGCCCTCACCCATTGCACCACCTGGAATGACACACACAATGAATTGGAAAGGCTCACCCAGGTCCTAGTCAACAATGGGTATTCCAACACTGACGTCACCAATGCCATCAACCACCACCTAGAAAAATGGTACAAACAAGACCCCCCTAGCACCAACCCGGCCAATGACATTACATTTTTCTACAGAAACTACATATCTTCCGACCACACAACAGACGAATCCATTATGAAAGAAATTATTCACAAAAACGTCCTCCCCACCAACCCTGACAATAAAATAAAACTCATTATTTACTACAAATCTCCTAAGACCTCCAACCTTGTCCTCCGTAACCGCCCCATTTCCACCAACCAACCGAAAGACGATCATGTGATATACCAGCATATTTGCACCTCTGGTGACTGTGGACCCCTATCCTATGTTGGAATGACACAGACTCGCCTTTCCCGTCGACTAACCCTCCACCTTCAATCTGGCGCTATAAAAGATCACTATCAAGCCCCCCACCATCTTGCCCTAACTCGCGCCGACCTAGACAAACAAACTACCATACTCGACAAAGAATCAGACCCCAGAAGACTAGCTATTTTAGAAGCTCTATATCCAAACGCTCAACCCCAGCATCAACAACCAAACACAAGACCTTCAAATTCTTCCTTCAGGCAAGCGCTACAGGCATACTGCCCTCGTTCCTCTCGCCCTGTGCCCCCCTCCCGTACCTTTCCGCGATCAGCACACTACTGACAACACCAACCAATCACAGCCACCCACAGCCAACAACCAACCACCGATAAGATTTAGTGCCCGTCTCGCGAATAGACTGCCTTCCACCAATGAACAGCCACCCCACACCCAGCAGCTCCGCCCACCTACCTATTCTTGATCCTCGAATTTTGTATAAATATGTTGCTTTGTCCTTATTCTAATCATTACCTGGCCATTCCCTGAAGATGCAAGATGTTTACTTGTGAAACGTTGGATCCACCATGAATTTTGCTAACCTGTTGTACCTCATCTCTGAACCCCAGAGGAAAATTGTTAGAAATATTGAAAACTGTAACAATAAAATACTAAATGCTGAAACTGCTATTGCCTTTAACCTCGTCTGTTTAAAAGAGAATATATATATATATATATATATATATATATATATATATATATATATATATATATATATATATATATTCGTGCTACGCAACTTTCTTCAGCACCCTCTGATGCTAACAGGTTCTTCCTAAACTGAATCCACACTTATTACTGCCTGTTCATTTGTCTGTTGTGTACAGGTGGTGTACTGGGCGGGGGAACACCTGAGCACCACCCGCTACGGTACTGTGAACGGAGCCATGGATACTGGGGAGGAACAGGCCTATAACCTTATGTTGGATAACCCTTATAACTACTGTTCCTTTGTCTGTTGTGTACAGGTGGTGTACTGGGCGGGGGAACACCTGAGCACCACCCGCTACGGTACTGTGGACGGACGGAGCTCCCATGGATACTGGGGAGGAACAGTCCTATAACCTTATGTTGGATAACCCTTATAATTACTGTTCCTTTGTCTGTTGTGTACAGGTGGTGTACTGGGCGGGGGAACACCTGAGCACCACCCGCTACGGTACTGTGGACGGAGCCATGGATACTGGGGAGGAACAAGCCTATAACCTTATGTTGGATAACCCTTATAACTACTGTTCCTTTGTCTGTTGTGTACAGGTGGTGTATTGGGCGGGGGAACACCTGAGCACCACCCGCTACGGTACTGTGGACGGAGCCATGGATACTGGGGAGGAACAAGCCTATAACCTTATGTTGGATAACCCTTATAACTACTGTTCCTTTGTCTGTTGTGTACAGGTGGTGTATTGGGCGGGGGAACACCTGAGCACCACCCGCTACGGTACTGTGGACGGAGCCATGGATACTGGGGAGGAACAAGCCTATAACCTTATGTTGGATAACCCTTAGTTCATCCAGACACACTCTCAAACATAAGTTACGGCCACTTATTATCCTTGAACTACTTAGATGAATTAATTAAAGGCATACACTAGATAAACAAGCGATGCAAACCACCGAAGGCCTCCGTCGAACTCTGCAATCCACCCAGCCGTTCCCAATCTTTTCATTTCTGTTTTTCTTATTGCTCTCTCTCTCTCTCTCTCTGAGACATCGCATTCGGCTGATCCAGATCAACAAGCAGAAGGGTAAAAAGAATATCGAGACAAGATGCATTTATCCTAACGTAGGGTTGCCGACGGCCATGGCTTCTCTTCCTAAGTGTACACTGCAGGGCAAAACTGGTACACTAAAGGTTTCTAACTCTCTCGAATTTAATCGAATTTCTCATTAAATCATGACCTAATATATACAATTAGAAGGTTCCATTATGCTGTTCGAGCGTTCATAGTCGGCCATGATTTGTGTCTTAGAGTGTACAGTCGTGGTCATGAATATTTGAACACCCCTTCATGATAAAAACAAGCGGTTGAGCATTACATATTGACTTCCCGTAACCTGATCTTTGTGACTCAACCAGTTTATGAAAATAGTTCGCCAGTGTATCAAAATTGTGGCTCAGAAATTGACCATAAATTCTTGACCACGACTGAATATCAATGCATAGTAACTAATTGAATATCTGTTTTAGCTCTATGCTCTTTACTATTATCAAATAAAACAAATTGCTTTATGATAAAGGTGATAGAAATTGATTGAATATTTTTCGGCTTGTATTGATAATTTTCGTGTTTAAAATAAAAATGATATTGCATTCCTTTGTGTTTCAATGTGTCATTACCTCTAATATGTGACCTAGGATTTACTTGCGTAGTAACCCTCTGAAAATTATGACGCATTTTAGCAGCTTATTTTGGTTATCGTTAGACGATTATATACAGTTTAGGAAGGATCTGTGGGAATTATAAGATTACAGACTCTCAATAAACATTCTGACTTACAAGTAGGCTACCCTTCCTTATCTAAATCAAATCGTTAAATAATACCCAGAAAGCGGAAATAAAATGCGTAATCGGCACTTGAAAGGGTTAACCCTTAATGACTTTGTAATTTAAGACAACAAAACACCTAGTATAAACCAATATATAATAACCTGAGACATTAACCCATTCAATACCGGGACTCCTATTTATTATGTTCTGGCAACTATTATAGTCTGTTTTATTCAGCTTAGGAAGGACTATTTCAGGTTTGCTTTTATGTGAGTGAGGGAGACAAAAGGCAGAACTGCCTGTGACGAGTGCCTCCCCCAGAGCTCAAAGAGTGTCAGGGCCAAAATCAAGGGACGTCCGAGCCAAAATGTCTGGACACACAGAGTTTGAAGCTATTTAAGTCATAGGATGAGGGAAAGACTGCTTCTGGGAGAGAGTTCCAGAGCTCGGCTGTTGGATGGAAGAAAGATTGATAATAACGTTTCACTCTTGGGTTGGAGAGTTGCACTGAGTAGGGAGGGGATTGTGTTTCAAAAATCTATCTAGCTACCACATATCCTTCCGAAGCTTCATAAGATCGTCTAAATGTAGCTGAAATCAAATATAAAAGACGTCGCCGGTACAGAAGTGGGAAGTGGAGGGGAAGGGAGAGTACAAAGGAAATCAAGCAACATCAGGTCTAGTGACCCATCTAGGCTGCTTGTCCTCCAAAACACTGAGGATCAATTGTTCAAACAGTGGTTTAGAGTGGGTAAGGGATCATTGAAAAGGGAACTACTGCCCTGGAACTAATGTCTGTGGCAGGATTAGGAAGTTAGTAGGGGACAGATGGGTTAGTAACTGAGGGGGGGATGAAATAAAGTTATTCATTTACAAACGCAGTCAGTCGCGGGTTTGATGCAAGATATTTGTCTAGGCGAAGTTTAAATGAATCAACGGTGCTGCAGTCTATAACGTCTCGGGGAAGCCCATTCCACAAGTTGACAACTCGATTGAAGAAGAAATTCTTAGATTCGTACAAGTTAAAAGATTTACCGATAATTTTGCAACCGTTTCCCCGCGTGTATTTAGATTGGTCGATAGTGAAGTACTTACTACAGTTCATATTGTCGATGCCTCTGATGATTTTGAACACTTGAATTAAATCGCCTCTTAATCTGCGCTGGGTTAAAGGAAATTGATTTAGTTCTCCAAGACACTCCTCGTATGGTTTGTTCTTTAGGCTAGGTATCATTTTGGTAACTCTACGTTGAACTCGTTCTAGCTTGTCTATATCTTTTTGGTAATAAGGGCACCAGGATTGAACGCAGTATTCCAGAGGAGGGCGGACTAAGGAATTGTAAAGGGTTAGGATAACTTCTTTGGATTTATGCTCAAATGACCTGCCTATAAAGCCAATTATTTTGTTTGCTTTCTTAACAACTTCTGAACATTGTTGACTCGGTTTTAGGTTACTCGATATTGTTACTCCTAGATCGGTTGGTTTCTCTGTTTACATTCTTAAGCTGAGTGCCATTCATCGAATAGTTTGCTTTCTCATTTTGGTATCCGATATGTAGCACTTTACATTTATCCGCATTGAAACTCATTTGCCAAATTTGGCCCAACGTGACAACTTATCTAGATTGTGTTACATATCGTCAACTTGTTCTTTTGAGAGTATGCTATTTGCAATTTTTGTATCGTCAGCAAATTTTGAGATTGTACAGGTTAGACCCTCATCTATGTCGTTGATGTAAATTAGAAATATAATTGGTCCTAGTACCGATCCCTGGGGTAACCCGCTACTTACATTGGTCCATTTAGATGCCTTACCATTTATGACTACTCTTTGCTTTCTGTCGCGGAGCCAATTTTCTATCCATTTCAACACACCGTCTTGTATTCCATGCGCTTTTAGTGTAAGCAGTAAACGTTTGTGGGGAACTTTATCAAAGGCCTTTTGAAAATCAAGGTATATAATATCTACAGCTTTACTCTCATCATAGAGGTTGAGGATATCGTGGAAGAAGTCTAAGAGGTTCGTTAAACAGGAACGTTTGCTACGAAAGCCGTGTTGAGTATTTTTAAGTATGTTATTTTCCTCTAAGTGATTTACGAGTCTGTCTCTTATGAGCGTTTCTAGCATTTTACATACAACTGAGGTTAAGCTAATTGGACGATAGTTACTGGGTAGGGATTTGCTGCCTTTCTTAAAAATCGGTGTTACGTTAGCTAGCTTCCACTGATCAGGCATAGTTCCAGACTGCAAGGGTTTATTGAATAGCAATGTCAGTGGTTTGGAGAGATCATCCTTAGCTTCCTTTAGAACTCTAGGTGAGATTGTATCAGGTCCGGGCGTTTTATTTACCTTTGAGTTTATCTAAACATTGCAATACTTCTCTCTTTGTAATGGTGATATTGCTTAGAACATCAGAATTATCTATCTGAATCGGCGATGCTGTTGGGATATCACTGAGGACTTCTGTTGTAAAAACTGATGCGAAGAAGGTATTGAGGGCATTACTCATTTGTACTTCGTCTTTGGTATATTCTCCATTTTCATCGACTACAGTTGAAGTAACTACTCTCTTCTTTTTTATATAACTATAGAATTATGTTGGGTTTGTTTTACTTTGATTCGCAACATGTAACTCCAGGGTCTTTTTACTTTGCTTAATTAACCTTTTGGCTTTGCGTCGTAGTTCTACAAATTTCACCCGTTCTTCGTCATTTTGTGAGGATTTTAATCTATCATTAGCAAACTTTTTAGCAAGCAGACAGTTTGAAATATCTTGATTCCACCATTTGGGCTTATCATTATGGCCTGTAGGCCGTATTTTCGATGGTATGCAGTCTTACACTGCATTTAGGTAAGTGTTTGTGAATGATTCCCAAGATGTATTTATGTCGTTATTGTTAATTAAAAAGCTCCAGTCAGTTTCTTTAAACATTGCTCTAAGTTTACGAAAGTTTGCTTGCTTGAAATTAGGGACTTTCTCGAGGCTGCTATTTGGTTCGTTACTAGTAAACGATAAACTGAAAGTTATCGTACGATGGTCGTTGTTACTGAATTAAGCACCGACATTCAAATTCTCTATCAATTCTTCTTTTGTTGAAAGTACAAGGTCAAGAACATTATTTCCACGGGTTGGAGATCTAACAAATTGATATAGCGAACTCTCTTGCAAGTTTGCATACAGGTCTTGTCCAGATTGTGAAGTAATACTATCTCCCCACTTGGTCACAGGTAAATTGAAGTCGCCCAAATTTACGGTATCTTGCGAGTTACTTAAGTCTGCAATTTGCTCATACATTTCTCGGTCAGTTTGCACTGATTGAGCTGGAGGTCTGTATATTAGTGCAAGTATTATTTTTGTACCTATATTATTCTTTATTAGCACAAAGGATGTGTCGACGTTCGCAATCTGAGGTTTTGACATGAGGGTCGGGTTAAGACTTTCTTTGATAAAAAATAAAATTCCACCTCCATTTCTATTAATTCGGCTTTTCTCAAACATTACATAACCGGGAAGTGAATACTCTGCTAAAAAGTCTCTGTCTTCTGTATTGAGCCAAGATTCTGATAAGCCAATAACATCGTAATTTCCCGTAAACACTAGTTCCTCTAAATCTGAAAATGTATTGCATATGCTACGAGCGTTTGCATAGAAAACATTCAAAGTTTTGGATTTGGAATTTCTCGGAACGCTCTTTATTCAAATTATTGGTTCTACTCAGATCTACATTTATGTACCTGTCTGCCCTCAGTCCTCGATCCTCGTCCCTGGTTGTCCTCGGTCCTCGGTGTCCTTGATCATTGCTCCTAGTGGTCCTCAGTCCTCGATCATTGTCTCTGGTGGTCCTCCGTTCTCGCTGTACTCGATCGTCGTCCCTGGTAGTTCTTGGTCCTCGATCGTCACCCCTGGTCGTCCACGGTCCTCAATCCTTGTCCCTGGTAGTCCTCGGGCCTCAAACCTCGTCCCTGGTGATCCTTGGTTGGCTCTGCTTTTTCTCCGAAAATCCTTTACTGCGTCGTGAAGCAGGCGGCCAAATCTTGCTGCTCCCACCTGGTTCAGATGGACTCCATCCGCTACAAACAGATGATCTTCATTGTATAAGTCATTCCAAGTATTGATGAATCCAACGTTTTCTTCCCTGCAGAGATTAGCCAGACGACGATTTACGCTAGTGGCTATATTGAAGAATCGGCTCTCCACACCGATCCTGGGGACGATCCCCGATATGATGACTCTGCCTGAATTTTCCTTTTACTTCTGAATCAGCTTCCGGTACTTCAGCATGAGGTCCTTCGATCGGGTCCGCTGCACGTCATTAGATCCGACATGAATGACGTACATTGTGCGTGAGGGGGCTAACTTTGAAACTTCGTTGACTGCAGCTGCAATGTCGTCCACACCGCCACCTGGGATACAAAAGCGCTTCCTGGTCCTGGGTGCCCTGGCGCAAAACTCCATAAGTTCTCCACGAACCATGGAATCTCCTACGAGCCAAATTTCTTCTATATCTTCTTCGTTGTCTAAGTCCGCAAGAATCTGGTAACGGTTCTGGCACATGGTTTCGGTGATGATCCTCCTTGTAATGGGGCGAACGTTGTTTCTCATGACGCGGAAGTTGTCCTGAGATGGAGCGGAGTCATTATTTTCCTGACGTGGTGCATGTACTGAAGTAGGTACCGCTATATCAGGCATTGGGCTGTTGGAAGATGCTGCAGTGGTAGTAATTGCTTCATTTGATGATACTCCTACGTTGAGCGTCGCAAATTCTTGGTGTGTTTCCTGCTTCTTGGTGAGGGCGTTAATCTTGATGTTAGCTTCATCCAGTTTAGCTGCCAAATCTTCTCGGAGCTGGCAGAATTGGCAGACATGAACATCGGGGCAGGCAAACATGGTAGGGCCAAACCTACCGGAACAGTTCGTGCAGGTACGAGACGTGGTGACAATAACAAAACTTCAAATAACTTCTAATCACTTTTCTCACTTCAGAACACTTTATTAACTTCACACACTTCGGATCACTTTACTCACTGTAAATCACTTCACTCACTTTAAATCACTTCACGTCACTTCTAATACAATTTAAGCCAGAAAATTTTACTTTTACATCAAGTCAATAATACACTTTAAAAACACTTATCTCACTTTAAAAACGCTTCACTCACTTCAGGTCGCTTCACTTACTTAAATAGGCCTAACCGAAAACAAAAAGGAATGAAGGGGAGTAGAGGGAAAGTGAGTGGGGTGGAGGGGAGGAGAGTAGTGTGAGAGATACGAATTATTTAATTATATATTCTATACTGTAGCCTACAGTAACTTCTATATGATGTGTAGGAAGTGCAGGCCACCGTCCCGCATCGTCCCAACTATTTAGAGGAGCTGAGACGACAGTGGAAGGACAAGCTGCCGAGAACACTACGTAAGTGAAAGTCTCCTCTGTCTAGACTGTCAACGTATACCCCTGTGGTATTCTGACATCTGCCTAACTGTGAGGCAGGCCAACGGTGTGTGTTGCAGCCCTGTGGTATTCTGACATCTGCCTAACTGTGAGGCAGGCCAACGGTGTGTGTTGCAGCCCTGTGGTATTCTGACATCTGCCTAACTGTGAGGCAGGCCAACGGTTTGTGTTGCAGCCCTGTGGTATTCTGACATCTGCCTAACTGTGAGGCAGGCCAATGGTGTGTGTTGCAGCCCTGTGGTATTCTGACATCTGCCTAACTGTGAGGCAGGCCAACGGTTTGTGTTGCAGCCCTGTGGTATTCTGACATCTGCCTAACTGTGAGGCAGGCCAACGGTTTGTGTTGCAGCCCTGTGGTATTCTGACATCTGCCTAACTGTGAGGCAGGCCAACGGTGTGTGTTGCAGCCCTGTGGTATTCTGACATCTGCCTAACTGTGAGGCAGGCCAACGGTTTGTGTTGCAGCCCTGTGGTATTCTGACATCTGCCTAACTGTGAGGCAGGCCAACGGTTTGTGTTGCAGCCCTGTGGTATTCTGACATCTGCCTAACTGTGAGGCAGGCCAACGGTTTGTGTTGCAGCCCTGTGGTATTCAGACATCTGCCTAACTGTGAGGCAGGCCAACGGTTTGTGTTGCAGCCCTGTGGTATTCTGACATCTGCCTAACTGTGAGGCAGGCCAACGGTTTGTGTTGCAGCCCTGTGGTATTCTGACATCTGCCTAACTGTGAGGCAGGCCAACGGTTTGTGTTGCAGCCCTGTGGTATCTTGACATCTGCCTAACTGTGAGGCAGGCCAACGGTGTGTGTTGCAGCCCTGTGGTATCTTGACACTTGCCTAACAGTGAGGCAGGCCAACATTATCGTGACGTCTGCCTAACCGTGAGGCAGGCCAACAACCCTTCCCCAGTGTGCGAAGTGTGACTCTTGTGAAGAAGATTCATGCTCTGAATGTTCATTGTGCATCTATCGAGACGCTCTAGTATTCATACTAATTAACACATAAGTTACGGCGCCCGTCGTAACGTTAATACCAAAAGAGTTCATTATATGTTGTGTGAATCTCTCTATGGTGCATAGTATTATAAATAAAGTATTAATAATTCATTGGCCAAGTGTTGCTTGAGTGTTGTATGAAAGACAATATTCCCCAAATCCTATTCAACTCATACACGTACTTCACGCTTGTCTAGTCCACATGGAACCCCCTCCGATGAAAGTATACTTGCCCAAGCCGACTTTCATCTCGCTCGACTAACAGGCTCCGTCTAAATCCCCTAGTCCACCTCCCCCTTTCTCTCTCTACTTGACAAGTTTGCCAAATAACCCATAAGGAGGTCACGTGACATCCGGGCCTCTAAGTGCTACTTTGACCCTCCCGCCCTCTTCCTTCCCGTACCCCCCCATGCCCCCCCCCTGTTCGGTTCCCTTCCAACTTCCCGAGTAACCCAAGGTTAAGAGATACAACAGGTTGGCGCACGTGCAGCCTGCTGACGTCACAAGGCTGGAAGAGAGAAAGAAAGATAGAAAAACGCTCGCCTGCCAGCCAAACTGCTGCCACTAGAGTCCAGGGGTGTCCAATATGCGGCCCTCATGCGGCCCCACTCACTCTAGCATGAGGCCCGTGAACCAGTTTGGCCAAGTAGTGTCAAATATTGTATTTTTTCTAGAAATCTACACATAATTATTATTTCTTAAATATATTATATGTTGGCACTATATTAATTTAAGTTCTAATTCTAGGAAGTATTTGTGAGAGAAGCTTAAAGTAGATAAAATAAAAATAATAATAATAATAATAATAATCATAATAATAATAATTATAATATTTATTCAGTTAGCATTTTACAGTGTTGGTACCACATAATATGTTACAAATATGACATGTACCAGCCTTGCATAATTCCAACTAAGGATAGTCCATTAAGGCCGTTAGGCGTATTTCCATTGGAGTCCTTGTGGGATTAGCTTAGCGGGGGAAAAAGGGGAGGATAAAAGAAAGTAGATACTTTAGAGAAATTATTTCTAGGGGGTTATTTTAAGATACCTTATGAGGGCTGATCGGCTTTTTGCAGACTCCAATTTTCTTATGTTCTTATGTTCATTCATTAGAGAGACGCAGAGTTAGAGGGGATATGATAGAGGTGTTCAAGGGGGTTAGTGGGATTAATAGAGGGGACATAAAAAATGTACTAAAGCTCAGTGATAGCGAAAGAACTATAATTTGTTTTGTTCATATTAGATACATTTCGTTTCAGAAAAGATATAGGCCAATAGTGGTTTGGTAACAGAGTTGTAGATAGGTGGAATAGGCTACCAAGTGCTATACTGGGATCAAGAATGATAGAGAGCTTTAAGATAAAATTATATAGGAATTTGGACGAGATGGGTTTCTGTAACGAGTGCAAGACTAATTTATTCAACCTTTCTATATATGGAAGATATGTAATATTATGGATAATTTTGTCATTCTTCGTTGTACTGACTCCAAATAAACTATGTCCATTCTGTAATGAGGACATCTAATTTGAACAGCATAATATGAACCTGGTATATACCGATATACACACATACATACAAATAATTACATTCATAGCCTACATACTATATATATATATATATACAGTATATACTGGTATATATATATATATATATATATATATATATATATATATATATATATATATATATATATATATATATATATATATAATGCATGCAAAATGCATCCTACAACTTGACAATATAAAGGCATTTTGTTCAGTTAAAATAGAAGAGCTTCACTTTCACAGGGCATTATACAGTAGTTATAGCATCACGGTATGAAGTAAAAGAAAACGGAGGATAGTGCTGGCTCGGCTGCTCCTTTGAGAATGAATGGTAAACAGTCGAGTGACCTCCGACCCTTCCAGCCTTGTGACGTCATGCGCGAGCGGGTAAGAGTTGGAGTGACCCCATGCTCCAACTTGTTGTATCTCTTAACCTTGGAGTAACCCTCCTTCTCTCTCTGTGCCCTCGGGATATTTGCTAAGCGAATTTAATTCCTGAAGAGTAGTTAAATTGCACTTTTGAGCCAATCTCACCTCCCTACCACTGATTACAATAAAGATAATAATCTTGCGTGGTTGTTGACTATAGGAATTGGTGAAAGTATGAAAGCAACTAAGAGAAGGCTTGGTACAGGGAAAAGTCAAATGGTCAGTCTAAAAAGCCAAATGATGAAGTAACTAACACCAGAGATGAAATATTCAAGGTAGTTGAATAATTTTATATACAGCAATGATGCGAGCGATGTCGCACTTAACAAACTAGCCAAACTATACACACAATGTTTGCAATGTCAAAAGATTCCTAAAGCCTGGATAAATGCCACCACTACTCTCTTTCACAAAGGAGATGCTAAAGACCTGAAAAAACTATCGACCAATGAACTTGCTTTCTGTTTTGTATAAACTGTTCATTAATATCGTCACCAACCGGATAGGTAGAACACTAGATTCAAATCAGCCAAGAGAACAAGCAGGTTTCCAAAGTGGCTATTCAACAACAGATCATATGCAAGTTGTTAACCTAATAATGGAGAAAACAGATGAATTCCAGAAGCCCTTGTGTATGGCATGTATAGATTAAGACAAGGCATTTGACTCGGTCGAAATTTCTGGTGTGATGACAGCAATTCGAAAACAAGGAGTAGAAGATAATTATGTACAGGTTTTAAAGGAACAATGGAACAGCAACAATAAAGCTCCACAAGGAAAAGGGAAAATACCAATACAGAAGGGGGTAAGACAAGGCGATACAATTTCTCCAAAACTGTTCACAGCGTGTTTGGAAGAAATATTTAGGAATCTTGATTGGGACAATAAGGGAATAAATGTTATTGGAGAATATCTAAGCAACTTCAGATTCGCTGATAACACAGTTAATTTCAGGGAGTCGGGGGAAGAATTACAACAAACGATAGACGATTTAAACAGAGAAAACCTTAAAGTAGGATTGATAATGAATAGAAAGAAACCCAAGATTATGTTTAATCATCTTGCGCAACCACAACAAATAAAGATAGAATATAAAGTGATAGAAGCAGCCGAAGAATACATTTACCTAGGCCAGATTATATAGGCAAACCCAGATCACTCTAGAGAAATCAAGAAAAGGATAGACATGGGATTGAGTGCATTTGGTAAACAGAGGTCCATTATGAAAAACAAGCTACCCCTTTCATTAAAATTGAAAGTATACAACCAATGTGTCCTCCCTGTACTAATTTATGGATCAGAAACTTGGAGTACAACAAAGTGTCTAGATTCTATAGAACGCAGACATAGGAGTACCTAAAGAGGTATGGAGAGGATAATGTTAGGCATATAAGAAGATATAAGAAGAGAACCTCTTGGGTAAGAGAACAAACACATGTAGATGTTCTCAGTAGTATAAAAACAAAAAAGAGGAAATGGTCCTGGGCAGGTCATATTTTTAGAAGAGATGATATCAGACAGACAACTAGAGGAACAGAAAGGGAACCTAGAAATGGAGCTAGAGGAAGGAGTAGGCAGAGAACCAGATGGAGAGATGAGATCCAAAAGTTTGCTGGAGTGGGATGGAATAGACTAATACCTGACTGGATAGAGTGGAAACGTTTGGGAGAGGCCTTTGTCCTTCAGTGGACTAACTCAGGCTGATGATGATGATGATTATATATATATATATATATATATATATATGATATATATATATATATATATATATATATATATATATATATATACCGATATATATATATATATATATATATATATATATATATATATATATATATATATATATATATATATATACTTTATATATATGTATTCTATGGTAGTGTTGAAATTGGTGGCAACTTAATTTATTATTTTTTTTTTCTTTATTTTATTGTGTGTTTTTTTCCTATTTAGTTTGTTCTTGTTTCTTTTGTTTCTTGGGCATATAGGCCTATCTTATTGGTCTGTGCAGCTAGCAACATAATAATGCAAATACAAACAGGACATAATTATATACCTTTCGGTATCAGTCCTCATTGTCATGAACACAATAATATATAATTATATGTTGTAACCATTGTATATAATTGTAAATTTGTTTATGACAATACATTTTTTGAATTGAAAACTGAAATTAGTCTGTATCCATGTACTACATAGAAAACTCGTATATCTGGTGTGAATTGTGTTTTATGTCTACTATCCCTTTATGAAAATAAATAATACATACTGTACAGTAGGTTGGAATATTTATATTTCTACCCAGTCAATACCCCATTGTGATACACCTTAATAATATTGGCACTATCTTACCTCTATTATGTTCTGTTTAGGCCCTGCAGTATAGCATACCATAGGATGTGTATTAATTGTGTCTCTTACCTTGTATATGTAGAGTCAAGAATTGAGTGGTGTGAATGCAAAATTGGAATAGATAGATATACTATTTTATATGTGCATGCACTTGTCAACCACGACACTGGGAAAGGTGTGGCAGAAAGTAGAAAGTTTTGGAATAAAGTCAATAAATGTATAAAAAAAGGCAAGATTGTACAATGTAATTTTACTGGGTGACATGAATGGCAGAGTTGGAAAATAAGAGAAAGAAGGTCTAGTGGGTAAATGGGGTGTGGCGGGTAGGAATATGAATGGTGACAATCTTCTAGAAGTAGGCCTACGTCACATTCATAGATACTCTTGGCACAAAGGAAAAGGTTAGTAATAAAATATCTACTTGACTACGCCATGATTGACTCTGTGCTAAAAGGAAGAATTATAGATTCAATATCTGTACGAGGTAATGTGACTGGAGCAGATTCCTATAAAGTGCTGACGAAAGTGAGGATAGGGAAGGAGTGGAAATATGAGAGGAAAGAGAAAACTGACATTAGAGATAATATATTAGAGAAAACTGCCTGAAGAATATAATGCAACAAAATGCCGGGATATGCGGAAAGGCACTGTAAAGGGCATGGACGATATGATAGATCTAGGAAATACTGTAGACAAAGTATGGACAGATACAAGAGACTCAATGATTAAAACAGCTTCGTCCATGTTTCACAACCATACAGCATTACTGACCAAACAATGAATTTCAGTACCCTGCTTCTGGTTTTGATGCTGATCCCCATATTTTTCAAGATGGTCGACATGATCTCCCCTTCACACCGCCCGTCTTCACCCACCAGACTCCCCAAGTACTTGAACTTTTTGACTGGCTTGACGGCATTTCCCCTGATGTCGATTCTCACATTCAACCTGTCCTTTTTCTTGGTTGTCCCCATACACTCCGTTTTGGCGATGTTTATCCTCAGACCCCTTCTCCTGCATTCCACGTCCAGTTTGTCCACCAACATCTGTAGTTTCTCCTCGCAATAGGCCACCAGTATGGTATCATCGGCATATCTAATGTTGTTGATATTTCTCCCTACGATCTTTATTCCCTCCATGTCTTCTAGCTCATCCATGACTATCTGACTGTACAGCGAGAATAGATCCAATGACAGAACGCATCCCTGCCAAATTCCTCTTTCAATTTCAAACCAGTTGGTCTTGCTATCATCAATTCGCACCGCTGCTGTCTGTTCCCAGTACATGTTAGATATTACTCAAACATCCGCTTGATCGACTCCCAACTCTTGCGACCAAAAAATATGTTTCGTTCTCAAGTCATCATCATCAATCGTCTCCATATTGGAGGTACAGGAATATATTATATCTATAAACTTTGGGTATGTCAACACAATAGCTTTCCGTCAATTACAATATATAAATATACAGTAGAATGCACAAACGAAACAGAACACAACAATAAACTTCCTTTTCTTGACATAAACTTGGAAAAAAATTAATCCTCTTTTACTAAATCCAATTATAGGAAACCACTTTTACTGAATTAACCCAGCGACGTCTTTTTAATATTATTATAACTATATTTAGACGGGTTTTTGCAGTTTATGAAGGATCAGTGGTAGCTAAAAGGGTTAAGTGAGTTGGTTTTAGGCCTATTATATGCTGGAGGTCCCTTTTAACCTCTGAAGTGCGCATGGGGGTAATTAGACACGTCTCCCTGTGCGCATGTATTTGAGGTGTTTCCGTCACTAAAATATTCATTGTACCATAATAGCATTAATACTTATCCATATGCGCCTATTATGGGTTGATTATAAAGGTATTAACCTGAAACAACAATAAAACGAGTGAAAACAGCGTTTGGATGGTCAAAATCGGAGATATAGCCCGCGAGTTGTATAATGTATGGGTGAAGCAAGCTGCTTTCCCGCCAATTTCCCCCAAGGCCACTGAGACACAGTCGATCGATACTCTCTCTCTCTCTCTTGCATTCGCTTGCTATCAGTGATGACCACACCCTGCAACCGGATTTCTAATGTTAGCACGAAAATATACCTCAGAATAAGGGAATAACAGGGAAAATAGGTGATAACTGAAGGAGGAGGAAAGTGGGGAAGGAGGGGAGGTAGAGGACTGAGATTTTGCATGGCCCAGGGGCCAAAAAAAAAAAAAAAAAATTAATGTCAAAAGTTGATTTTTTTTTTCTCTGACTCTTAAGAGTCTCCCCGCAGTCCGCCGGGGGAACTCTTAAGAGTCTCCCAGCAGTTCCCGGGTTAAACTTAAGTCAATCGATTAATAGTAACCAGAATAAAGTTAAAAAAACGTCATCGGTACAGTAGTGGTTTATGACCAAATTCAACTCGAACATCCTTATACAATACAAAAGAAATCTCATTCTTACTCTGGTCAACAGAGTTTAGACAATTGCCTCCACATACTTTTCACTCCAAGTAGCATTAGAATATTTACGAAATAGTTTAAAACTCAATGGCTTCCCTACTCATATCACGGACACCTACATAGGTAAACAGTTAGCTAAATTGCATTCTCCACAACCTAAAGCACATGCTACTCAGAAAGCTGTACTATGTTGTTCCATCCCCTTCATAGGTAGCACATCGTATAACATTCGAAAACAAATATACAAACTCATATGCATTTTTTATCCCCAAATATCATTAAGGATAACCTTTCAACCACCTATGACTCCACCTCGTGTTTTAGATTTAAGGACCAAATCCCTGATGCTTTGCGATCCTCCGTTGTTTACCAATACAAGTGCGTCGCTATAATGTGACCTACATTGGCCAAGCCAAACGCCATCTTACGGCCAGGATTGTAGAGCATTATTATATGAGATGCCGAAGTCTCCAACCAGGGTGCAGAAACACCATCAAGATGAATCCACACAAAACACCCGGAGGCACTGGAGAGAGACTACGGCAACTTTGGAAAAATTAAAACATATACTGTACATATACATATATTAAACACAGATAACATATTATGCAGTGGAGGATATCAAGTATAAAAATAAAACAATAAAATAGAATAAAATAAGTTTAAAATTTAGAATTAATGCAGCAAAAAAGCATTAACTCTAGACTTTAAAAATGGAGATATGAGCTGAATTGAGTAGCTCATTTGGCAACTTATTCCACAAGTCAACCATGGCCGGCACAAAACACTGTGAAAACTGTGTAGTAGAAAAATTAACACGGCTCATGGCAAGATCATTAAGATTGCTTGTGAATCTAGTTGCACGAGCCCGGACATAGGGCCCAGGCAGAACCCCATGTAAGGGATGCTGAGGGTTGTTAAAAACTTTAAATAAAAGACTAAGGGCACCAACTTTACGTCGATGACACAAATCAAGAGACAAATGAGGTAGAATAACACTGATGGAACTTAGTGACCTGTCAAGCAACTTGAGATGGCAGTCAGCTGCTGACAACCAGACAGGTGAGCAGTACTCGAAATGTGGCAAAATAAAAGCATAAAAAGACTTGATAACTGTGGCGTCACAAGCAAATGTTTTATAAACCTTGCGAAGCAGACCAATTTTTTGGGAAATGAAAGAGGAGAAAGAACGAATATGTTTTTCAAAAGTAAGTTTGGGATCAAGAGTAACTCCTAACAAATGCAGAGTATCCACATTCTCAATTTGCTCGCCAGAAACTTGTAGACAAGGATGGGGAGGATCCAAGGTACGAGATCTGCTGATGATAATGGAGTGTGTTTTACTAACATTAAGTTTCATGCCCCAAAGCTCACACTATGATGTAATTTTGGCTAAATCCCTATTCAGAGAAGTAGCAATTATTTGTCAATCTTATCGGGAATTTAGATAAAGGTTAACTTACATATCACTGGTACATGAAATATCCCAACAAATAGTTATAATATAATTACCAACGACGTAGTCGTTGATGGGTGTAATCCAGTCCCCCACACGCGGCTAGTTCAATTGCATGACATGTAGGAATGTTCACATAATACAATATCGATACAATGAACTTAGCTTAAGAGGACTGGTGATGTAGGACTGTTGTTAATATTGTTATAAATTAGTATTTGTAGCACATGGTGAACTGTGGGTTGAGTCAGAGCCGGGGGAGGAGATGTTGACTGTACGGTGTTGATTGAGAGACTAAAGGGCCGGCGTCCGATCGCTTCGCGAAATTACATATGGCTGCCGGCTCATAATAATTTTTTAATACGAAGTTCGTATTCTAGCAACCCTTATAAGACCATCAATGCCCTGGAACAAATCGATAATCCTCCCAAGCTTCCAAAATAACCTAGGACGCTCATCATGAATCAGGACGATATCCCCGATACGAGGCCATCGTTGATTCGTCCCTTTGATCTTATGAGAGTGACGCTCGCGAAGAGACAGCAAATATTCTTGGGTCCACCGTTTCCATAGATCGTCGGACACCTTGTTTACATACTGGAAGCGACGACGTGTGGCGTCAGCATTGCCGAACGTAGGGTCATGCAGATCTTCGTCATTTACGGACGATCTAGGAAAGGTATTAAGGGTTCGTCCACGTGTTAGCATAGAAGGCGAAATGGGTAAGAGGTCATCAACATCTGCCGAGGTATAGGTCAAGGGCCTGTCGTTGACTGACATCTCAATTTCTATTAAGATGGTTTGCAACTCCCGTCTGGTCACCAGTGCCCTTCCTAATACCTTCTTCATGGCAGATTTGACGATACCGATAGTTCTCTCCCAAATCGCCCCGAACCATGGTGCACGTGCTGGTATAAATCTCCACTGACAACCCTTTCCAGTGAGGGTAGCCACAACCTGCGGGTCATCCATTAAACACTGGAGATATTTAGAGGCCCCGACAAAACAAGTCGCATTATCGCTCATAATAATTTGAGGGAAACCATTGCGGCCTGCAAAGCGTCGTAGAGTATGCAAAAACCCCTCACTGCATAGGTCGTCAATCAATTCAATATGAATCGCTCTGGTTACCGCACATGTGAATAGGACGGCATATACCTTTATGATAGTACTGGGCGATTCCCTAACATGAATCGCTCCGGTGTAGTCCACCCCGGTTACCTGAAATGGTTCAGTCCTTTGTACCCTGAACTCAGGTAAGGGAGGTAGATCAACTGGGGAGTAAGGCTTACCCTGTAATCTTTTACAGATCGTACAGCTATTGTGGATCCCTTTAATTGCTTGTCGCATCTTAGGGATCCACCAACGTTGTCGCATATACGCCAGAACATAATTTACGCCAAAATTTAGGCAGGTCCGATGGCATTGGCGAATCAACATTTTGGTAATCAAATGAGAGGAGCTAAGGAGGACAGGATATTTAGCAGAATCAATAATGTCCGCTTTTTGTATCCTGCCTCTACACTTAATGATGCCTCCTTCCATATATAATCCTAGCTGCCTCATTAAGTTTGAGGGTTTGGCCTTTGACTCCTTGCTCAGGATTTGATGTTCAGTATGATAAGATTCCTTTTGTACTAAACATATTAGTTTTGCTTCTGCTGATCTCAATTCATGGAGTCTGATATGCTTCGAATCTTCACTAAGGAAAGACCCGTGAGCCCGACTTCTCATGTTGTTAATGAAACGGTATATCCATGCAAATACCCGTATTACTTCATCATAGCTGCCGTAACGTTCCCACTCTACCAACTTGTTATCCTGATGTGTAGTACTCACATTCGAACTACTTAACACATCATCTTGGGGCCGACCTGAAGGAGCAGATATGCATTCCCTGAAATCCTGAGGCCATTCAGTTGGAGATGTAAGCCACGGAGGTCCATGCCACCAAATAGAGGACGACATAAACTGTTGCGCCGAGATCCCCCGGGAAATTATGTCACTGGGGTTATCCCTGGTGCTCACATAGCGAAATGTAGCTGTAGGAACTAAGCATGAATCTCATCAGTGCAATTAGAAACATAAACAGGTAACACTTTCTGGCTGTGTACCCATGAAAGCGCTAATTGACTGTCGCTCCAGACATAGACGTTATTAATCTGTAGTATGTCTGCATAGTCATCCAGTGTAAACTTTATTAGACGAGCAGACAGAAGCAATGCAGTAGTTCTAATTTAGGAACTGTAATCTTCTTTATAGGGGCTACTTTGGCCTTCGCTATAGCCAGCGTCGCTTCACTACCATTGCATATGTATATGGCAGTACCGTACGCACTATTACTAGCATCAGAAAAGGCATGTAGATCCATCTGTTGACCACTAATAACCTGACGATTAAGTTGGACCTTGCAACATGTGGAAAGGTCCGACCAAATCAACCGCCAAGTATCTTGTAACTCAGTCGGGAGGGGCGTGTCCCAATCTAGTTTCAGCCGCCACAGTTGCTGTAAAAACATACGAGCACGGATTGTAACAGGCAGCAAAAAACCTAGGGGATCAAACAACCTCGCTGACAAGCTTAAGCAGTTTCGCTTGGTCATAAGCTCACTGCCGCATGGGGTGTGACAGAAGGATATACAATCTGTGGTAGTGTCCCATTTGTGGCCTAAAAACTTCACCTCACTATTCTCAGTAGCTACACCGTCAGAAGCAAATTGACCTTTCAAAAGATCACTATTACTGGCCCATTCTCTTAAGTATAAATGAGCCTTGGCAAATATATCACGGATCTCCCAGCATCTCTTGAGCAATAAATCTTCATTGTCTCCGGTGCCTTGAAGATTGTCCACATAGATCCCCTGCTTGATTTCATTCTTGAAGTCAGGATCTAGTCCAGCCTCCTCAAGATGACGCAAGATAGTAGCGTTGAGAAGGAACTGGGAACAGGTCGTCCCGAATAAGACGACTCTGAACCTGTAGACCAGATACTCTGAATCTAGATCCATTGGGTTCCGTGGCCATAAAAATCTTGTCGAGTCCCTGTCTTCACGATGGAGTTGAAGCATCAGGAAGGCCTTCTCAATATCGGCGACCCATGCAAACTTATGACATCTGAAGCGCAACATAATTTGCGCGAGATCAGAGACCAGGGACGGACCCGTGTACAGACAATCATTCAGGCTATAGGAGCGATCACTGGATTTAGCAGAGTAGTCATACACAATACGAACAGGAGTGGTGGAACTGTCCTTTTTAATCCCATGGTGAGCAAGGTAATGGATGTCATCCCCATACTCACTGAGATCTACTCTCTCCACAAATCCACGTTGTACCTGCTCGGCCAAAACTGCCGCATAAGTCTCGCAATAACTTGGATCCTTGACAAACTGCTTCTGAAGGCCACGTAACCTACCAAGTGCTAGATGGAAATTAGTAGGTAATTTACTCTTGTTATCATTCCAAGGGAGCCTTACCACATACTGACCTCTGCCAGAGTCATACGTTACAGTCTCTTCATACGAGCTTAACGCTAGCTTGGACTCACGATCAAGTTCATGTGGGTCAATTCCAATATTGTCCAAGTCCCATAGCTTATCTATATCAGTACATGTATTATCAGGCACCTTTGGCCTAATATATTTATCTATGGGGCTTACTGCTACCTTGAGGACCGTAACCACCTCCACCTGTGTGTCTTGAGAGGAAGTGGCATAGGATCCAGAAATGGCATAACCTTGGATCGTGGGGAGCATTATTAGCTTTTCTACCCGCCGATATCCAGGGTGAACCAGGTCGTAGTAATAATCAGCTCCGACCAGTAGCATAATACTATTGTTAGCAGAGAGTTGATCATCAGCCAGTTTATAACCCTTGCTTCTGAGATATTTCAAATGTGGTTGAATCTCTGATGCTATATAGAAACTGGGTAGTGTGTCGACCACAACAGCCTTGATGGGACATACCTTTCTTCTACAAACATAGGAAATCTCCACGATATCATAGTCACTGGAATCTATTTCACCAGTGAAACCATGGAGACGCAAGTTCTCTTGACCCTTGCTGGTACACTTGAGCTGGGGTAATGATGACCGCAGAACGAATGACCTCTGTGAGCACTGGTCAAGTAAGGTGCGCGTCATTATAGTATTATTATTACTCCCCACTACTGGCAGCATCATAGTAGGAAGCAATTGACATTCTCGAGAAGCAATGGACATGGCAGATACTTTATCACCCTCGCTCTTACCTTTCTCATGTGACTCTTTGGGGGTTCTCCCATTTTCTTTGCCGTCGTGCCGATCAGACTGGGTGCAAAGGGAAAACCAATGTTTCCCCTTGCAATACTTACAAGGTTTGATGTAGGAATTGGTGCAGGTACTGTTGAAGTGGTCTCTTGCCAGACAGCTGGTACATAACTTAAGCGATTTAGCCTTGCAAACCTTCTGTGTAGCCTTAGGATACTTAGGACACTGATACCACAGATGACCGTGGACACTGCACAACTTACAACCTAATGATATCGACCTTTTCTGTTTAGGAGAAGTCTGTACCGGGAAAGCTGCAGTAGATGGCGACACCTCCACTTGTCGGTAGTGTCCAGTACTCTCCATATTGAAGACTTCAGTCTGGTACACCTGCACCAACGCTTCCAAGTTTAGTGGAGAGTCGCTTAGTTGTCGTCGTAAGATTTCCCTTAGGGGAGAGGGTATCTTATTCAAGATATTCACACTAAATATCTCCTCCTTGGTGACGGCCATTGTCTCCATATTTCGGAGGAGGCTCTCAAAGGAGGCATAGTACTCCTTTAGGGCCATCACATCATAGGATGGAGGATCTAGCGTGAAGAACTTAGTAATTAACGCGGTCTTGATGACTTCCACTCTCCCGTAAGTTCTCTTCAGCAACTCCACTGCAGACTCGTAGCTGGTAGCTTCTAGCTTGTACCCCTCGACTAACTTCAATGCCTCCCCTTTCAATTGACCACGGAGATATGTGAACCTTTGGATGGATGTGAGTGTTTTATTATGATGGACGGAACACTCAAAAATATCCCAAAATCCAGTCCAGGTAGCCGAATACCCGGAAAAGGTAGGCAAAGTAAGCTTCGGCAGCTTAAAACCAGTCGCCTTTGGTGTACCGGTATCCTTAACAGAGGATGATTCTTGGGTGGAAGATAGTCTGGCTAAGGCTGTATTAACATCCTCAAAGTACTCAAGATCTCCCGACATTTCTTCTTCCACATCGTCAGTAACTGTCAATAAACCATATACCCGCTGAGCATAACTATCATAAGTAGCTAGCGATTTAGTAACAGTAGCAAATTTACCTTTTATCTGATCAGCCGTGGCACTTATTAAAAATTCATCAAGATCTCTTAAACATCTATTTAAACTTCCCTTCATCCCTCCCTTAAGAATCTTAAGTTTCTTTAAATCTGTCATCGTTAAGGTCTAATTTTAAGCAACTTAAACTACAAAGAGGTCAGACTACGAACCGTTAATCGCTTAGGAATCAACAGCGGCAAACCCCCATTACTTAAGAAATTTACTCAAAAAGAATTACATAATACTTACATCCCCCTTAATATAAACTATCCAAAGGAAATTATCTAACTAGACAAAATAATTAAATACTAAATCCATTAAAAGAAAGGGTAAGGTGAAGCACTAATTATTGTAAGCCCTTTATAGGTAAGCCTAGTTGGTTAAGCTACACTCATGAGGTCTGACTATTAACCGTCAATCGCTTAGGAATTAACAAAGATCGACACTCATGACCGCCACTTTAAGCAACTAGGCCTAGGCTATTATGAAATTTAAATATAAAAGGTCACATGAGAACCCTCCCCACCAGCATAATCAATAATGAATCCCACAATGACAAAACACAATTAACACCACAGGCACACCACCAAAGCGAAATGAATAGCCACCACAGACACCAGCAGGCCTAGACTGCCTAGCCTAGCCTATGAGCGCGAAATGGCGCCTGACGAAATTACCCCAACCCCAATCTCCAGCCCAGCTAACCCACCAAAAAAAACCCAAGGATCACACGCCCAAAAAAACCTGGAAACTAGTCCCAAAAAAGATAGAGACGGCGCCTAAATGGTAAAAAACATGAGGGAAGAAGCTGGGTGTAAACTAGGGAACGGCAGTCGGCCAACAACGCGCGAGGCGGCAGCCATTTGTAAGCCCACAAGCGTCAAGGAAGCAAACAAAACGGTACTACGGTAAGGAAGCTTTAGGGCACGAAGGACCATTATTTATCGGGAATTTAGATAAAGGTTAAATTACATATCACTGGTACATGAAATATCCCAACAAATAGTTATAATATAATTACCAACGACGTAGTCGTTGATGGGTGTAATCCAGTCCCCCAAACACGGACTACTTCCGTACGTCTACCTAAGTGAACGGGTGAGAAGTCCCAAAGCTTCACAGAAGGATGAATGGCTTTAAGTTTTTGGTTAGTGCTAGTGAGGGAAGACCACCTCAACTGCCACCTCTCCCGAATCAGCAACCGGATACTGCATTTCAAATCCTCAGAGGGGATTGAGAACCGGCCCACACACTCTAGGAGAAATTCTTAGATTCGTGCGAGTTAAATGATTTACTAATAATATTGCAACCGTTTCCCCGCGTGTAATTAGATTGGTCGATAGTGAAGTACTTACTACAGTTCATATTGTCGATGCCTTTGATGATTTTGAACACTTGAATTAAGTTGCCTCTTAATCTGCGCTGGGTTAAAGGAAATAAATTTAATTCTCTAAGATGCTCCTTGTATGGTTTGTTCTTTAGGGTAGGAATCATTTTGGAAACTGTACGTTGAACTCGTTCTAGCTTGTCTATATCTTTTTGGTAATAAGGCCACCTGGATTGAACGCAGTATCCCAGAAGATGGCGGACTAAGGAATTGTAAAGGGTTAGGATAACATCTTTGCATTTATGCTCAAATGACCTGCCTATAAAGCCAATTATTTTGTTTGCCTTCTTAACAACTTCTGAACATTGTTGACTTGGTTTTAGGTTACTCGATATTGTTACTCCCAGATCGGTTTCTCTGTTTACATTCTTAAGCTGAGTGCCATTCATCGAATAGTTTGCTTTCTCATTTAGGTATCCGATATGTAGTACTTTACATTTATCCGCATTGAAACTCATTTGCCAAATTTGGGCCCAACATGATAACTTATCTAGATTGTGTTGCATATCGTCAACTTGTTCTTTTGAGAGTACGCTATTTGCAATTTTTGTATTGTCATAAAATTTTGAGATTGTACAGGTGAGACCCTCATCTATGTCGTTGATGTAAATTAGAAAGAGAATTGGTCCTAGTACCGTTCCCTGGGGTACCCCGCTACTTACATTGGTCCATTTAGATGCCTTACCGTTTATGACTACTCTTTGCTTTCTGTCGCTGAGCCAATTTTCTATCCATTTCAACACACGGTCTTGCATTCCATGCGCTTTTAGTTTTAGCAGTATATGTTTGTGGTGAACTTTGTCAAAGGCCTTTTGAAAATCAAGGTATATAATATCTACAGCTTTACTCTCATCGTAGAGGTTGAGGATATCGTGGAAGAAGTCTAAGAGGTTTCTTAAACGGGAATGTTTTTTGCGAAAGCCGTGTTGAGTAACTTTATGTATGATATTTTCCTCCAAGTGATTTACGAGTCTGTCTCTGATGAGTGTTTCTAGTATTTTACATACAACTGAGGTTAGGCTAATTGGACGATAGTTACTGGGTAGGGATTTTGCTGCCTTTTTTTAATATCGGTTTTACGTTGGCTAGCTTCCAGTGATCAAGCATAGTTCCAGACTGCAAGGACTTATTGAATAGCAATGTCAGTGGTTTGGAGAGCTCATCCTTAGCTTCCTTTAGAACTGTAGGTGAGATTGTGTCAGGTCCAGGCGTTTTATTTACCTTGAGTTTATCTTAACAATTCAATACTTCTCTCTCTGTAACGGTGATATTGCTTAGAACATCAGAATTATCAATCTGAATCGGCGATGGTGTAGGGATATCACTGAGGTCTTTTGTAAAAACTGATGCAAAGATGGTATTGAGGGCATTACTCATTTGTACTTCGTCTTTGCTGGATTCTCCATTTTCATCGACTAACGGTCCAACAGTTGAAGTAACTACTTTTTTCTTTCTGATATAACTTTAGAATTCTTTCCGGTTTGTTTTACTCTAATTCGCAACATGTAACTCCAGGGTAGTTTTACTTTGCTTAACCCTCCTGGCCCAGGCAGGCTCTCAAAATGACAGTGTGGGCTACCCGGGCGATCTGGCCGAAAAACGTCTAGGCCTAGGCTACCGTATTTTTGTTTAGTTTAACTGCTAGAAATTTCCCACGCATCTATAAATGTAGTACGGTTTCCAATCTGTAGACTGGCGTTGAGTAGAGCTCTCTATGTCAACTGGTTCAGTTGTGATGACGATTTCAGTGGAGAGCACTTGCAGGCGATGTTAGCAATATGACGATCTTTTCACTACTGAAACAACGACATACAGACATACAATAACAAACGAGTCTTCTCTTTCTTGTTTTCGGAGGTGCGGTGACGTAACGATCGGCTTTGTTTACATGCGTCGGACGCACGGCGTTCAGACCAAGCTGAATAGGCTTTCAAGCTTACAGATTTTAAAATGACAACCGGGCACCTGCCCTTCATTCGTGGTGTCATTTTAAAATGACATCCGGGCCAGGAGGGTTAATTAACTTTTTGGCTTTGCGTCGTAGCTCTACAAATTTCACCCGTTCTTCGTCATTTTGTAAGGATTTTAGTCTATCATTAGCAAACTGTTTAGCAAGCAGACAGTTTGAAATATCTTTATTCCACCATTTGGGCTTATTATTATGGCCTGTACGCCGTATTTTCGATGGTATGCAGTCTGGCACTGCTTTTAGGTAAGTGGTTTCGAATAATTACAAAGATGTATTTATGTCGTTATTGTTAATTAAATAGCTCCAGTCAGTTTCTTTAAACATAGATCTAAGTTTATGAAAGTTTGCTTTCTTGAAATTAGGGACTTTTTCGATGCTGCTATTTGGTTCATTACTATATATCTATTTATTGCCTGACGCCGTGATCCCCGAAGGGGTGGCCACAAACGAACCGCCCCCATGCACCTCTGTCCCCAGTCAGTCGACGCCCCTCCCCCCAACCAGCACCGCTTTCGTTCATATACTTCCTCAATTCATCCTTCCACCTCTCATTCGGTCTACCTCTCCCTCTCTGTCCCTCCACCTCGCTCTTGTATACCCTCTTAGTCATTCTCTTGCTTTCCATACGTTCCATATGGCCGAACCATCTCAAGTTGTTCCTTTTCACACTTTCCAGCACATCTACCTCCACACCACACCTCCTTCTTACTTCCTCATTAGTCTGTCTATCCCTCCATGTAACTCCGCACGCACTTCTTAAGTAATTCATTTCCACTGCTCTCACTCTTGGTCTGAGTCTCTCAACCAACGTCCATGCTTCGCTTCCATAAGTCAGTGTCGGGATTACCACACTGTCATGCAAGGACTTCTTCACTTCCATACTGACCACCCTATTTCTTGTTGCTGCTTTCAGCGTTCCTACAACCCTCTTCCCCTGTTGTACCCTCACCCGCACTTCTTCATCCATAGTTCCATCTTTACTCAACACACTGCCCAGATACTTAAAAAGAGTTGACGATTTCCATAGCCTGACTGTTCAGCTTCACCTCACACTCTGTGACTTCACCCCTTTCGAAGACCATAACCTTGCTCTTCCCCGCATTTACCTTCAAATTCCATTTTTCGCACACTGTTCCAAACTCATTTACCAGACCCTGCAACTCCCATTCATTATCACTCATCAGAACTGTATCACCCGCAAACAGCAGTATAGGTAGCTTCCACTCAATTCCCTCCCTTTTCAGCGATACACTAACATCCACTGCTCTTGATAGTATTTCTTTCATGACTCCATCCATATATACAGTAAACAACCACGGGGACATCACACACCCCTGTTTCAAACCAACATTCAGGTCAAAGAACTCGCTCTGCTCACTTTCCACACGTACTGCCGCCTTTGCACCCTCATACCTGTTCTTCACTGCTTTCAGCAACTTGCCATCTACTCCGTATATTCTAAGTACTTTCCACAAACCTTCTCTATCCACTCTGTCATAGGACTTCTCCAAGTCCATAAAGGCAACATACACCTTTTGTTTCTTCTCCAGATATTTCTCCACAACACAATTCAGGGTAAAAGTCTGATCTACACATTCGCTTCCCTTCCTAAAACCTCCCTGCTCGTTGCCTATCCATATCTCCGTTCTCACTCTCACTCTCTCAATCACTGCCCTACTGTATACCTTCCCTACTACGCTTAGAAGACATATTCCTTGGTGATTACCACACACTCCTCTTTCCCCTTATATAGGGGGACTATTATGCCAGTCTTCCAGTCATCGGGTGCACTCCCCTTCTCCCATGCTAGTTTGCACATTTTCCATACCCATTCGATCAATATCTCACCACCATACCTCAACATTTCCCAACACACTCCATCTGTTCCTGGTGCTTTCCCCAACTTCATTCTTGTCATGGCTTCCCACACTTCTGACCTCCTGATCCCCACCTCCTCCTCCACTACTTCTCTTCTTCTCCCTCCCATACAATATCCAGCTATGTTTGCTAGCTCTTCATTCCTTACATTTAGCAGCTCATTGAAGTACTCCCTCCATCTTTCGACTCTCTCTTGCTTCTCGGCTAGCATTTTCCCATTCTTATCTTTCACACCCTTACTGTTTCCCTTGCAACCTTCCCTAACTTTCTTGACTTCTTTCCAGAACAGTTTCTTACTCTTCCTCCATTTTACACTCAGATTCCTTCCAAATTCCTCATCTACTCTTCTCTTACTTTCCTTCACTACTCTCTTCACCACCCTCTTACTCTCCAAGTACCTTGCTCGTTTCTGTCTCTCGTTACTAATAACCTTTAAAGTGAAAGTTATTTTACGATGGTCGCTGTTACTGAATTCATCACCAACATTCAAATTCTCTATTAATTCTTCTTTTATTGCAAGTACAAGGCCAAGAACGTTATTACCACGGGTTGGCGATCGAACAAATTGATAGAGTGAACTCTCTTGCAAGTTCGCATACAAGTCATGTCCAGAGTGTGAAGTAAGAGTATCAACCTACTTGGTCACAGGTAAATTAAAGTCACCAAAAATTACGGTATCTTGTGAATTACTTACATCTGCAATTTGTTCATAAATTTCTCGGTCAGTTTGCACTGATTGAGCTGGAGGTCTGTATATTAATGCAAGTATTATTTTTGTACCTCTATTATTCTTTATTAGCGCAAAAGATATGTCGACGTTCACAATTTGAGGTTTTGACATGAGGGTCGGGTCATGACTTTCTTTGATATAAAGTAAAACGCCACCTCCATTTCTATTTATTCGGCTTTTCTCAAAGATTACATAACTGGAAAGTGAATACTCTGCTAAAAAGTCTCTATCTTCTGTATTGAGCCAAGATTCTGTTATGCCTGTGGTAAACTATCAATGGAAGTTAAATATTACTAAGCTATAATGAATAAAATAAAATAAATCTAAATTAAAACTACACCATATCTAAATTGAATTCAATCTGAAACAAGCTAATTTATATACAAAGGTCTCACATAATAAATGTATATATAGGGTAAGGTTTTAACGGTTAATATTAGCCAGGAATTAACTCACCAATAGTTCCACGTGGCAATGAGGCAAGAGAGAACGTTTACCCAATATGTTGGACAATGGGGACGAGACTTCGGTCCCGAGACTCGAGTCAAGTGAAAGAAAGAATAAATGATTACATGGGAATGGACAGGAATATTATGCTTATCTGTCATTCAGTCATGGCGTCGATAAGAGCGTCGTGATGGTGTAGCTGTTTGTATTGCTGTCAGTGTATTGTGATTAGAGGCACAATAGCGCGATCAACTGAAGGCGGAAATTTGATGTTAACTGGTCAGTGTTTGTGAAGGCTCTGCCCTCTCTTCCTCAAAGGCACACCTTGCTGCCTTGGCAAACGCCAGGAGCCCAAATTATCGTACCGCATCTAGGTTGCTCTATACGATAAATTATATTATTATATACGATTAATTCATATATACTACATAAGACCATGGTATTATTGCTTAATAGCATATTAGGCCTTTCATAACTTAACTTATTTACAATCTTATAATATACGATCTACTCATTCTATGTCGTGTTGCAGGAGCAACCGTGACGTCACAAGAGACATACGGGATCACAAAAGAGTCATAGCCTATCGTATTTACGATACACTCCACCCACAAAAAAATACCTGAACCCCACCTTAAACTTAAAGTTGCCCAGAGGCTATCTTCTGACGCCACATGTCGACGGCGCCAGCAGCAGCGCGTCTGGGACGCATTCCGGTCCGAGAATGATCACCATCAGTAAGAGGTGAGTCGTTACTTTGAGAATCCTCGGACCCAGCAATAACAGGTGGAGCATCAGATTGCAATGTGGAATCGAGCTCCCAAGCGTACAAACGTGCGATAGGACGAACAGTAGTTCCAGTGGCTGTCTTCAATAGCGCCACCCTCTCTACAGAGCCTGCCCCCTTGTATACCTCCAACACGCGGCCCAATTTTCAGTATAAACGAGGACTATCTTCTTTAATTAAAACAATTTCACCAACAGTATGTGCCGTTGGTCTACCAGAGGGAGTAACACACCTTTCCCTCAATGCAAGCAGATATTCACTAATCCACCGTTTCCTAAAATCATCGATTATCCTCGATATATACTGGTATCTCTTAGACACCGCTGCCTCAGAGTACAACGAGGGATCCTCTAACTCTACTATGGATTGGAAATCAGATGGAAACGCCGTCAATGGTTTTCCATATAGCAAGTGACCGGGCGTTAATGGTAGTGGTTCTTGCAGGTCGGTGTACACATATGTGAGTGGGCGATCATTCACGACTGCCTCTATCTCTGTGAGGACTGTCGTCAACTCACTCTTCTTTAATAGAGCACGTCCTACTACCGCCCTGAGTCCTGACTTCACTATGCCGACACACCGTTCCCACATTCCACCAAACCAAGGTGCCTTAACTGGAATGAACCTCCATTCACACTTCTTCTCTCCCAAAAAAGTGATGATAGTAGGATCACTACTCATATCCTTTAGATATTTTGATGCTTGGACATAAGTGGGAGCATTGTCGCTAAGAATGAGTTGAGGGAATGAACAACGGGCACATAACCGTCTAAACGCCAGCATAAATTCTTCGCTAGACATATTATCACATAGTTCTAGGTGTACCGCTCGAGACGTTGCACAGGTAAACAATAATATATAAACCTTCTCATGCTCTCTCGTCTTCAATGCCCCTGTGTAATCTAACCCTACAGCTTGGAAAGGTTCTATGTGCTTTACACGGCATTCAGGTAGAGGCGGAGCTGGTCCAGTTGCATATGGTTTACCTTTTAGTCTCTGGCATATTACACACTTTCTTACTATGCGTCGAGCTACTTGTCGAACTCTGGGTATCCACCATGTGAGACGTAAATTTGATATAATATGACATACCCCGTAATGTTTTACTTCCCTATGTGCATGTATGATCAATAGATCAGTAACGTATCTTGTTGGCATAAGTATAGGGCGGTTTGTGCCGTCTGTTACACCCGACCACTTCAGGCGACCCTCACACCTGATGAGGCAACCTTAGTTGACGCACTATATTAGGCATTAATGTCTTATTCGAGCTTTGCAAGGATTCTAATTCATTGGAAAAGGTTTCTACTTGAACCTATTTGATCCAAGTTACTTCAGCTGCTTTAAATTCACGAGCATCAATGTTTTGACCCCTGTTGCAGAGTTGGCCCGTTACTTTAAGCTTGATATTGGATACATATCGCAACACCCAAGCGACAACTCTGACTAGTTTATTATAGTCACCGAATCTTGCCCACTCTATGATTGGACCCGGTGGCTCATTTGGTTGGGCTGTAACTGCCACTGTTTCCAGTGGCAGAAGTCCCTCACCTACAACATGCCAAATCGTCCATTCACTTTCATGGAGCAGCCACTTTGGACCATGCCACCACAATTCGGACTTCACTAACTGGCTAGCCATTATACCCCTAGTTATGAGATCACTAGGGTTTTCTTTTGTATTTACATAATGATAAGCAACGTCTGGCAATAGGGCCCTAATCTCATCTATCCTATTTCTCACATAAACTGGCAGAGACTTCTTGCTACGTATCCAGTTGAGTGCGACCTGACTATCGCACCATGCGTGAACGATTTCAATGTTTAATTCGCTCTCGTATGCTGCGCGTACATGTTGCACCAGACGTGCTAATAGCAGCATGGCAGTCAATTCCATTTTAGGGATAGTTACCTTTTTAACCGGGGCTACTTTAGCCCGGGCTGTAACTAAATGTGCCCCAAATGAAGTAATAACATATATGGCTACCCCGTATGCCGTGGCGCTAGCAACGCAAAACGTGTGTAACGTAACGTCACCGAACGCCGCCACTTTACGAGGTATAGGTTTAGTACATAGGATGGCATACTCATTCAACAACAATGTTCCTTGGTCATTCAGGTCCTCGGGCAAACTGTCATCCCATCTTATTTTACGTCTCCAAACTTCCTGCATTAGAATCCTAGCTCTTATGGTAACGAGTAATGCTAGACCCAAAGGATCAACAAATTGCGCAACTTTGCTTAAGAGACTTTTTTTTTTGTGCGCTCCTGTCTGCTGAGCAAAAGACCTTGTTTGAAAATTTAGTATGGCATGTTTAGGTTGCCAGATCATCCGCAAATTTCTGAACTTTTCCTGGTTATTAGATGCCGTGCCGTCCACCTGTATCAAACTCTGAAGATCTTCACTATTAGTAACCCACTCGCGGAGAAATAAATGTGCATCTGTAAACAATCTGCGTGCTTGCCAGTATGTATATAACAAATCATCCTGACTATTGCTAGATCCCTGTAAATTGTCTATATATAATCCGCGAGATAGTTTACTTGTGTCCTCATGAGTATCAGCTAGATGTTTTTTTATTGTGGCATTTAACAGAAACTGTGAACACGTGGCCTCAAAAACGGTATATTATGACCGGACTTTCAGAGTCGCTAATGTTGCTGAACCAAAGAAAGTGGGTAACATCTCTATCTTCCTCCTTTAGCTTGACCATGAAGAATGCTTTCTCGATGTCACTGGTATATGCGTACTTCCCCAGCCTAAACCGCAATAGATGTTGGGACAGGTCCGACACCATGGACGGACCTGTCAGCAGGCAGTCATTTAGACTGGGTAGTTGACCTTGGTGGGCAGAACAGTCATACACCACCCGTATTGGTGTGGTGACGCTGTCTTTTCTTACCCCAAGATGGGCCAGATAGTGAACCCTACCTTTCTTACTCGGTTCCTATACATCGACTCTCTCAATAAAGCCCCTATCTTTATAACTCCGAAAGACACCGTCATACGCCTGGCACGTGTTTGGTTCGTTAGACAATTTACGCTGTAATACGTGCAACCGACCTAATGCCAAACCATAGTTGGTAGGCAGGCTTATCTCACTGTTCTTCCAGGGTAAACTAACTTTATATTGCTTGTCTGAGGCACAGTAGCTCACAGACTCGTCAAACCTTTTTAACGCAACTTCCGAGTCATAATCAGTCTCCATAGGATTAATGCGTATGTGATCCAATCTCCACAGTCGTTCCAGGTCGAATTCGGCAGCCATCTTAGGGTCACTAGGTTGGGAATCCTCCCTTCCCAACTCCTCTGCCACAGTTACATTGACTCTATATATCGAGACCGTGTCGACCAGGACCTTTGACTGCAATATCCAAATTTAGTGGGGATTAAAATTACACCACACATCTTTTTAAATCCAGGGTATACTACATCATAATAATGATCCACACCAAGTAGAACATGCACCTCACTCTGATCTCCCATGGGATCTGACAAGTTAACCCCATTGCTACGTAATGCGTGTTCCACCTTCTTCACTCCTACAGATACATATTCTGGTAGGGTGTCTACTACGATACATGTCATAAAGTACCGGTTTTTACGGTAGTAATATGAAATCTCCGCTATCTCATAGTCTTGTTTGTCAGTAGCCCCTGTGAAGCCCTGCAATCGAAGAATCTCAGCCCCTACGATTCGGTGCTTCAGTCCCACTAAGACGGACCTCTTTATAAAGGAACGTTGAGACCCTTGATCTAGAAGTACCCGACAAACTTTGTTACTGTCATTACCTTCCTTGGGAATCTGTATTGTGGGCAATATAGTGGTGTCTTGCATGCTACCTAGTGTCACAGTTGTAGTACCCTCTGGTTTGACGTCTTTGACTTTATCTGCCGTAGGACACAACTTATCAAAGTGATGTCCTTTGCAGTGGCGACAGGGCCTTAACACCTTACGAGCGGCCTATGCGGTTTATTTATGTGTACCGCACAGCGGGGTGTTTTTAGCCAAAATAGGGCTGTTTACGTGATCATTTTCATGCCTAAATAAGACCCAGAACGTAAAACAACTACCTATCCCTGAAAGGGCATAAACAGAGCTTTCGAATGACACCATAACGATCCTTGTATGATGGATAGTTTTCTTGCAATAACCGTGCAACGCGAGTGCAAAAAGCAGGTAATTCGGTACTTTCAGTACATAATTGAGTATGTAGCGAGTGAGAGAGGGAGGAGGGAGCTGAGATTTGTGTCAGTAGGTTCGCCGCGGTGGTCTGGAGCAGTCATACGCTCGCTAGTCTCCTGCCACCCCTTCTCTCTCTCTCTCAGCCACATTACGTGCTGAAATTGCCACTCGAGTTATGTCGAGCGCCGCCACATAGTCCAGCTTTATTTAACTCGACTTATGTTGCTCGCCGCTAATTAAGGGTTAAGTATGTAGCAGTACATTGTCCCTGCTTACCATGTTCCTTACTTAGACAACCTACACATAGCTTCAATCTTTTCGCCTGTGCTAGTTTTGTCTCATTTGTTGGGTATTTTACACAGAAACTCCTTTTATGTTTGTTGTTACATAGCTTACATAGAATCAGAGCAGGTTTCTTATACGTACCCTCTTTCTTTTCTTTAGTCCCCACCGTAATGCTTACTGTTCCCCTCTTCTCCACATTCTCACTCCCTCCCGACACATACATTCTCCCTTTGTTCAACTGTAGATTATTGATTTCTTTACTGAACTGAGTTTTGAACTCCCCCAGATCAAATGATCTAACCTTGTCAAGTATTGCCATAGGAAGCTTCTGACATACGATAATGACTATCATTTCCTGTGTGGTGAGCCCTAGGGTGTCTAGCGATCGAGTATGCACTTTTTACTTTCATTCATTTGCCCTAAAATTTGCTAACTCCTCAACCTTATACTGTGGTTCTGCGAGCTTTAACAAGGCAACGACATGGGCCATCTTCAACTGCTCTTGATCCCCGTATCTGGACTTTAATAATTGTACTACCTCAAGATAACTATCACCCACTACCGCAAAACCCTCTATCAAATGTAAGGCCTCTCCTTCCATTTGTCCCTTCAGATAGTGAAACTTGCGGACATTATCCAAAGTGGATTCATGAACTGTAGACCGAAATACGTCCCAAAAAGCTAACCACTCAGTCAATTTGCCCCCAAATGTAGGAAGATTGAGCTTTGGGAGGTGTACAGTGTGGTTTGGGTCAGCCCTTTTATGGGCCTCATTCTCGCCTCCCTTCTTACTTGCGACAGCACGCTGTAATATGTGCTTCGCTCTAAAGACAGGTTCATCATAGAGGGTGCGATTATCACACTCTGTAACTATCTCTTCCTCCTCTGTCATGCCTGCCACAATCACCTCACTCAGAGCCATAATACGACCGTGGGTAGCCTGGACGTTGTCTAATCTAGCTTCCAATTCCTCGAGGTCAGCAGTAGTGATGACAGTGTTGACGTCCACAATTAGCCTATTTAATACTCCCCGAAGTCCCGCCCTTTGATTTTTAGGGGCTTTGATCAGCACCCCACCTGACGGTGTCTCTTCCTGTTTACTCATTTTGCATGTAAGCCTATAGGCTATGTATCTAAATGTTTCAAAAACAACGGCAAAATAGTAGTCTAGTTAAGAGACGCCGACCGTCGGACTTCTATGTTATGGAGAACAAATAGTACACAAAATAGCAATACCTACTAAAGGGTCATATTGAACAAGAAAAAATGTTAGGTCAGGTCATATGTCACAGGAAGTCTGAAATGTAAAAGACAATTATTGGGGGAAGATGATGGGTGGGATGCAGGATTTGGGCAGGTGCAACGATGTGACCCTGCATTCCGGCTCTAACCATCGCTTGGCTAGCCTTGCCAGTTTATCATAGAGTTGTTCCTGCATCCTGTTATATGTACCCTTGCTCATTGCCTTAAAAATCCCTTACTGGTAGCTAATTCCCGGGTCTGGGCACCAATGTGGTAAACTATCAATGGAAGTTAAATATTACTAAGCTATAATGAATCAAATCAAATCAATCTAAATTAAAACTACTCCATATCTAAATTGAATTAAATCTGAAACAAGCTAATTTATATCCAAAGGTCTCACATAATAAATGTATATATAGGGTAAAGGTTATAAGGGTTAATATTAGCCAGGAATTAACTCACCAATAGTTCCACGTGGCAATGAGGCAAGGGAGAACGTTTACCCAATATGGTGGACAATGGGGAACGAGACTTCGATCCCGAGACTCGAGTCAAGTGAAAGAAAGAATAAATGATTACATGGGAATGGACATGAATATTATGCTTATCTGTCAGTCAGTCATGGCGTCGATGAGAGCGTCGTGATGGTGTAGCTGTTTGTATTGCTGTCAGTGTATTGTGATTACAGTAGAGGCACAATAGCGCGATCAACTGAAGGCGGAAATTTGATGTTAACTGGTCGGTTTTCGTGAAGGCTCTGCCCTCTCTTCCTCAAAGGCACACCTTGCTGCCTTGGCAAACGCCAGGAGCCCAAATTATCGTACCGCATCTAGGTTGCTCTATATGGCTAATTTAGATAAGTGGACTGTATATTTGATAATGAAGAAGTATTAACCATATAGAAATATAATTACCCTTTGATGAACTCAGCTGGTGATTGGAGGATGGCGGAAAATAGGCTAGCTAACTGGAAGTGGTTAGTATAGTAAACAAAGTATGAAAAGAGGCTACAATAGGCTAGGATAGGCTAGATATTTACGTTAAGTTTGTGCTAACTAACAAAGATGATGTTGTAATGACTATGTGGAATATGAGATGAAAGTGAAGCGAAAACACCTGATTATGAAACTATAGGAAGAAGGCTTAGCGTGTGTAGCTGGGACGGAGGTTGGTTGGAGAGTGGCGAGCGCGTTATGTTCGTCTCTCTCGTGACATACCGCGCACGCGCATAACATATGGAAAATGTATCAAATCTTCTTTACAATGAGATACTTATAAACAATCTTAAATAATACAAATATATATATATATGGGAATTATAATCCTACAATACTTTCCCATATACTACTATAGAATAATATATTCTACCCAATCATGGAACGTTCGACCAAAGGTTATGGAAGCGTTCAACTTAAGACTACGGAATGATACGTAACGCTACATCAACCCAGATTACGTAACATCGAGACTGTTCATACTAGTTTGAGTACACTAAGTATGGACATATTCCCACCAACAGAAAATATACAAAATTTACATGATTAGATTTGCCCGGAGGCAATCTTATCCCGCCAAGCTTGGGAGGATATCTGGGCTGCCTGTCGACGTGGGCGTTCGCCAGACGCGTCAACAGGCTGCGCCGAAGTAGAAGCCAGAGAGGGGACTTCAATGGATAACTGATCCGAGGGGGTGTCCTTGCGATCGAGGTCACCCTCAAGAGGATATAGTCGGACTGTTGGCCGTGTGATTACTCCAGTCCTGGTGCGAACCTTTGCTACCCGAACCTCACCATCACGACCTGGTAATAACTCCTCTATCCGAACCAATTTCCAAAATGCGCGCGGGCCCTCCTCATGGATGGTTACCACGTCCCCTACCCTAGGCCAATGACCCTTTAATGGTGTTAGTTTATTCCTTTGCGCTTCCCTTAAAGTCACCAGATATTCTGTTGACCAGCGATGCCAAATATCTCGCGATAATTTACGAATGTATTTGTAGCGGGCCGATATCACTTCCTTACTTATGTAGTCTGGATCTTCCATAGTATCCTCGTCATGCTCTTCAGGAAGATCCCGCAGTCTGTATCCATGTACCAGTACTGAGGGTGTGATTGGGGTAAGGTCTTCCAAATCACCAGAAGCATAGTATAGAGGGCGATCATTTACGGTGGCTTCAATCTCCAAGAGTATGGTGTTGAGTTCCTCAATCGAGATGAGAGCTCTACCCAACACCTTCTTCAGACCCTCCTTCACGATGCCTATGGCTCTCTCCCATATGGCGCCAAACCAAGGCGCTCTGGCGGGAATGAAACGCCATTCGCATTTTACATCCGCTAGGCAGGTCTGAATCTTAGGATTGTTGCTCACTTCTTTGAGATATGTAGATGCCCCTATGAAAGTCTTTGCATTGTCACTCAGCATGATACGCGGATATCCCTGTCTACTGCAGAATCTTCGGAAGGCATGTAGGAAGCTATCACAAGTGAGGTTGGTGACCAGTTCCAGGTGAATTGCCCTGGTAACAGCACAAGTGAAAAGTATCATATACACCTTAAGATTGGGTGAATCTTTCACAGGGATTGCTCCACTGTAGTCAACCCCGGTAACTTTGTAAGGGTCACCTGGGGTAGTTCGCAGGTTTGGTAAGGGAGGAATTCCGACGGGATCATAAGGTGTTCCCTGTACTCTTCTACACTTTAAGCATTTGCGAAGGACTTTCTTGACCACCTGCCTGATTCTAGGCACCCACCATCGTTGTCTTACATAGGTGACTATATGACCAACCCCATAATGACAACAGAGTCGGTGACACCTATCGATGATAAGATGGGTGAAGGGATGATTGGGGGGCAGTAGTATTGGATACTTACTTGCTCAGAGAGGGCTGCCAATCGTAATCTGCCTCCGCAATGTATCAAGTCCCCCTTCAAGTGTAAGCCCAACTGGTTGATCAGGTTATTCCTAGACTTTGTTCCCTTAACCAATAATTTATATTCCTGCGTATATATTTCTTGTTGACAGAGCTTATGTAATAAATGATCTGCAATTCTGATCTCCTTCACATTGAGGTAAGCACTACCTGTGGGCGGTGTGCCTTTAATTTTTGCTTTTACATTTTCTACAAATCGTATCACCCATGCTTTAACACGTTGTAACTTTTCATAGCTGCTGAATCTATCCCACTCCCATAACCGTGTGTCTTCGTCAGGCACCGAGTCAATTACCGGTGCCACAATAGCAGTGTGTTGCTCGCTCAAATCTATATTCTCTGGCCATTCGTTGGGATCATTAAGCCAGCATGGGCCATTCCACCACAACGCAGAAGATTTGAGAAATTTAGCAGAGACACCACGAGTAATGCAATCACTTGGATTCTCTTTGGTAGACACATACCGGAACTGTGCGGTTGGGAGCAGGGTACGAATTTCGTCGACACGGTTGGTGACGTACACTGGCAGCTTCTTACGGCTATGTAACCAGTAGAGCGTAATTTGGCTGTCACTCCATATGACTGTCTCCGAGATATTTAGCAAATTTTTAAAAGTTTCCTCTACAAAGTGAACGCGTCTAGCAGCCATCAGAACTGCAGTCAGCTCTAATTTTGGGATGGAAAGGGATTTGATCGGGGCGACTTTCGCCTTCGCTATGACGAGACGGCTGCCACTTGTGTCAACAAAGTATATGGCGGTGCCGTACGCGACCTTGCTAGCGTCTGAGAAGGCATGAATGGAAACAGGATGGTCCATGACAACTCTCCGAGGAAAATTAAAACCCTTACAGAGACGAAGATCCGAAATAATGTCTTCCCACTCCTGAACCAGATCGCCAGTCAAAACCTCATCCCATCCTAATTATATCCTCCATAATTGCTGAAGGAATAATCTCGATTTGATCGACACCGGTAGAACTATCCCCAAGGGGTCAAAAAGTTTAGCTGTCATACTCAAGCAAATTCGTTTTGTAATCTGCGAATATTGCGCATACTGAACGCCGAATGAGAGGGTATCGGTGTCCGTTTTCCAAAACAACCCTAGCACTCTAACATGTTCCTTTTGTACAGCCGCCACACCATCCCGTTGCAGTACAGTCCGCAAAACAGAATTATTAGTCGCCCATTCACGCAAATGTAGATGGGCGTCATTCATAATCTCTCGGACTACAGCATAGGTATCAACCAGGAAATCTTCTTCATTTCCTGTACCCAATAAATTGTCTATGTACAACCCTGACCGAATCTGATGAATAATCTGCGGATCTGCACTGACATAAGACAAATGTTTCAAAATGGTGGCGTTTAAAAGGAATTGGGAACAAGTCGCTCCAAATAAAACTGCCCGGATCGGTAACAAATTAGGGGGGAATCCAGTTGCCTCGGATACTTGGGCCACATAAATCGCGTATAGTCCTGGTCGTCTTCATGGAGCCTTAACATTAGAAATGCCTTCTCAATATCAGACACCCAGGCATACTTACCGAGTCGAAACCGAAGCAAAACCTGCGCTAAATCTGGCACCAGTGAGGGTCCAGTGTACAGGCAGTCATTAAGACTAGGATGACGTTCACTCATCTTGGCGGAACAGTCGAAGACAATACGCACTGGCGTAGTTTTGCTCTCCTTGGTTACACCATGATGAGCCAAGTAATGCCCGGTATCTGACTTATCAAAAGGCACCTCTTCTATAAAAACCCGGGACACTTGTTCCTTTATGACTTTTGAGTATTCCTCGCAAAAGTCAGGCTCCTTGAGGAATCTTTTCTGAAGTCCCCGAAGACGGCCTATGGCCAAACCCTTGTTAGATGGCAGCTGATCCTTGGAATTGTTCCAGGGCAGTCTCACTTTATACTGTTGGCTGTCGGAATCGTAGGTAACGGTATCCTCATACGACGATAGTGCTTGACGCTGCTCAACCAGTGAGTATTCCTTAGGGGTTATCCCGATATGATCTAATTCCCACAAAACATTTAAGTCATTTTTGCATGGTGGAATATTACCAGTGGACATGTATTCGTCCATTGGTGTTACTGCTACTTTCAATACAGTAATTACTTCTGTGCTGGAGCTTGTAGGCTGTGTCACATATGAACCACTGATAGCGTACCCGTACTTGGTAGGAAGCAGAATTAGACTACCTGACCTTTTATACCCAGGTCGCACTATATCGTAGTAGTGATCCGCACCGATGAGCAGCTCCAGCTGATCTGTGTCCGTTGCGTGAGGATCGGCTAATTTTATGCCTTTACTTTGTAAACAAACCAGTTTAGACTTTAGGTTAAGTTCACCTTTATGTTCTGGCAATTCATCAACCACTATTGTGTCTAGATGATGAAATTTACCTCTGTGTTTGTATTGCAGTGCCACAACATTATATTCCCTAGACGCCTGTTTCCCGGTAAATCCGTGAAGACATAACTCCTCAGTTCCTTTAGAAATGTAGGAAAGGGAGGATAGAACAGAAGACTTCACAAAGGTCCTCTGAGAACATTGGTCAAGTAGCGATCTGATTTTAACACAATTATTATCCTTACCCTTTACCGGCAGCTGTACGGTGGGCAAGATTACTCTATTTTTACCTGTGGCAACGGACATTGTAGTTGAAGTAGCAGCAGTATGCTCTCTCTTGGTGTTATCCTCCGCTGGTCTACTTTCTTTCCCTTGTTTTTGTGTACACAGGGAATGAAAGTGTTTGCCCTTACAAAACTTGCAGCTTCTTGCGTTAGGATTAGTACAACCCGAATGGCCATGGTCTTTTGACAAGCACCCAGTGCAGAGACGTAGTTGACGGGCTCTTTTAACTTTAAGAGGCCCTGTCTTATACTTCATACACTTGTACCATAAATGATTGGTGCCACTACACAGAACACAGTTGAATTTCCTGTACTCACTCTGGGCGGTAAATGTTGCCGTAGGCATGGGTGTACCCCCTACTCTGTCTTGACCTGCCATATTGTACACTTCAGCCTGGAGGCAATGAGTGAATTTCTTATAATCCAGGCTCGAGTCTCCTATTTCCCGTTTTATGGTTTCTTTTAGTGGTGATGGTAACTTATTGACAAGAGTCACCACACAAAATTCCTCCAAACAAATACCATGGCTAATGATTGACCTCATCACACTCTCTGTATTGGCATAGAAGTCCTTCAGGTCAGCTGTTTGGTGTTTGGGTGACACTAATTGATTGAATTTGGTAACATAAGCTGCCTTGATTCGATCTGGATGCCCATATGTCTCTTGCAGGAGCTCAATTGCTGGGCCATAGCTTGCACTTTCGATTATGAATCCTTCGACTAGCTTATGTGCATCACCCTGAAGCTTACCTTTTAGATAGGTGAAGCGTTGTATATCTGTGAGGTCGGGATTGTCATGGATGGTACACTTGAACATCTTCCAAAATCCCGACCACATGGTGGCATCACCTTCAAATATTTAAAGAGTAAGATGTGGTAATTTGACTGCGGATTTCTTTGGCTCTTTCTTGACCTCCTTCTTGACCTCTGTAATCAAGATCCCCTTCAGTGTGGCAACGATTACTTGTATGCCCTCCATATATAGGGTATCCTCTCTGATCACCTCGATATACTCGGCGTCCTCGTAAGTGTCGGCCAGGTCCTCCTGTGTGACCTCATACTTGTCAAGTTGCTTTTGAATACTGAGCAACCATGCCTCCACCTACACTCTAGACGCCGAATCAAGGAATCCGTCAATATCAGAGGTTAAGACCGTCAAAGAGCCCTTAAGTCCAGCCCGACGCTTTTGTACACTTTTAGCCATGATTATACGGGAAGGAAATCTATTGACGTTAAATCAAACTATCAATGCCAGACCGAATAAGTTGCGGCCAACAATACAGTACTCCGAGAAATCAAATAAATCGCGAGCCGAAAATAAAACACCCTCACGAAATGCGGAATAAGAATTGTGCGCAATGTAGACTAGCAATCTGGAGCTTTTCAATTTAACTCCTTACATAATAGTTATGAAATTATAGAATCATTACACCATAAGTTAAGAAAAGCCGGGAGGGAAATTTAGTACAATACAGTATAGGCCAAAAGTCTCCAGATGTCAAAAAGAGAAGTACCGTTTAAAGTTATAATAAATTAAAGAATTTTAAGAGAGTGAGCCTATAGGGTAATTGAAACAGGTTAAACTCAATGGGTACCGCTAATTTTATATTATTAAATTAATAAATGTGAAAATTGTACACAAGAAAAGTTCATCTCAAGAAGTCACAAGGAAAAAAGTTTTGAGTTGGATTAACACACACTCAGCCTATCAGCTATCATATTACCCCGCCTCCAGGGCACACGACGAGAGAAGAATTTAGAATGACATGTGAATCAAATAAAGAAGTTATTGGACAGTATAAATTTGATATAGAATGAATAACCTTAACTTTTGAAATTATTATACAGTACAGTATGGATGATTTTAATCTTAGTGCCAATCAATTGTTATATAATTTGGGCCTAAAGGTTTTACAATCAAAATTTAATTAATATACTGTACCGATTTGAAGGCTTACTAATCTAGGCTATACTGATTTTGTTGATCAACTCTAACGTCATGGTGGGCAAACATCTCGTTGTATGACCTGGCGACCATGGCATATTCGTCTTGCATAAAGCACCGACGACAGGTGGCCAGGATCTCCGAATAGAGACGCTTTGATGCCTCGTGCGTGAGGTGTGCCCCGTCGGGATTGAAGTCAGCCTCAGAGGTATTCATTGACTGATAGCGCTCCCGGGTGAATGGGATATGGCGCTTTAGCCATCGGTTAACCGCATTTCTAATGCGGTTAAACTCGTCCGTAGAGACCCCTCGTGGAGCCTGCCGCTTCTCTACCCCAATCACCTGGACTTCTCCCCCCGAGAGCCGCACCACCTCCTCAGCTAGGACCTCAATCCCCTCCGCAATCCCTCTCGGACTGACCCCGCTCCTTATCTCATTTCCTCCTATCACCAAGAAGGTCAAGTCGGGCTTCAGCTCTAAAAACTGACCCCAGGCTTCTGTTGATCTCAAGGTGCTGACGCGGGCACCGGGGGCGGCCAGAGGAGTCACGGAAAAGAAAGGCCTGTGGACGGCTTGGTCCACGTACAAATCCCTGACGTAGGAGTGGCCCTAAATTGCCACCTTCCTAATTGGGCCTGGGTACGCAGGCCTATCAACTACCGCAGGATAATCTTCCCCTACCCTACCACCCGCGGCACCATGACGCCAAAAGCCCTGGGCCATGAGGGACAGACGATATATGGCACAACAAAAATTAACCACGTAGGCCACGCCACCACCAACCACAAAAAATGGGGGGGGGGGCAAACTAGTGAAAGGTCGAAGGACCAATTATATGGCTAATTTAGATAAGTGGACTGTATATTTGATAATGAAGAAGTATTAACCATATAGAAATATAATTACCCTCTGATGAACTCAGCTGGTGATTGGAGGATGGCGGAAAATAGGCTAGCTAACTGGAAGTGGTTAGTATAGTAAACAAAGTATGAAAAGAGGCTACAATAGGCTAGGATAGGCTAGATATTTACGTTAAGTTTGTGCTAACTAACAAAGATGATGTTGTAATGACTATGTGGAATATGAGATGAAAGTGAAGCGAAAACACCTGATTATGAAACTATAGGAAGAAGGCTTAGCGTGTGTAGCTGGGACGGAGGTTGGTTGGAGAGTGGCGAGCGCGTTATGTTCGTCTCTGTCGTGACATACCGCGCACGCGCATAACATATGGAAAATGTATCAAATCTTCTTTACAATGAGATACTTATAAACAATCTTAAATAATACAAATATATATATATATATGGGAATTATAATCCTACAATACTTTCCCATATACTACTATAGAATAATATATTCTACCCATTCATGGAACGTTCGACCAAGGTTATGGAAGCGTTCAACTTGAGACTACGGAATGATACGTAACGCTACATCAACCCAGATTACGTAACATCGAGACTCTTCATACTAGTTTGAGTACACTAAGTATGGACACTCTATACGATAAATTATATTAATATATACGATAAATTCATATATACTACATAAGACCATGGCAATATTGCTTAATAGCATATTAGGCCTTTTATAACTTAACTTATTTACAATCTTATATTATACGATCTACTCGTTCTACGTCATGCTGCAGGAGCGACCGTGACGTCACAAGAGACATACGGGATCACAAAAGAGTCATAGCCTATCGTATTTACGATAATGCCAATCATATCATAATTTTCTGTAAACACTAGTTCCTCTAAATCTGAACATTTATTGCGTATGCTACGAGCGTTTACATAGAAACCTTTAAAGTTGCGGTTTTAGAATTCACAGAACGCTCTTTAATCGAATTTTTGGTTCTGCTCGAATCTACATTTACATTCATGGCTGTCCTCAGTCCTCGGTCGTTGTTGTTGTTGTTGTTCCCCAAGCTGCCTGGCCGAACAGCCCCAAGGCCCCGAGCAAGGCCAAGGCCATAACCGAGCGCCCCCACAGAACCCTCCCTGCTGACCACAATAAAGCCTGGGTGACCGAAGCCACCCCATGGCGGGGAGCTGAAGAGGGTGCGGAAACGCCCGGGAAACTAAAGCCCCACCCAGGACCCTGTGCCCCTCAGCAATTATGAAGAGAAAGCTGAGGGGCAAAGGAAAAATGTGACGCTTTGGCTTCCAATCTTGGTAGATTGGAGGTCAATCCACGGAAGAGACGCCGTCACTTGAGATCTAGAAAATATATAAGTAAAAGGAACAGTCAGAGTAAGCTATGGGTACGGCAGAGAACGCTCAGTTCTCACTCTGATAGACCAGCCCATCACCTGGCTGTTTTGAATTTGGGTCGTGTTGGTGGAGCTTTATCCAAATTCGTGGTTCTTGACGGATTAGCATTTAATTCCTTCGCAGGTTGCTGTCCACGCTGTCTTCGGTCCTCCTTCCTGGTTGTCCTGTGCTGAGTCGATTTCTTCTCCGAAAATCCTTCACCGCATCGTGGAGAAGACGCCCAATGAGGTGGTTAGCTACTATGACTACAGTGCTAAGCATAACAAAGTAACTCAAAGCATTATGATACTGGTAAGTGTACAGGCAAAATCAGTATATCGCCGAAAACCTTTATGGCAATGCCTGCGCGTTTTAGTCAATAACTCAACACTTCTTCGAAAAGAAACATGTAGTTCGGGTGACGGGTTATTAAATGTACATGAGGACTGTCAATGATCATTTATGGTAACTTAAGATTATTCAAATTACAGTTATTGACTTTGAATGTATCATGTAAACAATCAAAAGTATTCAATTGTTAGTAAAATCATGTCAGATTGTTTGATAGTGATTTACATCTTAAACTAGGATATACCTTTTGTCCTTACATTAAGTAGGTATATCACCACCAGTATATGTTTAATGGAAATCATATTATGGACATTTTAGTTATGCCTTTCAAGCCATATTTTAACCTAATTTATATATACGTACGGGCTACTCGAAACGTAAGTGGACTGTCATGAAAAAGCGATATTAAGGGGAGATGGTTGTTTTTTCTGGACCCACTTCTCCTTCAAGTTTATCTCTATTAGTTTTTTTTTTTTTAAGACGTTCGGTCCATTACATTGACGATTTAAAGACCTTTCGCCCCTTTTCTTTGATAATATTTTGAATTTTCGTGTCATTTAGGTGGCGATGTTTTCCTGGCGAGCGATAGCGACCCTTGAAATAAGGAAGGATCGGCCTATCGGCCGATCTTTTTTTACTACCGAAAATTTTACAAATATATTTAGAAGGCGGAGTTGGGGATGTTATTTTAAATTTGATGAAGTTCTAGGGAGGAAACTAAAATAAAATAAAAAAAATTGTAAAATCGACTAACAAACTAAAACCCGTCCCGCCCTTAACATAAAGTTGATGTGTTTATGTTATTGCTTATGTCTGTAAGTTAAACACGCGGAAAATATAATAATTAACTCCCTTAACCCTATCACGCCTCTAGTTCCCAGATTTTGACCTACTTTGTTCCGGTGACGTCTTTTTCATTATATTCTGGCAACTATTAGACGATATTATTCAGGTTTGGAAGGATCTGTGGTAGCTAAACATTATTAATTGAGATACTATGTAGCCTTATCATGGTTAGAGGTCCTTCCTAAACGTAATATAATAATTTAATAGTTGCCAGGATATAATGACACGGACGTCACCGGTACAGTAGGGGTTAAGCCATTTTATCTTATTTGTTGGCAATTATAAGACACTCCACCACATTCAGGTGTCAATCTTGTGGCGAACGATAGCGAGTTTGAATTTTATGCATAAACAGTATTTGGCAGAGACATCTTTTCTGTCGAAAATGTATATATTTAGCTTTATGTATTTATTTAATTATATTTTGTTTAGGTTTGAAGGGGATATAGCGACATAATTTAAAACATATTCGAAACAGCATAAACAATCAATAAATCAGTCAGTCAGTCAGTAGCCAGACCTTACTCCCACAAGGGGTAGGGAGGATCAGCAAGAGATACATTAGAAAAAAAGAGGTGACAGGAGAAGATCACATGTAACAGTTTCCCCTCAAAAAAAAAAAAAAATACACACACACACACAAGCATACAAAGTACCAACAATCAATAGTAAAAATACTAACTATTATTTCACTCTGTCATGCACAGGACGCGTTTTGAGCCTATTCTGGGATACTTTAAAGCCTTTGTGACCATCAGGGGTGATTAGAAACCTTTATTTGAGTTACTTCAACCTCTACAGTTGTCTTTGAATTAGATGTAGGCAAGAAACTAATTTTGGAAAGGTAATTATAAGATTGACAGAACTCTATTTATTATTGCTAATCGGCAACCAATGCGTCCACATGTCCGTAATAACGCCCTTAAACCTTAGTATGCCACTAGTATTTAACATATTATTATTTTTTTTTTTTTTAGCAAGAGTAACACATAGATAAAGAGAAGGGCATTGATAAAAATAATTATATAATATACAGGTTTCATTGACTTAGACTTTAGGTACTGACCAGGGGAGCATCTCAGGTAGTCCTCCTAATAGTTACTATTGACGTTATACAGACAGCAATGTATATACAGTATAATAACCAAAGCTGTTAATATATATATATTTATTTATATATTTTGTTTTATGTGAGTGAGGGAGACAAAAGGCAGAACTGCCTGTAGCGAGTGCCTCCCACATAGTTGAAAGAGTGACAGGGCCAAAATCAAGGGACGTTCGAGCAAAAATGCCTGGACACACGAAGTTTGAAGCAATTTAAGTCATAGGAGGAGGGAAAGACTGATTCTAGGAGAGAGTTCCAGAGCTCAGCTATTGAATAGAAGAAAGGCTGAGAGTAACGTTTCACTCTTGAGTTGGAGTGTTGCACAGAGTAGGGGATGGGATTGTGTTGCAAGACGGGTACCAAGTACCCTACGTAGAGGAGTGGTATACATTGGGAAAGCTCTGAGGAGCACTGATTATTGTAGTAGCGATAGAATAGCGAGAGAGATGCAACATTGCGGCAAAGAGAGAGACTTTGCAGAAACTTGGTGAGTAGGCAGGAATTAATGATGCGAAAGGCTTTCCTTTCTACTTTGTCTCGGAGTGTGGTGTGAGAGGATCCTCCCCACACATGTGAACACTACTCAATACAAGGACGCACTGTGCCCCTGTACAGAGCAAGAAGCTGTGTAGGGGTAAATAAAAAACTTGAGGCGGTTGAGCACACCCAGCTTCCGTGAGGCTGCTTTAGCAAGACTGGTAATATGGTCCTTCCAAGTGAGAGCAGAAGAAAAAGAGACACCAAGAATATTGAGAGAAGATGAAGGATTAATTTTGTTATTGTTGAAGAATAAGGGATATTCCGCTGGGAGCTCCGGACGGGTTGATAGATGGAGAAATTGGGTTTCGGAAGTATGAAAGGCAACAAGGTTTTCACTGCCCCAATTGGAAATGGTAGTTAGATCAGAAGATAAGTGTTGTATGGCTTCATTACGTTTGTCTTTGAGGGATTGCCGGCTGGGGCGTTCTGGAAAACTAATTGACTAGTGTAAGGTAGAGTTGTCTGTGTATGAATGGATGGGACTGGAGGTACAGTTGAGAAGATAATTTATGAAAATTAGAAAGAGAATAAGAGATAGACAGAGCCCTGAGGAACATTTTAAACCATATTTGTATCATCAACAACATACACAGCAGAAACTCCAAAACGTAAAGAAGCCATACAACACTTATTTTCTGATTTAACTATTATCTCCAATTGGGGCAGAGAAAACCTTGTTGCTTTTAATGCTTCCAAAACCCAATTTATCCATCTATCTACCCGTCGTGAACTCCCAGAGGACTATCCCTTATACTTCAACAATACAAAAATCAACTCTTCATCCTCTCTCAGTGTTCTCGGTGTCTCTTTTTCTTCTGATCTCTCTTGGAAGGACCATATTACCAGTCTTGCTAAGGCAGCCTCCCAGAAGCTGGGTGTGCTCAACCGCCTCGAGGAGATCTTTACCCCTGCACAGCTTCTTGCTCTGTACAGGGGCACTGTGTGTCCATATATTGAGTTTTTGTTGACACATGTGGGGAGGGTCCTCTCACAGAGCACTTCTAGATAAAATAGAAAAGAAAGCCTTCCGTCTCATTAACTCACTATAGCTCACCAATTCTCTGCAGTCTCTCTCTCTCTCTCTTCACCGCATTGTTGCATCTCTCTCAATATGCTACCGCTATTACAAATAATCAGTGTTCCTTAGAGCTCTCTCAGTGTATACCACCCCCTGTTCGTAGAGCACATAGCACCCGTCTTGCAACACAATCCCACCCCTACTCTGTGCAACTCTCCAACTCAGGAGTGAAACGTTATGCTCAGTCTTTCTTCTATTCAACAGCTGAGCTCTGGAACTCTCTCCCAGAATCAATCTTTTCTTCTTGCTATGACTTAAATTGCTTCAAACTCCGTGTGTCCAGGCATTTTGGATCAAACGTCCCTTGATTTTGGCTCTGTCACCCTTTCAACTCTGGGGGAGTCACTCGCTACAGGCAGTTATGCATTATGTCTCCCTCACTCACATAGAAAACAAAATATATATTTTTCATCTATTTATAGGGGCCATTATGAATGTTGTGTCCCTGAAGTTCACCTGTCATGGTGTGCTTTGCTAAGCTGTTTAAATTATTTCGATCAATTAAATTTGAATAGCTAACAGCTGCGGCTTTAAATGTGTCAAAGCATCAAATGTCACAAGTTATCAAAACGGCACGTGTTCATTTAATTTGTATATCCTCAAAAGGTCAGTATGTTTATAAATGAGTCATGTGCAAACGTAAATCCTTGAGTAAAAGTATCGCGTTTGTAAACTGTAGTTAATTTAATTTTATTTGTATTATTTTATTTTATTTTTTATTTCAGGTCTTTAAATTAAAGTATATAACTGGTAACATTGATAATTAGGCATGCTTCTGACTGTTACAATTGTTGTATTACTGTATGTTGACAGTATGGCTGCCTGTCCTGTGGCCGTAAACACAAGGCAATTTTTTCTATCTATCTATCTATTGCCTGACGCCGTGATCCCCAAATGGGTGGCCACGAACGAACCGCCCCCATGCACCTCTGTCCCCAGTCAGTCAATGCCTCTCCCCCCAACCAGCACCGCCCTCGTTCATATACTTCCTCACTCCATCCTTCCACCTCTCCTTCGGTCTACCTCTCCCTCTCTGTCCCTCCACCTCGCTCTCGTACACCCTCTTAGTCATTCTCTCGTTTTCCATACGTTCCATATGGCCGAACCATCTCAAGTTGTTCCTTTTCACACTTTTCAGCACATCTACCTCCACACCACACCTCCTTCTTACTTCTTCATTAGTCTGTCTATCCCTCCATGTAACTCCGCACGCACTTCTTAAGTAATTCATTTCCACTGCTCTCACTCTTGATCTGAGTCTCTTCTCAAACGTCCATGCTTCGCTTCCGTAAGTCAGTGTCGGGATTACCACACTGTCCTGCAAGGACTTCTTCACTTCCATACTGACCACACTGTTTCTTGTTACTGCTTTCAATGTTCCTACAACCCTCTTCCCCTGTTGCACCCTCTCCCGCACTTCCTCATCCATAGTCCCATCTTTACTCAACACACTGCTCAGATACTTAAAATAGCTGACGATCTCCATAGCCTGACCGTTCAACTTCACCTCACACTCTGTGACTTCACCCCTTTCGAAGACCATAACCTTGCTCTTCCCCGCATTTACCTTCAAATTCTGTTTTTCGCACACTGTTCCAAACTCATTTACCAGACCCTCCAACTCCCATTCATTATCACTCATCAGAACTGTATCATCCGCAAACAGCAGTATAGGTAGCTTCCACTCATTTCCCTCCCTTTTCAGCGATACACCAACAATTTTTTAAAGCGTTTAAAATATATTATGTATACGCTTTTATTATTAATGTATACATAATTACACTCAGAGTTCATATTAGGCCCGTACATATACTTGCATAATGAAAACATGATACATCCACCCACATGCAGCCATGTCCCATCTTTATAATTTTAGTATGTGTTCTCTATTGGTATCTCAAAATCTGGTCATCAATAACATTTTAATAAATCTTGAATATAGAGGTTTTGTTCATGTTTATTACTACTACTACTTGTATTGTTATGTCAGGATTATTTCTATATGGTGGTGGATTCTTCCGAACTAGGAGAGATGAAAGACAGATTAAAACGCACTTAGTATTACAACGAGACAAATTATAACACATAGGAAAATTCAATATAACATATTATTGTATACAATGGCAGTAAGAATTCAAGAACAGCTATACAAGTACAATTACACGAGATATCAGATTTTACGTAGGGAATTTTACATACAACTATTACTATGGTAAGGAAATCAATAGGTTAACAAAACTGAAAAGATATGAAAGAAAAAGGGGTTTACCTCAGACTCCACAGAAAGTGAAATTACAGTGGGTGACTAACCTAGGCCCAATCCTACATTCGCATATGTTTGCCAATTAATTCACCAATCATCGCCAGGTGCCCCCAAGGTTCTTCCAAGATTTGCTGGATTTCGGATATATTTACACAACGGCCACAAAGATATTGAACATGTCCAAAATTTGACAGCGCACAAAATTCACAGGCTTTGCACTGGATGTGTATGGTGTTTGCAGCGGCATTGCCATATTTTCCGCAGTGCTCCGTCCATGGCGAATACAGCGAATGAATGTGACGGCCGGGGAATGTTGTGCAAAATTGTGCGACATCCAGGCAAGCATAATTGGCGAATATCCGGCGATGAAGTGGTATCCATTGGCAAATTACTGGCATCGGTAGAACTTTTTGCGTGCGACATTGGCGAAGCTTTTGCGATAATGCCACGGCATAAGTGAATATGGATGCTGTGAATGTTGTGTGATGGTCATGCAAGGGTGCGAGGCTGTGGCAACTATTGAAAAATCTGGCGAATGTGTGTGATTGTGTTTGTATAGCTTGTTTGTGTGTTTGCATAGCTTGTACGTTATATATAAATAATAATGATAATAAATGGATTATTAAAATAATGACCGCCCGATGAGCTGAAAATACACATTTTACAATCTAGTAGATGAACATCAGAAAAGGATGATGTACATAAATATTAATATGAAAATGGTATGCTTAGCTTAGAATGTTTGAGTATAATAGGAATTACAATATAAATGCATTACAGATACTGAGTGCAAGTGCGACATACCAATTATCGTTAATTTACCATGGGTCTAAGTGATATGTAAATTGACGGCTTACATATTTTTTTTTTTGTATTGATACGTGAAAACATAAATATATATAAACTCACAAACACATTATCAGTAAGTTGTACAAAATATTATTTGATAGTGTATACCTAACAATGTCAAAACACATACAGGCTACAATCGTATTGATATTTATAAATACATAAGTGCATGCACATATACATACATGCTTAGGTATACAAACATATATGCATACAATGCACAAATAGATGGAAAAGGTTCCTGGTATTTGTGGCATTCCTGGAGAAATGCTGAATGATGGGGGTAAGTCCATGGGTTACATGCATTCCTGACTGCTGTATGACAGACAGGTACCATTCCTCTTGACTGGAAATGGAATCTGGTCACCCCTATCGGGAAAAGAAAAGGGAATCGACAGGACTCCAATAACTACCGTGGTATCACACTGCTCATCATGCGAATCAGAAGCCACCTGCTAAAGGAGCAGAGACCTAAGCAATTTAATACCCAAGAAGTCAACATCTGACCAGATTCTGGCACTCTGTGTGCTTGTAAAACGCCCACTTGAGATTAAAAAAGGGCTGCTTGCAGCTTATGTTGATCTCAAGAAGGAATTTGACTAGGTGCACCGAGAGACGCTCTAGGAGCTACTACGCCTACTAGGGATTCCTGTGGTGGTTATTGACTTGGTGTCTGGACTCTGTACAAGAACAGAGAATGCTGTCAAGTGTGATGGGGGAATTTGCATTGATAAGATTTAGGCACAAAGGCCAAGCACTGGGACCTGTAGAGATCATTCAGCGCTACATATAAAAATTAAAAGTTCATCACAGGAATATCAAAATTTAAAACGCATTAAGATAGCAAGTAGCAGCGGCGGTAAGCCCTGGGAGTCGGCTGTCTGGCCCGCTGAGCTCCCGGCCATTTGCAATCGATTTTAACCCTTTAAAAGCCTTAATAATGCTCCTAACTTGCTGCAAATTGGAACCGGACTTAAGTCCGACCCCGATCTTTAAGGGTTAAGATAGACTTGCTTGCCGAAGAATATATCTGACAGCCCTACTCCAATTTAGATCGGCACAGAGCGTCATAAATCCTGAGGAGAGATGAAAAGTCTGCACCCCAGGACTTATTACTAAGCACTTTCAGGATGTCCAAGGACTGCATAACACACGTCTCAAGATCAAGAATATGTTCCTTCCAAGTAAGACCGCTATCCAGATTGAGCCCTAGGAATTTAACTGAACTTTTCATATGGTAAAATATTACCATTAAGAAGAAGGTGCGGTACAACTGAATGTTTTTTTCCTAGAAAACTTTATCGCCACAGTCTTCTGAGGGGAAAAAGTGAAACCCCACTCATTCGCCCACTGGAATGCCAAATTGATGGCTTTCTGCAAGTGTCGTCTAGCCATATCGGGATCAGCCGCTGAACAATATATCGCATAGTCATCTACAAACAACGAACTTTGCACCAATGGTTCCCTAGAAACCCTCGCCACAACACTGTTTACAGCCATTATGAAACAAAAAAACACTTAGCGCACTCCCTTGAGGAACCCCCTCACGCTGCATAAGTTTGTCAGAAAGACAATTCCCGACCCTAACACTGATATAGCGAGTTCGTAGGAAACTCTGGATAAACAACAGCATTTTCCCGGTCAGGCTTAGCTTATGCATTTCTTGCACTATACCAAATCTCCATGTTGTGTAATACGCCTTTTGCAAGTCAAAGAAAACACCAAGACTTAGTGTATGTTTATTCGTAACAAATGCATTCTGGATATTGGTTGTGAGACGCAAGAGTGTGGTGAGGGAGCATCCTCCTTCAGACCTGTGAATTCAGGTGTAAGACAGAGTTCTGTTCTGGTCCCTACACTTTTGTAAAACTTTTATAGACTGGTTACTGGGTCGGACAATCGGGCAGAGTCACTGCAGAGTATGACATCAGATAGGTCAAGATCACAGATCTTGATTTCGTAATTGATGCAGTGATCCTAACGGAGACGTTAGATGTTGTCAGATTGGCCCTGGAGACGAGGAGTCAGAGCTGTTGGGTTTAGAGATTTCTTGTACTATTTTTTTTCTTTTCTATATTCTAATTTACTCCCACTCGGGCATAGGTTGAGAGCCTGTACAATCGCGCTAAGAAGTCATGACTCGATTCCCCGTACCTTTCGTTCAGAAAGTGCTATCTGGCAACAATTGAGACTCTACTATATTCATTTATTACACACCTGGGAGAACTGTAGTTGAGGAAAAAATACCGAAAACACGATATATAAGTATTGTAACAATATATTTCTCTCATTATTTGAGAGGAAAACAAATAATACGAAAGTTGAGACTAAGCCGAACGAAAGAATGTGAAACTTGTAGTATTTCGCTCACTAGATTCAGGATTAAAATGCGGAGTAAGTCTCTTAATGCTTTTATTAGTTTTTACACAAATAATACTGGGAGAAAAGTATCTCGTCAAATTAAAATCAACAGTTAAAAGTTATATTCAAACCATGAGTGTCAATAAATCATGTAAATAAACATATAACAGTATTTTTTTCCACATTTAATTCTCTAAGCAATACGACATTCTGCCTGGAAAACGGAAGTATTTCCAGTATATTTTGTGAAAAAGCTTGAATTCTCTAGAACAGCTTGTAATTTGTATAGATAGACGTTTAAATTTAATTTATAAAATATATGATAACCCATAGGGACTGCCAAAAGAACGGAAGATGGAAAGGCAGGTAGTAAAGGACAAAGGTGGATATAAAAGCAGAACAGACTCACTCTCCCTCATATCCTGGCAGTGACTGACAGTCTTGCAGGCGGCCGCGGTAGGCGGACAGTAGGCCTTCAGTCACTGGGAGTGTAACATGCTAGATAGCGCATGGAATATAACTACTTTCATTATTCTATTTAAAAATTGAAAACAAACCTTACTTATATTTATTCAAACTACAACATAAATATATTTTAGAGGGCATAAATAGGTTAATAATGTCAGTAGACAGATTATTGGGAATATCCAGAGACCTATAGATATAAATTAGGAAAAGACCGGGCTCCCAGTGGCAGTGGAGTGTTGCCAGCAGTAGCCAGATATGGAGACTTTTGTCCGAGCATTAGAAAAACCGAGTCATCACTTCTTAGCGCGATTGTACATTCAATTGCTGTACATTCAACGGTGAAACCTGTGAGGTCTCGTTCAAGTATAGGGAATGAAACGTGAAGCACTTAGAGTTGCAACCAACCTTTGCCCTCTTCCCTTTGCAAGATGCACAGTGCTTGGTTGCTCACTCACAGCTCGAAGCAGCCCCATCTCTGGAGCTGCCTCACCTTTGTGCTTCACTGTCTTATCCCCTAGATTCGGACCCTCACCTATTGAGCAATTAAATCAGTAGGCATTACCCTCCTGCAGCATATGTTGAATATGGGAATATGTAGACAGTGCTATTTAATCAGGGAACAATAAGGTTATTTTGTTGGCGTGTTGGTGGGCTTTGTGATAATACACTGATACTAGGTCCTGCACAAATTCCATCCCAATAATATCTTCCCATTGATACATCGGGATTCGAACCTGGGACCATTGGATTACCAGTCCAGTGGCAAGACCACTCCACCATACCTCCCCTTAAAGACTAAGACCAAAGTCCAAGCATTATAGGACTTATTGGATGATGCAATGGTCTGTTCATGCATGTGGTGATGACTTAGAGATCTTGGATAAATTTTCATATCTTTGGTAGTGTCTTATTATATGAATGTGAGGCACGAACACTTAGCAGCGAGTTGAAAAGACGTATCAACTCCTTTGGTACTAAATGTTTTTCGCAGACTCATGGGCTATCGCTGGAATGATTACATCTCAAACCACCGACTCTTCCGTGAAACTGATTCCAGATATATTAGATGCATGGTCCGTGAACGCCAACTTCGGCTATATGGGCATTTGGTTGCCTCCTTGCAGCAGACGCTGCTAAGCAGGTGGCCTCAACAGAAGACAACCCTAAATGGAGGAGGTCCAGGGGAAGACCACAGAACTCATGAGACCACATAACTTTGAGGCAAGTTAGCCAATCATGCGATAGGATACTTGATAAGGGCTTGGCAGATACCTGGAGTCTCGCCCAGGAGGATCCACTGGAATTGAGTCAGAGGGTGAGTGCGGCTATGCTCTCTCACAGCATATGCCCTCATTGACTGATTGCAAGTGAGGCTAGTCTATTAAAGTGCATATACAGTACTGGTGTGTGTATATAACTACAGGATGTGTGGCTGGTTTACTCAAGTGTACAGTACATACAGTACAGGTATGTGTATATAACTACAGTAGGTGAGGCTGGTTTACTAAAGTGTACAGTACAGGTATGAGTATGTAACTACATTAGGTGTGGATGGTTTACTAAAGTGTATATACTCTACAGGTGTGGGTATATAACCGTGGTAGGTGATTGAGGTAAGGAGAGGCACTATTAACAAAGGTGTATGTATTGTGCAGGCGTGCGTATATAAGTAGGGTGGGTGAGGCAGGGAGCGACAGTTGGCTCGCTACTGCCATACTAACAACACCACCATCACTACCATGAGGGACTCCCACATAATCTCATGGCTGGCGGCCTTCATTATCTTTTCGATCCACCAACACGCAGGTAACTTTATTTATTGTTATTCACCATTTAGTACTTTGAGAACATACAATATCAATCTTCATGGGTGGTTTGGGTGTTCTGGATCCCCCTCTCCCTCATGTTTAGCCCCATTTGGTTTGACATTTATAGACTTACGCTCCATTAGCTGGGCGATTTTGAGATCTTTTGTGCCATATAGGTGTCATTTTTTTTCCCCTAGCGAACGATAGCGAGCCTGTAATTTAGGAGGCATCGACTTTCGGGCAGAACATATTTCTACCGGAAAATGCACAAGTTCATCTCGAAAGGGGGTCTTAGAGACATTATTATTAAGCTTGATGGGTGTAAACTAAGGCAAATAAAAAATAGAGACATTTATGACCAAATATATACAAGCCTCCCCTTAATCATCATCCATGAGGAGTCGATCGCTGAACACTGTGCCTCCCCATTCATCAAGCTTCACCACACATTATTAGGTTATTTCATTATTTATTTGTTATCTCCCTCTCTTCTTGATGTTTTCCTGCCGTTCTCCTTTTGCTGATGGGGGGGGGGGTCAAGCCTGATTAGTTAGTCTCTTACATGGTTACCAAATCAAGTCCGCTTGATGGTAAATGAATCTCAAAAATGGCTAGAATAATGCCACACTCTATAATATCGCTCTGAAATGGTTAAAATCGCCAGAATGTCGCTAGACATGTCGCTTTATGTAAACATGTGCCACTAGATTGAAGTAAAAACCTCTTGATCTACCAGGATAGTAGCTAAATAGGTAACACTGGTGTTTTACTCCACTCATTGTCCTTTCTTTTTGTTACGTGTCAGGCCCACCTCCACTTTGACTTTAATATTGTCTAGAAAATCCTTGATTTGGTCAATTCTTAAACCCTTGCTGTTCTCTTCCTATACATACCCGGTGAATGCTTATTCATAACACTCATCTATTCATTGCTATCTGTCAACTTCTAAATTTATTCTCCATTGCATTTATTTGTTTTCAAGTTTCAGATCTGCAGATATTGGTAATTATCAAACATTATTTGTATAACTTATCCTTATTGTTAGTTAGCTTTTCGTGACTCCGCTTGTTTGTCAATTCCTCTTACTCTAAAGGGAATCACCTTCATATATATAAATATATATATACATATACTGTATATACTGTATATATATATATATATATATATATATATATATATATATATATATATATAGGGTGTCCCAGGAGGAAAGGGCATAACTTTTTTTGAATGATAAAACTAGGTATAGTAAGCTTAACATGTTTTATAAATCAAATTATATATCTTAACCTATACACAAATATTGAAGGCTTTATATAGTTTCCTCCCCCACACCATTGTAATGAACTCTTCCAATTCAAATAGTTTCCAACAAATTTGTTAAACCAGGTTTTTCGCTGGGTTTGTGGGACACTAATATAAGGGTTCGTGCTCAACTGGGAGACGAATGAAACTAAAACAAGATAAACATGTAGGCATGCAACAGGACATAGACAACACAGGACAACATATTTTAATATATTTATTTTAGAAGAGAAAATAATATGGCTTCGCATTAAAGGATTACAGACATACTAGAAACAAGTAACACAAATACATAAAACACATAAATAGCGAGTTTCTCTTAATAGCAAAATACACACACAATAATATGAGATACTCGTATAATTCAAAATTTAAAATTGTACACTCTAAATAGTATCAAAGAAGTACTCAACTCAATCTTTTAACCTGGCAGCTGCAGGGATACTCTTAAGAGGTTTTACTGGGCGACTGCGGGGAGACTTTTAAAATCCTAGGCCTGAAAACAAACTTTTAAAAGGCCCCAGTAGCACTTGATTTTTTTTTCTCCCTTCATACCTCATATCACTTCTCCACATCTGTCAAAGTCCCCTCCTTCCCCCCCCCCCCCCCATCCCCCCTTCAATTAACACCTATTTTCCCTGTTATTCCCTAATTCATTGGTATATTTTCGTGCTAACATCTGAAAGCCGGTTGCAGGGTGTGGTTATGAGAGTAGGGAGTGTGTTAGGTAAGGTACAGGGGGGGGGTGAGAGACTCAGTCATGCTCTAGACCTCGCGAGAGGTGGGCTTGCCTCGCTCTGCTCCAGATTTCATGAATGGGCTGCTCCGTATTTTTTCGCGATTTTGACCATCTAAACACTATTCCCACTTGTTTTATTGTTGTTACATGTTACTATCTTCATATTAAACGTAAAATAGGCACATATGGATAAGTATTAATTATATTTATGGTAAATTAACAATTTTAGTGAGGAATTCATCAAAATACCTATGCACAGGGGTATGGTGTATACTACAGGGGCTGCGCAGCTGAGAGGTTAAAGAGAATCACAATAACAATAGGGATCACTCAAGAAAATATGGAAAAGGTGTCATTTCGGTAATTTGATATTACTGTATCACCCTGAGAAGAAGTACAAATATTTAACAGGAAAACTAGGATAGTATGTTTACTGGTCTTCTTAAAGGGAGGCCTAATCAAATTAGATGGGAGAAGTGAGGTCTACAAAAGAAGCCTCTTACAAAGCTAACACTTAGCTTCTTGGTGTCTCGGCCCTCATCTGATATATATATATATATATTACTAATACATTCACTGGATATTCTAAATATAAAAGGCCGGAGTGAGTTGAGGAATGTGGGTTGAGTGGCCAGATTATTAGGGGACCTCCGAGGAGTGTGGCCGGTGTGACAGGGGGCTTCAGAAGAGGGTGGTTGCGGTGATTGGTCTGCAGCAGTTGGTGGCCGCAGTGACTGGGGTTATTCATTAGGGGCCGAAATGTCTTAAAAACCAATCGGAAGTAGTTGATACATTATAATATATGTTTGCTATAGTCTCATCACATGAATTTTGAAGGAATTGAATGGTGGGTCATTGTGGAAAGGTAGTTGAATAGAGTAAGGTAGAATCGTCAGCATAGAAGTGGATAGGACTAGAGGTACAATTGAGAAGATTATTGATATATATTAGAAGTTAACTGGCGATAGGATAAAGCCCTGAGGAACACCAGAGTTGATAGGTTAAGAAAGTGAGCGATAGCCATCCACAACCACAGCTGTGGAACAGTCAGGAATGAAATTGAAGATAAAGGCACAGATAAAAAGATAGAAACCGAAAGATGGCAGTTAGGAAACAGTGATTTGTCCCATACTCTATCAAAGGCTTTTGTAATTAGTAGAGGACCCTACAATAGGTCCCGTGACCAATTTTTCCTGAGCAAGGTTTGGTGATTGATTTTAGATGATTAAGAGGTGCTGAACAAAATAAGCCGGGGTCCACCTCTGAAAAGTTTGGGCTAACTCGGCCAGAAGGCGAAATCCAAGATGGCCACCGCGAAACTTGAAAGTGCTATAACTTAGGTCTTATGTGGGCTACACATGGGATCTTGGTGTCTAAAAGTAGGTTTTTGGACCCAAGGGATCTAATCTAGTGGTTACATTTTACATTTTCAAAAAATTAAGGTTTTTGAGAAAAAAATATCCAAGATGGCCACCATTAAAATATGATAATTGCATATCTTTTGTTATACAGTAGCTATATGTCTGCTCTTAGTGTCTAAAAGTATGTTTTTTATGCCAAGGAATCTAAATATGAAGTCAGAAATAAGATATATAAATGAGGAATAACATAATTACATATGTTTTGCTTTGTTATGAATGAAAACAAACATATGGCTTAATATGTCACCAAAATTATTCGATTAGTCTTCATCCGAGTTAATATCATAATCATCATCATCATCTGATTCACTTCTCTCTGAGTCACTGTCTTCTTGATACATGGGTTTTTTATGTTTGTACACTTCACTTAGATGTCTTGGGAGGGGTGGATGTCCATATCGCTTTGCCTTGCACATGCCGTTTTCAATTGTCCATCCATGGTCCAGGGGAGAAGGTGGGGGATCGGCCTTATCATAAGTTAGAAGCATGTATGTTTGATAGTTGGCACGTTTCACTTTAAGATCATGGGAATCCCTATCTGGTGGTAGTCTGAGTGTTGATTTGTTCTTCATCTGTTTCCATTTCCGAGCACGTGCATCTCCTAGAGACTTGCTGATCTGATCTTTGTAGACGAATTGAATCGTGAATGTGGCCATTGCATCTAGAGTATCTTCTGTGACAGAAAGCGATTTTCCAATTGATTGAAGGAGAGTTTTGGGTTCAGGAGAAGAAAGCACTTTATCATATATTGCAGTTTTGCCATGACCAAAGAATGATGCTGTTGTATCACAACCACTGTAGACATGCAATGGGACTATGAGATCTGCCATATCTTTAGGACACAATGTCTGACAATTTATGATATTCTGTTTAAGTTTGATTGCCAAAGTACCTCCAACTGAGTTGGCAACATATGCTGCCAAAACTAAAACATCTGGGCCTTCCGCATCGATGATCACTGTAGCCTGAATTCCAGAAATTCTGATTCTTGAGTAGATATAGAATAAGACAGTATCAGCTTCAACTTGTTCACATTCATAGTCTACAATTATTTCACCTTCAGATAAACTCCAACAGTTTGGGCCAACAGAATATATAATTCGGACATTTGCATATTTCCTGCACATCACACTAAACTCAGCCTGAAGGAATTCTTGTAAGCGTAATTTGTTTGCCGAGTTGGACAAGAAATCTTGGAATGCCCTAGGGGATGAGAATCTGTCGTTTGGTCTGATGAAGACATTTTTATATCCTTTGGAGATGGTGGAGCGGGCATTTCTTTCACTGTCTTTGATTGTAAATGGAAAGTCGTAACGGTCATTCACCAACACAATCTGAGCTGCATCCATGTGTCTAGCCATGATGATGGAGAACATCTTGGTTGCATAATCTCGCCATGTGAAGTTGGTCCCATCACACCTTGTACGGTCCTCTACTGACGGTGTTGACAGGCGCCATATGAATCCCATATCTAGTATGGCAATGTATTCAGTAGGCAGTGGATCAATGGGCTGCATGTGGAACCTTTCAACTATCTTTGACTTCTGGGTCCTCCTCATTGTCCCATTGACATTGAAAATTGGCAAACATTCATCAGTTACTCTGTATTCCATAACATCTCTAAGGTTCAATTTCTCATCATAATTTTCGGCCAGGGCAATGATGGAGGCCATTGCCCTATTCTCCATTGCCTCTGATTTGGTAGCCGTTATCACTTAGCATCCTATCATTGCAAAATGTTCTAAAGAGATTTTCTCCAGCCATGTTAGCAGACTCAAAGTCATCAATGAGAGCAGCCGATGCCAGTTTTCCAGATTGTAGTGATCGTACATTGGTGTTCTTCATGTCAAAAGGGTCACATCCAAATTCAGTAATGCAACTATTGATGTCTTGTACTGCTTGTTCATCTTGTTGCAGACGCTGTGCTGTGTTTTCACTATGGTTCTGTTCTGATATATTCATGTTGGCAGTTGCATGTAGAAACGATCTCACTTGGTTTACTGTGCTGACATTCCGGGAATCTGTCAGCAGCATCTTCTCATTCTTCAGAATTTTCAGCCACCCTGCTTTCAATTTTGATCCCTTGTTCATGGTCATTTCTATCCAGAGATCAAGAGGTAAGCATGAGTAGGGTTTTCCTGTGATAGATTGAGCAAACAGACCTTCTCTCATGTATGCTGCTCTCTCCTCTGGAAGGCTCTTAAGCTCTAGCCAGTATTCCACCATCCACTTTCCATACTTGTCATTGTCATATATCTGCATCCACGGTAACATTAAGCGTAGTGAAGCTTTGAATTCCTCCCAGTTCTGTGTCCTTAGGGCATGTAGATTCTTCTCTCTGTTCATGGCTAATTCAAGTCTATGGGTATCAAACAGCTTTACCTTACACAATTTATGGAGGTATATGCCATCGGGTCCATTGTCCCATACAATTTTATTGTAAACTGTTCCATACTGTTCAAGTCCATTCCATTTCTTAGCATAATCTTGTATTCTTTCCCACGCTTCCGAGCTCATGTTACTCCGGTCTTCGTAGCACTCATCATGACACAGTATGCAACGTCCTTGACTAGGTTCACCCCCTCGGCGGCGCTTCTGTCCCCTGCTTGATTTCTCCATGTTAGGGGTTAGTACCCGACCATACACCTGCAAGAAAAAAAAGTATAACTCATTATGGTGAAATACAGAACATTGGGTATTGTATCAATCATAGTTAATGGTATATGTATGTTAATAATTTGCAGTGATAATATATAATTGTAAAATTATCATAACACGTAGCTTTGTGACCTGTAATTACAATTATAATGCCAATTTTCATGATGAACTACGAACATGAAATTGCAAATGCTTAAATATTGTCGATGGTTTGTGCGCAATGTTCATTCATCATATCATCAACATTTAATATCTTGCAAGATGAGGATGCTCATCATCAATAAATCACATTTCTAACCTCACATTTAGATTTCTTGACATAAAAAACCTACTTTTAGACACTAAGAGCAGACATATAGCTACTGTATAACCAAAGATAGGCAATTATCATATTTTAATGGCAGCCATCTTGGGTTTTTTGTTAAAGACCTTAGTTTTTTGAAATTGTAAAATGTAACCACTAGATTAGATCCCTTGGGTCCAAAAACCTACTTTTAGACACCAAGATGCCATGTGTAGCCCACATAGGACCTGAGTTATAGCACTTTCAAGTTTCGCGGCGGCCATCTTGGATTTCGCCTTCCGGCCGAGTTAGCCCAAACTTTTCAGAGGTGGACCTCGGCTTATTTTGTTCAGCACCTCTTAATCATCTAATATCAATCATCAAACCTTGCTCAGGAAAAATTGGTCACAAGACCTATTGTAGGGTCTTCTACTAAATGTCTAGAGCAATAAAAAAGGGTCTCGCTGAAATCCCGAAAGGAGGATGACCAAGTGTTAGTAAGATAAGAAAGGAGATCAACAGTAGAGTGGCCCTAAAGGAAACCATACTGGCGATCTGAAAGTAGATTATGATAAGACAAGGGCTAAAGAAATTTTGAGTTAAGAATAGATTGAAAAACTAGAGATGCATAAAATGAGAGCAATTAGACGATAGTTGGAGAGTTGAGAGTAGTCACCCTTACGAATGATGATAAACTTCCAGCAAGAAGGAAAGACAAAGACAGAAAAGTTTGCCTACGTATGGAGTCGGCACGGAAGAACAGTGTTTTTATTACAACAGGCGGAACATCATCTGGTCCGTAAGCCTTCTTAGTGTTAAGCCCAGAAAGAGTAGAAAGTACATCCTTAGAGGAGATTAAGATATTAGGCATAAATATGAGAGAGATGGGTGAAGAGGGAGGAATAGCACAGGAATCATCCAAGTTTATTTTTGTATTGAAAGTTTGAGTGAAAAGTTCAGCTCTTTCAGAGGAAGAAATGATGGTGCTGCCCTCGAAGTGGAAAATTGAAGGGAACGATGAGGAAGTAAAATTGTTAGAGACATTTTTGTCTATATGCCAGTAAGCCTAAGAAGAGTTAAATTTAGAAAGTTTAGAGCACTGTTTTTGATGAAAGAGTTTTTTGGTAAGTTGAATGTCAGAATTGGCTTGATTCTGGGCAGAAACATAGAGAGTGCAAGATTCTTGAGTTTGAAAGCGACGGTACTGTTTGAAAGTTTCCTCCTTGTTGCAGACAGCAGTAGAACAAGCGTGAATATACCAAAATGTGTTTGCATTAGACTGAGAGAATGTAAATGGAATGTATGCCTGCATGCCAAAGATATTTACCTTGGTAATTCGTTCAGCACATTCCGAGGGTCTATGGCCATGGAAGCAAAAATATTTCCATGGAAATAAAAGAAGTACTGCCTAAGGGCCTCCTAGTCGGCACTGTCAAGTGCTACAAGCGCCACCAGCTGGAAGGATCAGATGGCCGTACTGGAGAGATACGACAGGTAACAAAGATAAGGCTATGGTCGGAGGAGCCCAGCAGAGAGCACAGATTAACAGTGTAAGCAAGAGGATTAGAGATTACGAGTAGGGTGCTAAACTAACTGCTCCAGGTAATTTATGATAGAGAAAATGTAAGTTTGTTGAACAGGTTGGTCGGTGAAATGAGAGGAGAGCCATTGGCAATAGTGAACTTTGAAATCTCCTAAGATGAAAATTTCTGAGAAAGGAGAGGATAATAGGATGTGTTCCACTTTATAATTCAGATTGTCGAGGAATTTGGGAAAGTCAGTTAACCCTCTGAGTACCAGTGACGTGTCTTATATTTTATTCTAGCTGTATTTAGACGATATTATGCAGCTTAGGAAGGATCTGCGGTAGTTAAAAGGGTTGGTTGAGATAGTTTGAAGCTTTTTTATTGCTAGAGATCCTCCCTAACCCGAATACAATTGTCGAAGAGTTACCTCATTTTAAAGAAAAGGAAGTCACCGGTACTATATGGGTTAAGGGAGAGACAGACAGCACATAAATATTTACTTTGCGAATAGCAGGAAAGTGTGAGCCAGAGAGCCAGGATATAGAGTGTAGGAGGAGGGCGTTGTTAGTTGTTTCAGACACCTGAGTCTCAGGTTTGTTGGAGGAAAGGAAATTTAGAGGAAAGCCATGTATATTGCAATAATTGATAGAAATAATGACAGGCCATGGTCCAGAACATTTTGAGAGGTCCCAAGGAAAATGTTGAGTGAGTATGGGGTTATTAATACTCTCTCTCTCTCTCTCTCTCTCTCTCTCTCTCTCTCTCTCTCTCTCTCTCTCTCTCTCTCTCTCTCTCTCTCTCTCGGGGACTCTGAGGCTGGGTTGTGAGTCACCATTTTGGAAAATAGAGTGATGTATTGGAAATAAGTGTAGTAGTAAGGAGAGGAGCTGTTTATGAGAGCTAACTAGATTACTCTCTATGTAGTTGGGAAACAAACAAAATCAGTAAGAGAAGGCAAGCAAATGAAACAGGCGTTCCAGCAACTCCTTATCGCATGCCTATAGGCCTCCCCTGGGTAATGTCCTGTTCAATTGGTGCCTGGTACCCCCCCCCCCCAAGTTGAGAGAAGTTGAGAGTAAAAGTGGTGTTGGGTGGGAGAAGGGGTGCAGGCTGACGGATGACAGAGGAGAATGGAGTCGATTAAGTCCCTCGGGGATCAAGGCATCTGGTAATAGATGGATAGATACGTTTTTCTATGATCTTAACAATTAATTAATAACTATATTTAGTGTGCAATGATACTGTAAGATATTTGTTATATTTTTGCTCTGACCAATGTTTATTATATTTGTATTGTCCAATTTTGTATATATTAATATTGTTGTAATTATTATTATTATTATTATTATTATTATATTTAGTATTATTATTATACATAATTTTGTATTGCAGGAGCGGCCCATCCTTGTGACTCCATCCAGGGAAACTTTGATGGATGGTGAGTCTTTTCTATTATTGGTCAAAACATTTGAACCCCCTTCAATCAGAAGACATGTTCTTGACTTTATTAATGCTACTATCAGACTATTTTACTTATCCTATGAAATACAGGGGCCACAGTGGTCGAGTGCACTGAGTCACTGTACTTTAGTTGCTTGGCTCTGGTAGTGTGGGTTCGATCCCACCTACCTGCGAGTAAGGTTCTGTTAAAAACTTTCATGGCTGTGTAGGTTAGGTGTGGATGCACCATCTCTGGGTTCCACCTGGTTCTCTGCACACATCCTATCCCTTCTGGGGGTATATAGGCGTTCTTGTGGCAGCCTAAGTCAATGTGTTGACTACTTAGGATAAGATAGGTGAAGGAATTGTGTAATTTCAGTCTCATTGACTGCCGTCTCAAATTATTGTTATGCCCGCACCACAAAGGAGGACGCCTATAATACAACCAATAGCAGATGGTACACCACGAGTAGCCTCCATCGCCATATCAACAAACAGAGACGGAAACAGGACACTTTGACCCGAGTAACGATCATTCTCTATCTGTCTATCAGAATTGACCCGACAGCATCTACACCTCAGACGGCACATAAATTACCATCACCACTAACAACCACACATACACCAGGAGACTTGCTCCAACATCTACAAACCGAGACAATAACAAGACAGACTTATATTAACGCCAAGCCGACAACCACCACACTGCAGACACCATATAAACTACCACCACCACCAACAACAGCAATTAGTCTTGCAACGGACACCAGGCACTAGCCTCAACACTGACAAACCCTGGGAAGGAACTAGAACCATAACCATCAGGAAGCACCCACGAACAATAATGTACAGGGGCGCAGTGCTTCCTTGTATTGAGTAGTGTGCACATGTGTGGGGAGGATCCTCTAACACCGCACTCCTAAATAAAGTAGAAAGGGATGCCTTTCGTATCATTAACTCCCGTCCACTCACGAACTCCCTGCAATCTCTTTCTCTCTTCGCCGGAATGATGCATCTCTCTCCCTATTCTATCGCTACTTTAACAATCAGTGTTCCTCAGAGCACTCCCAGTGTATACCACCTCCTCTACCTAGGGTACGTAGTACCCCCATCTTGCAACACAATCCAACCCCTACTCTGTGCAACTCTCCAACCCAAGAGTGAAATGTTATTCTCAGTCTTTCTTCTATTCAACAGCTGAGCTCTGGAACTCTCTCCCAAAATCAGTCTTTCCCTCTTCCTATGACTTAAATTGCTTCAAACTCCGTGTGTCAAGGCATTTTGGCTCGAACGTCCCTTGATTTTGGCCCGGTCACTCTTTCAACTCTGGGGGAGGCACTCACTACAGGCAGTTCTGCCTTTTGTCTCCCTCACTCACATAGAAGAAAAAAAATAAAAGAAAAAAATATATATAATTTTGAGAAGGTTCCATGAAAAGTATAGCAATTAGCATATTGACCGTATATTTGACCCTGACCTGTGACCTTGACCTTTCAAAGGAATTGTATAGGTACTTGTATAACCTTGGCCTAGGACTTAGGTATTCCGAATATATATAGTAAGCCTAGTGAGAATCTAACAGTTATTATAATTAATACTAGTAAATAACTTATTTTGACCTTTGACTTTGACCTTGACCTTAACCTTTAGAATATTTATCTAAAATTTGGTCAATTAAATTTCAAGGTTAAAAGTAACGTGTATTATGAAAACGAAGAAATTTGAATTAAAACTAAAAATTATGAAATATTAGCTCTATTTTTAACCTTAACCTTTAAGGTAAATTGAAAATTTCGTTTGACTGACCTTCGCAGTTTGGTTAAAATCCATCGAACGGTCTAAGAGGGGGCAAAGCGGCACTTCTAGTTTAATTTTATATTAATCATGTTTCTTAAATGTTCCCTTTCATTTCTTATAGTACGTCACATTGCAGTGTTGTCCTTGGTACCCTTAATTGTTTTAAATTATGTTTTGGTGTGTTATTAGTTGTTATGTAGGGTGGGGCAGACTTCAGTTACCCTACTGGCAGAATTTGTAACACTGGCACCTGTGTAGTTTAACATAGACTGCGTGGATATTAGGCACATAGCCTATATCAACTTAATGCAATTTTAGAATAAGATGAATAACATTCGAGAAACCGCCTAAAATTATAAAGTGAATACATTGTATTGTGCGTAGTTCGTCTAATGCTCATTATTATTAATATAATATTATTTGTATTATAACTATTAAATTACTAGTAGCTTCTAATATTTATTCTGCGTTTAATGGGCTATTATAAAAGCCAATGTGATGGTTGTGAAGATGTTGTTTGCTAAAACAAACTATCTATAGAACGATCCACGCAGCCTACTGCTGGACTACACAGATGTATAGAAAGGCAGGTGTGCCAATTTCTGTCGGGTGGGTAACTCAACTATATTTTCTTTTACTCCTTTTCACAGTTGTGGACACAGTGCCACAGGTGTAGGCCTCATAATATATCACATAATTTTAAGACCAACTATATTTTCTACTTAATACATTCGTTTGGTCCCATTAAGCCTTGTTTACTCTATCTTCCACACATTCGTCTGATTTCCTTGTGGTGGAATACATATTATGCTAAATATATAATGGATAAGTTGTTTATTTCTGTATGTCTTGCCTGTATATTTTTATTGTTCTATTCCCCCCATTGGTGCTTATTATATAGTTTCATTAATGTATTCAATTCTGATATACTGTCATTGCCTTAATTGTTAGTCATATTGTGAACAAATATGAGTAATAACCCCAAGTGAGAATGCGCAATAACGTTTTATGTTTACATATACAGGATTAGGTTTGGAAACATATGTTAAGCATAAAATGTTCTATAAGCAAAATTCCAAATTGTACAGGTTACAGAGTTATTGCCCGATACAAATTTAATTTTCTTAAGTATTTCCCCATAAGGCTGTCCTAGAGCCTACTACACCCCATCTAACTGCAAGTATTTTACCATATTATTATCAAGATATTAAAATTCTATAAGTTGCAAAATTATTATAGACATATCAGCTAACTTTGGATCACCTGCTGGAAACTATTTGACATGGAAGAGTCCATCACAGAGAGAGGACACTGCATATAACCTTCAATACCTCTTATTTGACATGGAAGAGTCCATTACAGAGAGAGGACACTGCATATAACCTTCAATACCTCTTATTTGACATGGAAGAGTCCATTACAGAGAGAGGACACTACATATAACTTCAATTCTTCAATTCCTCTTAAACGATCGAGATTGAGACATTTTGTTATGGAACATTTTAGGCTTAGAAACATCTGTCTGTATAAGCATACCCTAAAGTTTGGCACGTATATTTCGGGATACCCTGTATAGTACGGCTTGCTGCCAGTCAGTAAAACAAAAACAAACAATATAAATAAGAACCGTTTTTTACGCATTTCTAGCCTAATATCTGAGGAGAACATACGGTGTTACACCAACGATTTTAATATAAGAGGAAATCGATTTTCGCTAAGTTTTATTTGGGATTCAGATTGGTTGTTTCTGTTCGTTTTAGTGTTGTGATGTTATTCGATGTTTGCGTAGTTGTTTAAATTTCCGATGAAAACAATATTTATTTATGTTCTACCTGGATATTTATGTGTTCACGGGCGAGACTTGATAATGAGTGAATGTTTATCGTTTGTTATCGTCTTTTCTAAATATTACGAGTAGAAATGTCACCTGAGCGGCAGCAGCATTAGCGAGGTGGGATATCGCCACGGTTTGTTTACTATGGCAGTATATTGGGGTCACCTGCTCCACGGAGCCTAGCTACCTCCGCGGAGGGTCCGAGGTCCACGTAATTTTAGAGATGGAGTATGAAATTTGAATATTTAAGTTAATTACTCGGTTTTAATACATAAACTACATACATACATACATAATACATAATACATAATACATACATAGTGATCTTCTGATCACTGTCTGATACAGGCCACCTGTCTATCACCTACCACACCTTCCCACTCTGAACCTGTTTTGGTGACTAAATGGCATTACGATAGGGCAGACTGGGAGGGTCTTCAAGGTTTCTTTATTGATATTCCCTGGACCTCTTTCTTTTCTAATGATGCACACTCCACCTTGAGCCACATACAAGATTTTGTAAAAATTGGAATGGAAACTTTTATTCCTCATCAAAAGTACAGTAAAATATATAATTCACCTAAATGGTTTGACCATAATTGTGCTAGAGTAACTGAACAAAAAGCAATAGCCTACAATGCATACACAAGATCAAAAACACATGAAGCCTTTAATTACTTTAGAAACATCAGAAATCATGCCAAAACTGTATTAAACCTAACTAAATCAATCTTTCTCCACAAGCAGGCAAATAAACTTCTAAATAATCCAAATGATAACAAAATATTTTGGTCTACTCTTAACTCATTTATATCCAACTTCACTACTGCTTCATCCATTCCACCATTAAAATCTCCGACTGGCAATCTTGTAAGTTAAGGAGGTGTGGTGGAGTGGTCATGCCACTGGATTGGTAATCCAATGGACCCGGGTTCAAATCCCAATATGTCAATGGGAAGATATTATTGGGATTGAATTTGTGCTGTACCTAGTATCAGTGCATTACCACAAAGCCCACCGAAATGCCAAAAAAATACCCTCGTTGTTCCCTGATTAAATAACACTGTATGAATATTCCCATATTCAAAATATGTTACAGGGGGACAATGCCTAGTGAGTTCACTGCTCAATAGGTGGCGTTCTGAGAGTGAGGGTCTGAGTCTGGAGGGTGAGACGGTGAAGCACTTGAGCGAAGCAACCGGCAGCTTCAGAGATGGAGCTGCTTCGAGCCATGATGGATGCTTCGCATGTCTCACTCCCCAGACTGGAACAAGACCTCACGGGCTTCACCGTGTTGGGCGGTGGAATGTACAGGCTCTCAGCCTATGCCCGAGAGGGAGTAGTTGGAATATAGAAAAGAAAAAAAAAAAAAAAAAAAAAAAAAAATGACCCACGAGGTAAAGCTAACCTTCTTGCGGATATTTTCTCCACCAACTCAACCTTAGATGAAATAAATCAAGATGTCCCTGTACTTAATTTTGATTCGCCTGAGATTCCCTCACTTGGGATCCACACCAGACATGTCAAAACTATTTTGTAGAATCTCTCGGTAGATAAGGCTCCTGGTCCAGATGAAATTCCTCCAATAGTACTTAAGAATTGCTCCTTGGTGCTCGCTCCTGTATTGGCAAAATTGTTCCGTCTGTGTACTCATACCTCATGCTTCCCAGTACCCTGGAAAGAAGCAAACATCCATCCAGTTCCTAAAAAAGGTGCCTCTTCAGATCCATCAAACTACAGACCAATAGCTATAACTTCCACTCTTGGTAAAGTCTTTGAAATTATATTAAATAATCACATAATTAAGCATCTTGAGAATAATAAATTAATCAGTGATAGGCAATATGGTTTTAGACGATGTCGATCAACTGCAGACATGCTTTGCCTTCTTACGCATCAAATCAACCAAGCTACAGACCAACATGGTGAAACACATACAATAGCACTGGATATATCAAAGGCATTTGATAGAGTCTGGCATCAATCCTTGTTGTCGAAGATGTCACACTACGGCCTTGCATCATTAGTTCCACTAATTTCTTCTTATCTTCATAACAGAAAAATACGTGTAATGGTAGATGGCCTTTATTCTCAATTTCAGTCAATAAATGCTGGTGTTCCCCAGAGATCAGTTTTGGCCCCAATTCTGTTCCTCATTCATATCAATGATCTCATATCTGCCACTCATAATCCAATGCATTCCTACGCAGATGACTCAACACTTCACAGTTCCTTCACATTTACCAATTCTTACACCCAACCCGATCTTATAAATTCAAAAATAAACACTGCAATTTCTCTGAACCAGGACCTTTCTAGAATTAATGGATGGGGACAACAGAATCTAGTTTCCTTTAATGCACAGAAAACCAAGTACATTAAATTTTCTAACCGACAGAATCTCACTGACTCCCATATATTTTTTAATGATGTAAATATTCCCACTTCCCCTAGTATTGACATTCTCGATGTAACATTAACTACTAACTTGAGCTGGACACATTTTGTTAGAAGCATTGCTAAGAATACCTCTAAAAAACTGGGACTCCTGTACAAAGTTCGAGAATTCTTCACTGACGAGCAGTTGGCCGTGATATATAAAAGTCATGTGCGTTCTCAGATGGATTACTGTTCACCTCTGTGGGGTGGAGGTGGAGTGGTTGCATTGAGGCAGTTGGACAAAATTCAAAATAAAGCTATTAGATTAATCAATAACCCTGCAATCACACAGGACCTTCCTACATTATCCATACGAAGAAACGTTGCATCCCTTGCATTATTCTACAGATATTTTCACAGCAATTGTTCCGAGGAACTTGCTTCAATTGTGCCGCCTCTCCACATCTTTTCCCGTAGAACTGGGGCAGCTGAGAGCGCCCATGAATTTACACTTTCTCCTCCACAAGAATGAAGAGGTGCGGGAGAGGGTACAACAGGGGAAGATGGTTGTAGGAACGCTAAAAGCAGTAACAAGAAATAGGGTGGTCAGTATGGAAGTGAAGAAGTCCTTGCATGACAGTGTGGTAATCCCGACACTGACTTACGGAAGCGAAGCATGGACGTTGGTTGAGAGACTCAGACCAAGAGTGAGAGCAGTGGAAATTAATTACTTAAGGAGTGCGTGCGGAGTTACATGGAGGGATAGACAGACTAATGAGGAAGTAAGAAGGAGGTGTGGTGTGGAGGTAGATGTGTTGGAAAGTGTGAAAAGGAACAACTTGAGATGGTTCGGCCATATGGAACGTATGGAAAGCGAGAGAATGACTAAGAGGGTGTACGAGAGCGAGGTGGAGGGACAGAGGGGGAGAGGTAGACCGAATATGAGGTGGAAGGATGGAGTGAGGAACTACATGAACGAAGGCGGTGCTGGTTGGGGGGAGGGGCATCGACTGACTGGGGACAGAGGTGCATGGGGGCGGTTCGTTCGTGGCCACCCCTTCGGGGATCACGGCGTCAGGCAATAGATAGATAGATAGATCCTCCACAATGCAGAACTTCTGCTTATCAGAATTAATTTATCCCCAGAGCTACTACTCTTTGGAATTCACTTCCCTCGAATTGCTTTCCACAAACTTACAATCTACAAATTTTTAAATCCAGTTGTTACAAACATTTTATGAATGGAGGATGCCTTTAGGCACATGGACCTTTTTGTTTTATCTGTGTTTTTCCTTCCTCCGTTCATTGTCTCTTAAAAAAAAAAAAAAAAAAAAAACAAGTGTATACAATTACAAATTATTTTATTTTCATGCATTGAAGTAGAACAAATTACTAATAAATAATATATATAAGGGTGAAAATAGCGTTTAGCGTACGTCGTCTGCCGATTCTTCGCCAAGTAAACAAAAGACTTGGTCAATGACTTATTGACTTTATTATGATCTAAAACATATATATACTCCTCCCATATTATTGCAAAGGAACTTTGGTCAATATTTACGAGCCGCACCACAGCTGGGATCTCATTTATAATGGTAGTTTTGGGTTCCTATCATGTTATGCTTCATTGCTATATAATTTGTATCCACCAGATATTTTTTTTTTTTTTTTTTTTTTTAGCATTAACCTAACCAAAAAACCTAACCTAACCTAACCAAAAAGCCTAACCTAACCTAACCTAATAGCCCCCAAATACATTTAGGTTAGGTTAGGTTAGGTTTTTTGGTTAGGTTAATGCAAACAAATAAAAATAAATCAATAAAGCCAAGATGTTTTTTTGTTTTATGCATGAAGATAAAATAATATGTAATTGTATACACTTGTTTATGTATTAAAACCAAGTAATTAACTTAGATATTCAAATTTCATACTCAATCTCTAAAATTACGTGGACCTCGGACCCTCCACGGAAGCAGGTAGGTTCCGTGGAGCGGGTAACTCCAATATACTGCCATAGTTTACCTCCGTAATGTTTGGTCATGTTCACTCATTTTTATTGTTCTTGTTTTGTTCATATTATGTGCTATTACTTCTTTGTATTTTGCTATTGTTTTACTCTGTTTAATTATAGCTTTCACTTTGGGTATTATCAAGTGCTTGCCATTGTGGCTTCCTATTGTATTTGTACTATAAATGTAGATTATGTATAGGGTAACAGTTGGTAGGGTTATGTGTCCATGCTATGCTCATTGGATACCTACCCGATAACACTATCTTTTGTAACACTATCTTATATGTATGTTGTGCTATTGTTCATATCATGGCATATTGCAAATTTGTTTGTATATTGTATTTATCAATATTGCTTAATGTGCAGTTTTATGCATTAATTATCATTTTATAGCTAATTAAAGTGAATATAATATTGAACATATTTTAGTTAATTCATGCATTATTTACCTGAACGTCCTGAACTTCCCAACTGATAATTCTTCGAATATGTGGAGAGTACGTGAGGGCCAAGACCTGGTCCTATCCAGAGTGAGGTTAGGCATCCTCTACCCAACCTTAGCCGTTTTCTGTCTGTCTCTTTTACTGTCCTACTTTTTCCTTCTGGTGGCAGGGGGCTAGGAATCCTCCTCCCCTTGTAAAATTCACCTACTAGACGAGCCAGAGTAAGGGGCGAGGGAACACGAAGTAGTCCCTAAGAACTTTAAATGTTGTTCCTGTCTCGAGTCGGCCACCCCCAGATATGGGGTATGTGCCCGAGTAATACAGGTACATAAATACGTTAACATATGTTCCGTTGGTTTGCCTGGGAAACAAACTTACTTCCTCAAATAGTTACGTACATTATATGTGGTTGTTTTGTTTGTTTGGTTTTCATAACATTGTTTTTCTAAATCTTCAATGCGTTATTTCCACAAATTTATTTTGTCTTTATATTGTGTGTTTTCTGTTTTTTGTTTGATTGTTTTGCAAGTTTTTCAATTTAATTTATGCGCCATTTTTGTATATTGCGTTGCTCAAGATGCGATTATGGCGTCAGTAACCTAACTAAATAACCTATCCAACGATGGGTTAGATAAAGGTAGCAAGGTATTATAACTAATAATATCGATCGTTTCAGTAGCTATTTTCGGGAGTCATTATCGGTCATGGCGCGACTTTTAAATATTTGAAATATTATAGAAACAATATTTTCGAACCCACGAACGTATCTCATATAATCAAAGGCAGGGGATGATGAAAATATTTATATATACTATATAATAACAGCGTCTCTAAATTATAATATATATAATATATAATAACATGCGTCTCTAAATTACACATTGAGCCATTATTCTTGTATATATTTTGCCGATCATTTGACGTTTTTTTCGACCGTCGTTCAATCTATTGTATCTATAACTTTAACTTTCATAGACCTATTAAGTTTTGACAAACTTAAGGGGGTATGGTTCACTTTTTAATCGATTTGTGCATGTATTTATTAGTTTTCTATTTTCCTCAATAGACCTCCATCAAGCTTAAAAACAAAACAAAAAACAAAAAACGCCCATGACCCTCCTTCAAGATAAGTGTGTACATTTGTCGATAGAAATCTGCCGGCCGTTTGCCGGCTCCTCTTGAATTATAGGCTCGCTAACGCTCGTCAGGAAAAAATCAACACATAAATTACACGAAAAGTCTTAATATTGACAAAGAAAGGGGACGAAAGTTCTTAAAATTGCCAAACTAATGGGCCGAAGGTCTTAAAATCTGAACATTAATGGGGCTAAGCATGAGGATGAAGAGGATCCAGAAAAATTACCCACCTCCCCTTAACGATAATCACCAAAATATAGCCTAAAGGTAATGAAGTACTGCGTCCTAGTATAGGCTACTGAGTCAATGTTCTTCACAACTCTTTGGTTCTAGCTAACATGTAACTTAAGGGAGCCCACCTCGCTTTTTTCTCTTTCTCTCCCTCTCTCATTGGCTTGTATCCATTCGGCCCCATTCAGCCTACTGTTTCAAGACGTTTACCCCCATCCAGGTGTCAATATATTCCTGGCAAGCGGTAGCGTGCCAGAATATATATATTTGTTTTGACAGAAAGCTAAATTTGTAAATTTGTCGATAGAAAAATTTCCCCGGCGAAGCCAGATTTCTCCATACAAGACTGTCTCGCTATCGCTCGCCAGGAAGAAATCGACACCTGGATGGGGATAAAAGTCTTAAAACAGTTGGCTGAATGGGGCCGACTTGATACAAGCCAGGAAAAGAGAGAAAAGGAGAGAAAAATAAAGAAAAGCCGGTGACCCCCCTTAACCTTTTGAGGATCATGACGCGTTTTGACAGTTATGCTGGCTATTTGTAGATTTGATCAAGCTTAGGAAGAACGTGTGGGAGCTAATGAGTTAACTGAGATAGTAATTACCCCTTTGATGCTATTCTTCCTAAACTGTATATACCGGTAACCATCTAATGATAGCAAGAACAAACTGTCAAAATGCGTTATAATCCTCAAGGGGTTTAAACAGAAAGTATGTGTTTTATATTCCTGCTGAATAATTATATACAATTCTTAGACTATGTCGTCTTTCCAGTGGGACACATTATATCAACGTTTCTTCTTCTTTTCCTTTGTTGTTAATAATCCATCTTTAGTTATCGCAGTAATCACACCAATGACTTTCTCTCTCTCAACCAGTAAACAGGTGTGGATAACTTTAGCCTATTTGCTTCAGTGCTCTATTTGTGTTACCATAGGTTACAGTCACTTGGTCTCTACAATATATTACTCAATTTGTTTAAAAATTACTCATGATCGTTATATTTTATTTTGTTCAACTTTTGTATACTGTTTTCCTTATTTATCTGCTGATAAACAGTATATATATATATATATATATATATATATATATATATATATATATATATATATATATACACCGTATATATACATTACATTAGATATACATACATTAATATAATATTTGCGTACTTTAGTGACGATCGTAATCGCATGATCTCATAATTGTTCACCTTTGGCAGTGATTGGCAAATATACATAATGGCCCTCACACCTGTGGCTCAATTATTTCTCCAATGATACCGCAAAATTACTCAATCAGTTCCCTCCAGCTGCGATTATAATAAAAGTACATATATTATAAAAAAATATATTATTTTAAAAGTACACTCGGTTACCATAGTCTCTAGCCCACTCATAAGAATTCGTGGACCCATTATGCTTTTCTGTATGCAATTATAACTATATAAGTTGATTTTTTGGATAGAACTTGTTTAACAATTAATAGTATATATAATTGTGTAGTTGATGTTTAGAAAATTATATTCATATACATTCGTTTCCAGTTGTATACTTCCATAATTAGAAATAGGTCAAGTCTACGAATTTGTATGACTGGGAATGAGACTATGGTATCCGAGTATACATTATAAAAGTATATATATATATACTGTATACATATATATATATATATATATATATACTGTATACATATATATATATATATATATATATATATATATATTGTTACGACTGAGGTTTAAATATATCAGGGCTCTTATTCATTGGACTAGTAATGGCATAAATACTACAACGGAAAGCGCTAGATCCAATCTCTGATGTATATTCCCAGTGAACAAAGAACACAAATTCTCTCCAGATTTCTATATGCAATAATAGGCTATCAAACTCTCAATAAATGTGCGTCTACTCTAGGCTTAATGTTATGTGAAAACAGCCTATTACTACCTATAACCGAAGGTGCTTGGTTATGGTATGCAAAGTAAGGTGGTAAGAGAAGTTACAGCTTACGTTACTTTAATCAATAAATGTCAGGCACTCCTGCATGAAAGAAAGTGCACTAAAGTCCTTCAACACCAACAAGGAATCTTCTTTAAATGTTAGATGCTATCAAGATGCTCGAATCGGAAATGGAACCCAAAAAGGCAGGCAGCGGAACAATGCTGGTGCAGGCTATCCCCACAAAAGGCAGGATATATAATGCAGTCGGAGCCAAGAATATCTTAAACGCTACAACAACAATAATAATCGCCACGACAATACAGTATTCCTATCAACAAAAAGAGCCTAAGTCGTTTGTGTCTCAATACATCAAACTAGGCTGCGAAATGCTTGTGTAATCATAAACGGGTATGCATAATAAGAGTAATTGGTTTAATATACTTAATGTCTACTATGACTGATAAAGTCTAGCTAGAGTCAATGATACGAGATACTGGTGTGCATGGCATGCCGCATAGCCTAGTGCAAATCTCAAGTCTGTGCGTCAAGTATTACGTTATAGTGAAGGGTAGATCTCTTGAGAAACCTTAATACCGAAGTATTAAGCGTTCTCCTGGCGTACTTCAAAGACAAACAACCGAGCTTAGAACAGTGCAGAATGGTATCGGCAAAAAGCCCTCATTCGTGCATGCTCTACTCTCAATGGCACACAGACTAGAATTTACCCAATCAACTCCAGTTCTCAGGTATGTCGTGCAGCTTTTAACTAAAGCCAGCACCCATCGGAAACAATACCTTATAATATCAGACTCCTAGTCTAGCATTATCTAATCCAGCAGAACACTAATAATTATAGGAAGCGGTACTGAACAATATGGATGCCAACCAATGCTTCGTGATCAACTTATCTTAACAACTAAAATACAGGGATTATGTGAGACCTTAACGCACAATATAACTGGCCAGCATGAAGCTGAATATGCAGAGTTAACCAGAGGGGGTATGATATTAATAAAAGGTGGTGAAAGATATGGGAAATGAGAGAGATAGGCAGAGGAAAAGGTTCTCAGGTGCAGACAGGGAGACAGATATCAAAGGGATAGGAAGGATGCGTTCTAGGGACCAGATCTGAGGCAGAGAGAGGCAAGGGAACTGTATATATACTGGCACTAGCTTGGACCGAGTAGGCAGGGCGGTATCAAGTCCTCCAGTCAATCCCTAGGAGGCCAGCCAGCCATGACATCATTGAGCATAGGAAAAAACACTGCGCGACTCCTCTCACTCTGTTCTACTTTCTCTCTCTCTCTCTCTCAAATCCTATCATTCCTACTAATGATAAAAATTATACTTTGCAATTAAATATATAAAGCCTTGACATGGGCAAAAACAAAGAGCCTTTCTGGACTGCCCATGACACGAGCTTTCATAATTATGAAATAAAGCACACAATAATACATCAACTGTAGCCACATCCACTGCCCTGGCGATCCTAGCGAGTCACCGTAGGACAAGCCATGCGGTTCTAACGGAGTGGTTAACGTCAGAATATATATATATATATATATATATATATATATATATATATATATATATATATACTGTACATACAGAGCGTTCGCGAAACACTTCTCCATAGGGAATTCCTGTGTATTTGCAAGAGAACGGAAGAATCTACTTTTATTTATTTCACTCCAACACCAAACACTTCCCAAAGAAATTCATGACAGCAAGCATGTGATCCACCGGAATTCGAACCTGGGTTACCATATACAGATGCAGATCAAATATATAGGAATGCAGATCAAATAATAGAGGATTATCCTATGGGCAATACACATGAATTCCCTATGGGTAAATGTTTCGCGACTGCTCTGTATGTATATATATATTGCCAGACACCGAGATCCCCGAGGGTGTGGCCACGAACGAAACGCCCGCAAGCACCTCTGGCCCCAGTCAATCGACGCCCCTCCTACCATCCAGCACCGTTTTCGCCCATATACTTCTTAACTCCATTCTTCCACTTCTCACTCGGTCTACCTCCACCTCACTCTTGTACACTCTCTTAGTCATTATGTCGCTTCCCATACGTTCCACATGGCATAACCATCTCGAAGTATTCCTTGTTTGGACATCTGATATATTTTGTATTGCAAGTATAATCATATTTATAATGTAATTTATTATTCTCTGCATTACTTGCTATTTAAAAAAATAATTAGGACATCCTAATATATATATATATATATATATATTTAATCAGTCTATGATAATACTTGCATACATAAAGATATGAAGTGTCCTTGCATTTTTATGAATGACTACAATCTAGGCTAGAAATGTCTGAAGTGTTATGGAAATCTTTTGCAACCACAAAGCTCTGGGATTCACAATACTCACAGATTTACACATGCATTCATGATAAAATATACTTGAACATTTCATGATTAAAATTAAATGGTGGAGCGTTGACTTATGAAAATCACTCATCTCACCATTAACCCCTTCCCTAACTCCACCTCCTGGAAGGTAGGAGGTGGAGGAAAGGAGGTTGGTCTGGGGCTGCCAAAATTATGAATTTACTGGGACATTGAGGAACAGAATATGTGCAGTATATACAGGTAAAGCTCCAGGGTGCTCTGACATTGTCGCTGAGATGATAAAAGCCTCAGGGGAGGCTGGTGTCAACTTAGTCACCGAGTTAATAAACACCATTAATAAAGATGAGAAAATCCCCGAGGATTGGCAAAAAAGTGTAATAGTAAATATATACAAAGGAAAAGGGGATGCACTAGATAGAGGTAATTATAGGGGCCTGAAAATGCTTGACCAAATCATGAAGGTCTGTGAGAGAGTCTTTGAGGGTTTGATCAGGCAAAGCATCTCCATTGATGATACGCAGTTTGGTTTTATGCCAGGAAATGGTACAACCGATGCTATCTTCATAGTCAGGCAGATACAGGAAAGATACTTACTAAAAGGCAGGGATCTTTACTTTGTGTTTGTAGACCTGGAAAAGGCCTTTGACAGGGTGCCTAGAGATGTTGGCTATGAGGAAACTTTGTGTGAAAGAGTGGCTGGTGCGTGTGATAATGAAGATGTATGAGGATTCACGAACTGTGGTGAGGATGAAGGTGTACTGAGTGATGAGTTCACAGTCCGTGTTGGAGTTCATCAGGGTTCAGTGTTAAGCCCCCTCCTCTTTATTATGGTCCTGGAGGCACTGTCTAGAGATTTTAGAGGCGGATTCCCGTGGGAACTGTTTTATGCAGACGATTATAGTCCTAATAGATGACAATATGGAAGATGCTGAGGCCCAATTCAGAAGATGGAGAAAGGGCATGGCGAGCAAGGGTTTAAGAGTCAATATTAACATAACCAAGGTTATGCATTGTAGATTGAGACGAGGCAATGTGGAAAAGAGCGATGCATACCCATGTGCAGTGTCTGGAAAGGGTGTGGCCGCTAACTCGATTCATTGTAGCATCTGTCGATGTTGAATACACCATGGGAGTAAGCGCTGTAGTAGAATAAAAGGACCCCTGCTGAAGGATAAGTAAGAAATAGAGAAATTTGAGTGCATATAGTGCAAAGGCGAGCTTGTGTTAAGTGATGATCCTGTGGCTGTGAACTTGGGAAATGAATCTTTGGAGCTGGTGGACAAATGTTGTTACCTAGGAGATACCATCTCTTCCGGTGGTGGGGCCGAGGCTGCCACTGTCGCTAGAATTAGATGTGGCTGGGGTAAGTTCTGAGAACTGCTGCCAATTCTGACCATGAAAAGAATGCCTCTCCCCCTGAAGGGAAAGGTGTACGACTCATGCGTTAGAAGTGCTATGACGTATGCCTGAGAAACATGGGCCTGTAAAGTAGAGGACGTCAACAGAATGGAACGTAATGAGATGAGAATGGTGAGATGGATGTGTGGGGCCAGGCTGCAGGATAGAATAACAAATGATGAGTTGAGGAGATGTTTAGGTATAAAGAGTATTAGTGAGGTGATGCGTACAAGTTGTTGTTGTTGTTGTTGTTGTTCCCCAAGCTGCCTGGCCGAACAGCCCCAAGGCCCCGAGCACGGCCAAGGCCATAACCGAGCGCCCCACAGAACCTTCCCTGCCGACCACAATAAAGCCTGGGTGACCGAAGCCACTCCAAGGCGGGGAGCTGAGGAGGATGCGGAAACGCCCGGGAAACCAAAGCCCCACCCAGGGCCCTGTGCCCCTCAGCAATTATGAAGAGAAAGTTGAGGGGCAAGGGAAAAAATGTGACGCTTTGGCTTCCAATCTTGGTAGATTGGGATGTCAATCCACGGAAGAGACGCCGTCACTCGAGATCTAGAAGATATATAAGTAAAAGGAACAGTCAGAGTAAGCTATGGGTATGGCAGAGATCGCTCAGTTCTCACTCTGATAGACCAGCCCATCACCAGTGCGTACAAGTAGACTGGAATGGTATGGACATGTGGAGAGAATGGATGAATAAAATTGGGTGAAAAGATGCAAGTCAGTGATTGTGGAGGGAGCTGCACTAAAACCGCATCCTTGTGTTAGGGTGCATCTCCATCGCTGAAGAAGGTAATTACTCCAAGGTTAAACACAATACATTGACTGTCCTCCCTTCAGGCTGAGCTCAGCAGCTCAGACGGATGTGGTGATAGTGGGCGGGGGAGCGGCAGGACTGTCAGCGGCCAAGGAATTTTTCGTGAACAGCTCCACAACCAGCGTCATCCTACTGGAGGCTCAGGACTACCTCGGGGGACGTGTCAAGACTTACCGCCAAGGTCAGTCACACGTTGGTTCACAGGGAACTTTTGGTACATACAAGCTCTTTGATTAACAGACTCTTTGAAAGTTTTTGATAAATACATTTGCTTTTTTTATACAGAGATCTTTTGACGAATAGAAAGACCTTTTTAAAACATAAGCCTTTTATAGATGCAGGCACTTTAATAAATAAACCTGTATTGCCCTGTGCCCGAAAAATCCCTGAACCACAGAACCACGCTGAGTAGACATCGGCCTTCGGCCGGGACATTTATCTATCGAATAATGTACAAATTTATCTTGAAGTATGGCATTGGGCGGGTGTTTTTATAAGCTTGATGAAGGTGTAGCGAGCAAACTAAAAAATTAATGAATATATATAATATATCGACCCAAAAAATTAATCACCGTTCCTTTAACCCCTTCAGCGCCATGACGCCTTTTTACCTTTGATTCTGGCTAAAATTAGATGATTTTATACAGTTTAAGAAGGACCTATGTTATTCAGAGGGCTTACTGAGATAGTATTTACCCCTTTGAATCCTCGAGGCAGATTATAAGCTAAAGAAAATCGACTAATGGTAACCAGAATATGATGTAAACTACGCCATGGTGGTGAAGGGGTTAACAATCCCTACCATTAACCTTTTCAGTATTACCACGCTTCTTTCACTATATGCCGACTAACGTTGGAGGATTTTATACAACTTAGGGAGGGACTTCAGCAACCAAATGGGAGACCACCATCTCGTTTATCCCTGACTCACATACATCCATCAAAACTGAATATTATAATATTCAGGATGAAATGCAAATATACGTCATAGCATACTGAAAGGGTTACCCCCTTCTTTACCAGCGACATCTTTTCGATATATTGTAGCTTTATTTAGATGATTTTGTGCAGTTTAAGAAGGATCTGTGGTAGTAAAAGGGGTTGAGAGATATATTTCGAACCTGTTAATTGCTGTAGGCCCTTTTTAAACTGCACAAAAAACGTCTAACAGTAGCCAGAATATAGTTACGAAGACGTAGCCAGTACAGTATGGGTTTAGCATAAGACACCACCACCACCAATTGCTATATTCACCTCCCTCCTCCAACAGGTAGCATTCTGGTAGAGGATGGTGCTGAGTGGATGAATGGAGGCCAGATCAACAGGCTGTACAAGCTCTCCAAACAGCTGGGCATGTTCACTACGCCAATCCCTCCACTTGATCATGGTGAGTAAAGTGCATTAACTCTTTCACGCTTTTATGACACAGAGGTTGCCAGATTAGCAATAAAAAATAGAGTTCTCTCACTCTTATAATTACCTCTCCAAAATTAGTTTTCTGCCCACAGCTAACTCAAAGACAACTGCAGAGCTTGAAGTAACTAAACTAAAGGTTTCTAAATACCACTGATGGTAACAAAGGCTGTAGAGTATCCCTAATAGGCTCAAAATTGCGTCATAAGCGTGAAAGGGTTAAGATACACACTGTTAGGAATATCAAGAGAGGAAGATAGAAATGGTCTTCCTTTGAATCAAGTTGGACCTACGACGCAGACACAGAGCGCTACAAAACACTAGATATTGCTGTGATAACTGGCAAAGTAAAATGTCAACGGTCATTAACTGTACACGATGACCTACGGTGCACCAAAGAATACCTAATAACTACTACAAAACCCTAAGAACACCTACGGAGACTCACGATGTTCTTCAAAATAATGTTCTAGAACACTATAACTCCATCGCATGTTCAACACATTCAGAAACATATAGATAAATTATCAAACTGGGCTAATATATGGCAAATTCATTTCAATACTGAGAAATGTAAAGTATTCCATATAGGCTACACCAATGATAAGGCAAACTATTCAATGAATGAAAATCAAATCAAAAGCACCGACAAAGAAACTGATTTAGGAATAACAATATCAAACAATATAAAACCCAGTGAACACTGCAGTAAAGTAGTTAAGAGAGTAAAAACAAATTTCAATATCATTGGCAGGTCATTCTTACTTTAATAACAATTATAATCATCTTCAGGACTTGTATTAACGCCATTTATCTCTAGCCCTCGCTCTGAGATTCAATAGCGCCACTCTGACATATACAGTACTGTTATGTTACCTTGTCTAAGGGATATGGTACCAGCTACCAGTATATGCGAAAAACCTTCATGCCTGAGCGGGGGATTGAATTTGGGTCTCCCAGGTGGAAGGCCGAGACGCTCTCCCCTACACTACCGAACCTTATATAATTCACAAGTTCGTCCTCACTTAGATTACTGTATACAGTTCTGGTCCCCATATTATCAAAAATATAAGGATATGCTGGTTAGTGTGCAGCGGAGAGGTACACAAATGATTCCTAGATTTAACAAGTCAAAATTAAAATATCTAACGTAGTTTAAAGTATATATAATGTAACATAGCGAAGGTTAAGAGGAGACCTAATTCAAGTATTTACAATTATTATAGGCCTTGACAATTTGGATCTTAACGAGTACTTTACAATTGATCTATTTAAAAACACAATCACTGGTTATAAGATCATCGGAAAGCCCTCTCATTAACATGGGGTTAAGCATTTTTTTAACCGAGTAGTAAACTTATGGAAAAGACTACGTAGCAATGTCACTAATTGCTTCTCTGCCCACTACTTCATAATTCGCCTGGATAAGTATCAATCAAACCCCCAAATAAAAACTGATCTGTTAGTTCTTCACCCCTGCATAGATTCTTGCTCTGTACAGGGGCACAATGCGCCCATATATTGAGTATTGTTCACATGTGTGGGGAGGTTCCACCCATATTGCACTTCTCGAAAGGGTAGAATCAAAAGCATTTTGTTTCATAAATTCACCTTCTCTTACTAATTCCCTACAATATATTTCTACACACCGCAATGTTGCATATCTCACTCTTCTACCGCTAATACAATGATAAATACTCTTCTGAGTTTTCACAGTGTATACCTCCTCTCTTACAGAGAGTAGGGGGCACCCGATGTTCAACACATTCCCACCCCTGTTCTGTCCAACTCTTTAACCCAAGATTAAACCAATGTTCCCAGTCTTTCTTCTACTCAAGAAGTAAGCTCTGAAATTCTCTCCCAGAATCCGTTTATCCCCCATGCTATGACTTAAACAGCTTCAAGCTTTTGACTCTAAATTACCTTGAATTTGGCTCTCTTACACTCTTTCAGCTTGGGAGGACACTTGTTACAGGCAACTTTGCATTTTGTCTCCTTCATATAGGAAAAACAAAAATAAACTCCATAATGGTGAGCAATGATTGGCACCACCACCACGTCTTCCTCTGACAAAGATGAACTCTTCGCTCAAACGTTCGCTAAAAACTCCACCTTGTATGATTCCAGCGCTGTTCCTCCCTCTCCACCCGTCTCTCTCTTACTTATGCCTAATTTCATAATCCCTTCTCTAGCATGTACTTTCTGCACTCTTTTGGCTTCATACAGTACTAAGAAGACCTGCGGTTCAGATGGTGTTCCTCCTTTTGTACTTAAAATCTGTTCTTCCGTGCTAACTCCATGCCTAGTCAAACTCTTTCGTCTCTGTGTTTCCTCTAGCGTCATTTATTTTTGCTGAAAATTTGTCCTAATTCACTCTCTCCCAAAGAGGAGTGACAATTCTCAATCCTTCAACTACCGTCCAATTGCTCTCATTACTGGCATCTCTAACTTTCATAAACTATAGTTTATTCAAAACTTCTTCAGCATTTGTCTTCCCATTATCTACTTTTGGATCGCCAGTATGGTTTCCTTAACGACCTCTCTACTGGTGATCTTCTTTCTTATCTGACTAACGCCTAGTCATCCTCCTTTCGGGACTTTGGTGAGACTTACTCTATTGTGCTAGACATATTGAAAGCATTTGATAGAGTCTGGCACAAGTGTTTGTATTCTAAACTACCCTCGTTTGACGTGTACCCCTCCATCTGTGCCTTTATCTCTAAATTCCTTTCTGGCCATTCCATAGCTGCAGTTGTGGACGGCCATAGCTCACTTCCTCAACCTATCAACTCGAGTATTTGTCAGGGTTATGTCGTGTCCTCAGTTGTATTTCTAATATTAATTAATGATCTTAACTGTGCCTCTAGTCTTATCCACCCATATGCTGATGACTCTATGTTACACTATTCAACTAGTTTCCCACAATGGCTCCGCATGCAGTCACTCACGTGATGAGGTGATAGCACGCCTATTTTCTGATTTATCAACTATCTGCAATTGGGGCCACGAAAATCTTGCAACCTTCAATGCTTCCAAAATCCAATGTTTCCTTCTATCTTTCCTTCTACCCATCACGAACTTCTACACGACTTTCCCTTATTCTTCAACAATACATAAATCAAACCTTCACCATCTCTTAGTCTTATTGGCGTTTCTCTTTCTCCTGACCTTTCTCGTAAAGATCATATTAACAGCTTCCCAGAAACTAGGTGTCCTTAACCATCTCCGTGGGTTCTCCACCCCTGCACAGTTTCTTGCTCTGTATAGGGGCACAGTGCGCTCATGTATCAAGTATTGTTCGAATGTGTGGAGAGGTTCAACCCATACTGCACTACTCAAAATGGTGAAGTAAAAATCATTTTGTCTTATCAACTCACTTTCTCTTACTAATTCCATACAATCAGTCTCTAAACTCCGCAATGATGCATATCTCTCACTCTTCTACCAATTTTACAATAATCCGTGTTCTTCAGAGCTTATTCAGTCTGTATCTCCTCCCTTACAGAGAGTGGGGGGTACCTGCCTTTCAACACACTCCCACCCCTATTCTGTCCAACTCTCTCACTCAAGAGTGAACCGATTTTCCCAGTCTTTCTTCTACTCAACAAGTGAGCTTTGGAACTCTCCATTAATCTGTCTTTCCTTCAGCATATGACTTAAGCTGTTTCAAGCTCCGTGTGTCCAGACATTTTGACTCTAACATACCTTGAATTTGACTCTACTGTATGTCACTCTTACAATTTGGGGGAGACACTTGCTACAGGCAGGTTTGCTGTTTGTCTCCTTCACTCAGATAAACCAACAAATAATACGCTGGATGTGAAAGAGACTTAATCGCATGGGCTGATCGGCCTTATGCAGATGCCTGTGTTTTTATTTGTCTATAATTTCAAATCTCTTTATCATTACTACCATGCAAATAGAATGAAGGTGAATCAGCATAGTTAGCTGAGTCATATTAACTTTACTTCAGAAGCTACCACACTTGAAATTGCCCAAAAGTAGATGAACAAATTGTATGTATATTTGCCGTCAGAATTTCCTTTGTACTGTACTTTTAATAGGTAGCATTCAAGGAGACTACTGCAGGACTCGTCTTCTTCTTCTTCTTCTTACCTCTGACCGGGTATAGGCTATCCTAGTGTGTACTAGCCTATACCCCTTTGAAAGGACATTAGCCTAACCTAACAACCTTACCTAACCTATCCTAGGTATTATAGGTGGGGGCTGACGCCCCCACACCCCCGCTTTGACTTAGATTTTTGGTGTATTTGTCTGTGAAGTGGGTATTTTTCAATTTAGGTAGTAGGGGTAGGCAGCCCCACCCAGGGAAGTACTACCGCCAAGGTTTCGGGAGACTCAGGGAATAGCCTGAATTCCATTTTCTCTCCCAGGCCTTGGCAGCTGGATACATATCTTTCTGCCTCGCACATCAGGGGTATCAGGAAAACCCTCTTTATAACATACACATCCAACTTCACGACATTGCCCTACATCGCTATCCTCTATCCATAAAACACTATTCTTCCCACTACATATCATACATGTAACACCATACACCTTTACCAAATAAATATGGCAGTACAATTGTTAAGAGCAAACCTGGTCGTCCCTCGGATATCCACCCCCGGCAGGGTTGGGTCATTGACACAGGGCCCTCCCGGTCGTCATCATGCGACTGTGTCAAGAGCATTGCAACGTCCCAAAGCTGCCCGTCGGTGCAGCTTTTTCTTTAGCAATATAAGGGGACTTCACTCTAACATCAATTCTGTACATTAATTTCTTCAAGCAGAATCCCCTACTCTCCTTTTTTTTGACAGAGACTCAAGTAACATCCACATCTGACACGTCTAGATTTCATTTTCCAGGGTATCAACTGCTCCAAAATGTCAGACCTAAAGGAGGTGTATGTTGCTTCAAAATCTGAAATTGCCCTGGAGGAGGTTACTAGTTTCAATTGTCCCTATTTTGATTATTCTAAATACAAATTAATTTCTGCTGGTAAATTTAAATACATACCCGTATGTTGCATCTACCGTTCCCCAAATACTCCTCCAGAGCAAATTTTTTTTGATTCTCTGTCCTCACAACTCAGTGTCCTCAACTTAAATGCTTCTTCCGAAATCACTGTGTTGGGTGATTTTAATGTCCATAATGTTGAATGGCTCACTCATTCAGCCAGGACTGATGATGCTGGTCTTGAATGTGAGCTATTTGCAGACTCATTTAATCTAACTCAACTAGTCAACCAACCCACCCGTGTACCAGATAATCCTAATCATAATTCCCACCTACTGGACTTATTTTTAACAACCAATTCAGAAAATTATGATGTTACAGTGAGGTCCCCGCTTGGATCTTCTGATCACTGTCTGATACAGGCCACCTGTCTATCACCTACCACACCTTCCCACTCTGAACCTGTTTTGGTGACTAAATGGCATTACGATAGGGCAGACTGGGAGGGTCTTCAAGGTTTCTTTATTGATATGCCCTAGACCTCTTTCTTTTCTAATGATGCACACACCACCTTGAGCCACATACAAGATTTTGTAAACATTGGAATGGAAACTTTTATTCCTCATCAAAAGTACAGTAAAAGATCTAATTCACCTAAATGGTTTGACCATAATTGTGCTAGAGTAACTGAACAAAAAGCAATAGCCTACAATGCATACACAAAATCAAAAACACATGAAGCCTTTAATTACTTTAGAAACATCAAAAAGCATGCCAAAACTGTATTAAACCTAACTAAATCAAACTTTCTCCACAAGCAGGCAAATAAACTTCTAAATAATCCAAATGATAACAAAATATTTTGGTCTACTCTTAACTCATTCAAATCCAACTTCACTACTGATTCATCCATTCCACCATTAAAATCTCCGACTGGCAATCTTGTAAGTGACCCACGAGGTAAAGCTAACCTTCTTGCGGATATTTTCTCCACCAACTCAACCTTAGATGAAATAAATCAAGATGTCCCTGTACTTAATTTAAATTCGCCTGAAATTCCCTCACTTAGATCCACACCAGACATGTCAAAACTATTTTGCAGAATCTCTCAGTAGATAAGGCTCCTGGTCCAGATGAAATTCCTCCAATAGTTGTTGTTGTTGTTGTTTTTCCCCAAGCTGCCTGGCCGAACAGCCCCAAGGCCCAAGCAAGGCCAAGGCCACAACCGAGCGCCCCCACAGAACCCTCCCTGCCGACCACAATAAAGCCTGGGTGACCGAAGCCACTCCATGGCGGGGAGCTGAGGAGGGCTCAGAAACGCCCGGGAAACCAAAGCCCCACCCAGAGCCCTGTGCCCCTCAGCAATTATGAAGAGAAAGTTGAGGGGCAAAGGAAAGATGCGACGCTCTGGCTTCCAATCTTGGTAGATTAGGAGGTCAATTCACGCAAGAGACGGCATCACTTGAGATCTAGAAAATATATAAGTAAAAGGAACAGTCAGAGTAAGCTATGGGTATGGCAGAGATCGCTCAGTTCTCACTCTGATAGACCAGCCCATCACCACATGACTAGAACCCAATCCTCTCTGCATCAGCTAGGAAAGGCCCTAGAAAGCCGCCTTTGGCGGCGGGATAGCTCCCCTATTTCAACCACTTTCGGGGTTCGGCACCCGTCTGCCCTCCAATAGTACTTAAGAATTGCTCCTTGCCAATACAGGAGCGAGCGGTCCTGTATTGGCAAAATTTGTCCGTCTGTGTACTCATACCTCATGCTTCCCAGTGCCCTGGAATGAAGCAAACATCCATCCAGTTCCTAAAAAAGGTGCCTCTTCAGATCCATCAAACTACAGACCAATAGCTATAACTTCCACTCTTGGTAAAGTCTTCGAAATTATATTAAATAATCACATAATTAAGCATCTTGAGAATAATAAATTAATCAGTGATAGGTAATATGGTTTTAGACGATGTCGGTCAACTGCAGACATTCTTTGCCTTCTTACGCATCAAATCAACCAAGCTACAGACCAACATGGTGAAACACATACAATAGCACTGGATATATCAAAGGCATTTGGTAGAGTCTGGCATCAATCCTTATTGTCGAAGATGTCACACTACGGCCTTGCATCATTAGTTCCACTAATTTCTTCTTATCTTCATAACAGAAAAAATATGTGTAATGGTAGATGGTCTTTATTCTCAATTTCACTCAATGAATGCTGGTGTTCCCCAGGGATCAGTTTTGGCCCCAACTCTGTTCCTCATTCATATCAATGATCTCATATCTACCACTCATAATCCAATACATTCCTACGCAGATGACTCAACACTCCACAGTTCCTTCACGTTTACCAATTCTTTTACCCAACCCGATCTTATAAATTAAAAAATAAACACTGCAATTTCTCTGAACCAGGACCTTTCTAGAATTAATGAATGGGGACAAAAGAATCTAGTTTCCTTTAATGCACAGAAAACCAAGTACATTCAATTTTCTAACCGACAGAATCTCACCGACTCCCATATATTTTTTAATGATGTAAATATTCCCACTTCCCCTAGTATTGACATTCTCTGTGTAACCTTAACTACTAACTTGAGCTGGACACATTATGTTAGAAGCATTGCTAAGAATGGCTCTAAAAAACTGGGACTCCTGTACAGAGTTCGAGAATTCTTCACTGACGAGCAGTTGGCCGTAATATATAAAAGTCATGTGCGTTCTCAGATGGATTACTGTTCACCTCTGTGGAGTGGTTGCATTGAGGCAGTTGGACAAAATTCAAAATAAAGCTATTAGATTAATCAATAACCCTGCAATCACACAGGACCTTCCTACATTATCCATACGAATCCCTTACATTATTCTAGATATTTTCACAGTAATTGTTCCGAGGAACTTACTTCAATTGTGCCGCCTCTCCACATGTTTCCCCGTAGAACTAGGGCAGCTGAGAGCGCCCATGAATTTACACTTTCTCCTCCACAATGCAGAACTTCTGCTTATCAAAATTCATTTATCCCTAGAACTACTACTCTTTGGAATTCACTTCCCTCAAGTTGCTTTCCACAAACTTACAATCTACAAAAGTTTATATCCAGTTGTTACAAACATTTTATGAATGGAGGATGCCTTTAGGCACATGGACCTTTTTGTTTTATCTGTGTTTTTCCTTCCTCCGGTCATTGTCTAAAAAATAAAAGGACTATATGGAGAAAAATATGGCGAATCTATTGGTGCCTATTTTCCCTAATAAATAGTTTCTCATAACGCTGCACTAGTGTCGTTGAATATAACCCTTTTAATATTATGTAGCGCATAAGCTTTTGAGTCTTGGTTTGATATCTAACTTGCGTTCGAGACTGTTTCAATCCAATTGCCTGGGACTTTTATAGGCAATTGTACAAAGGTAAAACAAAATACCGGTGCACAATATGAGCGAAACAATTTGGCACCACAGAACGAAATATTAGTGGTCGACTTATCACAACTCTCCCAAAACATCAGTGACTGTTTGAAAGTTTGCGGTAGGCCTCGATCCCCTTTGTGCACCGATACATGTTTTACCTTGTGTAGGCTACAGTTGTGGATAGTTATTTTTTTGGAAACGCAGTTATGATAGTTCGCGGGTGAACAATATTCGTAAACTGCTTGAGCCACAAACATCAAATTACTGGAATTCACTATAGTCTGTTTCTTTTCAACTGACGGTAAATTGCAAAGTTCCCATCAAGATTTCTCAGTTAATTGGAAGATTTTTGTAGTGAAATATGGTTCTAATTATTTAAACTTAGTCTTAATAATGATGCAGACACATAGTAGTTTCATATTTTTCCATTAGGTATCCATAAATTAGATGGTAAGGGATTTAATTTACCATCAGCTGGAATAAAACAGACTATAGTTAAGGTTCACTATCTTGTGTTCATCATTAGAAGGTGTTCAAGTAATCATGACCATGACAGTACACTCCAGGCCATAAAAACATATGATATTATATGCATGATAGCTGCAGTGAACCAGGGTGTGAACCAACCATAGAATTTCTGGGATTCACGACATCTCTGCCACCAGCTATTTACAAGTATTTACAATTCTCCCTACCAACAAATGCCAAAAGTGCCCGACAGAGGCGCTGAACGCCATGTTTACCGCGGTGCATCATGGGAAACTGTATACATCGCAGATCTCTCTTTCAACAACTCTTTATTATAAGCAGTCTGTCGAAATATCTGTAGCGGATACATATTATAGCCTATGCATACTGTTGCTTATTATATTTTAAAGTCACTCATACCCAAATATAACTTATATTTACAATACAAAGTCAGCAAGCATTTTCGCACCTTTTTGTGATGATTATTAATCAGCTTATAATTATGCTTGTAGTAATTATCAGGGTAAATCTACAGATATACTACCCCTCCCCCACTAACCCCCACCACCTCCCCCCTTCAAAACACGCCTTTTAGCGTGTTTTTGGATGGTTCAGCAGACGCGGAAACTAGAAAAAAACGTAATTTGATCAAAATTTATCATCAACCAGCTACGAGTTTTTCAGGTAATTTGTTTTTGTTTTTTATTTTTTATTTGATATACAGTGTTGTTTAATACCGAGGTCCTTCGTATTTTAGTATTTTTAACATTAGCCTAACCTAACCTAACTTAACCTAACCTAACCGAAAACTAACCTGTCTCGCTGAAGGTCTAAACCCAGCTCACGTTCCCTGTTTATGGGTGCGCGACGGTCTAAGCCCAGCTCACGTTCTCTGTTTATGGGTTCGCGAAGGTTTGTAATACTTCAATGTATCTATTTCAAGTCAAATATACATTTCTGCGCATCATCAAACCATACTAAGTTTACTACTAATAATATTAACCCATTAGTACCAACAGAATAGCGACAAAATAGCGGTAGTATAACTGTAGATTAATCTAAAAGACAGTATTATCAAAGGAAATCATGATAAACTGTGCATGTCTTAGGTGTTAAGTATTGTTGATGTCGACAGTCGTAGCTCTGGTGCTAGTTCAGAAGCGTCCACCAGAGGTCTCAAGTGTATTCTTGGTAGCGAGAATTGTGCCGTCCCATTCATGGATCGCCACAACTGGGAGGAACCTAAAGCAGCCCGACATGACGGCCTTTGTGAGGTATCACCTCGGTCCACTCCAGATGCAGGATCGTTTTTCTAGATCCCCTTCTCCCTCATGTTTAGCCCTATTAGTTTTCAGATTTTAAGATGGTTGCCCCATTTGTTTGTCGATTTAAGAACTTTTACCCTATTTCTTTGTCAACATTTTAAAAGGTGGAGGGAATCTGTATCTTCATGCTGGTGCCTGTGGCAGCCCTTTTTCAATTAATTTCCATTAGAGTTCTGAAACACTGATTTTTGCCCCAAACTGTACACCGTGATAGAGATGTCAAACTAGTCTCAAATGACTCGTCTGGACAAGGGAAACAAATTATATTCAGACATTGTTTGGCTAATGTTGGCCGTTTGACTTGTAAAGTCTCTTGTAGTTTATCATCATGCTACAATTCAGTAAGAAATGTTGCCAATTATCCCTAATTTGTTAAACTACAGGAACCAGTACAAGTCAAACGGTCAACATTAGCCAAACTTTGTCTGAATATAATTTGTTTCCTTTGCCCAGATGAGTCATTTGATAAGAGTTTGACCTTTCTATCACGGGTATACAGTTTGGGGCAGAAAATCAGTGTTTCAGAACTCTAATGGAAATTAATTGTAAAGGGGCTGCCACAGGCACCAGCATAAAGATACACACTCCCTCCACCTTTTGAAATGTTCCCATTGTGTCCTAGTATCAGTGTACTAAGTATAATGCTTTAGTCACAAAGTGCACAATTTGGCAAAAAATGTTTCCTTATCAGCTGCCCTATATGGACTCTGGTTTATTTATGTTATTATGAGTTTGTGGATCCCAGACGGTGTCGCAGTATTCCAAGTGTGGCCGAACAAGTGTTTTAAATGCAAGAATTTTGATGTTTGCGTTATACTTTGCGAGATTCCTGCGCAGGACCCAGGTATAACCATTGTCCCTTTAAGAGATATTAATCTCAAAAGGCTCAGCCACTTTATATTTGTAAGTTAACAAATATTACAAATGCTTGTATTCTCGACTGGCTAAATACAGATTTATTATTAATACTATTATTGAAAGTCGTGGCTCTAAGTTGTCGAAGCTATCCCTAACTGAATCAAATCTGTATTCAATCTTTACCTTGTATTTGGCGTTGGGAAGTTTGTTTTTCTGTTTTAGGGTTCATATATTAGAATATGATTTATACGTTAAGAGTGTACAGTCTTGTTCAAGAATAATTGAATACCCGATAAGGACAAAAATAGGATATTGAGCATTAACTATGGTAGTGAATCCCAGTATTACCTTTGTTTTCTAGCAGTTTCTCAATATGTTTCACCAGTAGATCATAAATGTCCTTTTAACCCTTTCATTGCGGCCCCTCTATAGGGAAGCTACGCACAGGCCACTATTTACCGCTAATTTCGCTTGATAAACTTCGCCCTAGCGCCATCTGTAGCTCTAAGTGAATTGGAAGAAGCTCTAATAAATAGATTGCGTCAAAATCTCGCTATAAAAGCCACCATCCCATCCGTACGCCTCCTACCATCCAGGAAAATCATTACATATATTGTGGTGTCTGTCTCCCAGTGCCAGGTCCCATGCAAATTAAAATATATGCTTTTATCATTCACTCCCAATACCGATAACTGGACAACATCTACAGTTATTGCATCATGTTTTTGTTTACAAGACAGGATGGGATGTTGATATGAAGATGAAATGAACCTCATATTTGTACCTGGAATATAGCTGTCACAATTACATGGAGAAGTAGACCTGTTTTCTATTATTTTCATGTTTTAAAACACCTCTTCATTGTACACACATTCTCTTTCCACCAATGCTCTAAGCTCACTGATCTGTGTGTGGGTAGCAAGGCTAGAGCCTCCTGGAAGCGTCTGGCAACAAGCGGGGTGGGTTGGTGCCACCAACTCAGCTGGTACTACCATCACGTTTCGGTACATCAACTGCAGTGTAGGCCTTTTTTTTTACATAGGATTTGTATGTAAGTCAACCACAACTAAAGTGCTAAACAATTTCCAAAAATTCCTGACTCCAATTGTACGGTTTCCCACATAAGTGGGAAGCCAAAATGGGCCTGGGTCTCTGGGTCTTCGCCTGGGCGACCTAGATGTGTGTGTGTGTGTGTGTTTTTCTTTTTTCTTTTTCTTTAATTTATTTATTTATTTATTTATTTATTTATTTATTTATTTTTGTGTACTGTGTTGTCCCTGTTCGGGCTTTGTCTCGAGTCGGCCATCCCCAGCTATGGGGTATGTACCCGTGTATATACATACATACATACTCACATAAGTTCTGTTTATCGTCGTGATCTTAGGTACGAAATTAAAATAATATGAATGAAATGCGAGTGTGGTTTATTTTAATTATTAGTTGACTAATCAGATAAGTTAACCACTGCATAAGAAACTATACTCTTAATTCAATCCTGGGCATTATTGGGGAGATTGTAGACACCAACTTGAGCACGGCAATACCCAGGGGAGGCCTCAAAAGCACGTGATAAAAAGTTGCTGGAACTTTTGTTTTATTCGTCTTGCTTTCCTTACTATCTCGGTTTGAGTTTCACCTACACAGAGATTAATGCAGCTAGCTCTCACAAGCACTTCCTCGTCCTATTCATTTCACTACACTAAACAAGAACACCCCATTTCTTTCCAATACACCAAAAAACAAAATGTTATAGTTTTGCTCTCTTACTCTTTACTCTTCAACTTTGGGGGAGACAGGCAGCTTTACCTTTTGTCTCCTCCAAACACATGGAACAAAAAATGGTATAAGATCACGGACAGGAACAGAACTTGATTGGGCAACTGCATAATCGGGGTCAGGAATTTCTAAACAAAATGAAAGGCACATTTATGATCTATCTATCTATCTATTGCTTGACGCCGTGATCCCCGAAGGGGTGGTCACGAACGAACCGCCCCCATGCACCTCTGTCCCCGGTCAGTCGACGCCCCTCCCCCCAACCAGCACCGCCTTCGTTCATATACTTCCTCACTCCATCCTTCCACCTCTCTTTTGGTCTACCTCTCCCTCTCTGTCCCTCCGTCTCGCTCTCGTACACCCTCTTAGTCATTCTCTCGCTTTCCATACGGCCGAACCATCTCAAGTTGTTCCTTTTCACACTTTCCAGCACATCTACCTCCACACCACACCTCCTTCTTACTTCCTCATTAGTCTGTCTATCCCTCCATGTAACTCCGCATGCACTTTTTAGGTAATTAATTTTCACTGCTCTCACTCTTGGTCTGAGTCTCTCAACCAATGTCCATGCTTCGCTTCCATAAGTCAGTGTCGGGATTACCACACTGTCATGCAAGGACTTCTTCACTTCCATACTGACCACCCTATTTCTTGTTACTGCTTTCAACGTTCCTACAACCCTTTTCCCCTGCTGTACCCTCTCCCGCACTTCTTCATCCATAGTCCCATCTTTACTCAACACGCTGCCCAGATACTTAAAAGAGTTGACGATCTCCATAGCCTGACCGTTCAGCTTCACCTCACACTCTGTGACTTCACCCCTTTCGAAGATCATAACCTTGCTCTTCCCCGCATTTACCTTCAAATTCCGTTTTTCGCACACTGTTCCAAACTCATTTACCAGACCCTGCAACTCCCATTCATTATCACTCATCAGAACTGTATTATCCGCAAACAGCAATATAGGTAGCTTCCACTCAATTTCCTCCCTTTTCAGCGATATATCAACATCTACTGCTCCTGATAGTATTTCTTTCATGACTCCATACATTTATGATACATTGGCAAAATATTTGATATGCCTTTACTGAACAGACTGGCGAGCGAGGACCTTTGATGGAAAGCAAGCAGACCCGGCAGGCTACGATGCCGCGAGAGTAGTCTTTATGGACTGTGAAAAAGACGCAATCCTAAAAAATTACCAAGATAAGGGTTACGGACAATGTTACGTTGACAGGTGAGTGAATACAAAGGACTAAAATGGAAATAAAGCAACAACAGGTATGATGCTCCCCTTATTATAGTCTGGGAAAAAGTTTACTTCAATAGCTGCTGATGTCTGGATAATTAACCCATCTAGTACCAGTGACAGCTGACGTTCGTCAATAAAATGTTATGCGCCAGTACCAGCGACGGCTCTGATCCGTCAGTAATATGCGACCTTTGTTCCTGCTAATATCGAGTGGGAGCCACTAACATGACTTTGGAGGCACTGCTGTGAGCAGTTGGCAACACTTCTCATCCTCCCCTCAGCTGCTCAAGCAAGGCCTTCTTCTTCTTCTTCTTTTGAACCCGCCCGCAGACCATGCAGATCCACAGGGCTGACCTTTAAATCGGTACTGGCTCAGAAACGTTAGTAGGAGGGAAAGTTTAGAGTAGAAGGATAGTTTAACACCTAACGAGCGGCCTAGGCGGTAAATAATATGTAGCCACCAGCGGGGTGTTTTTACCCAAAATAGGGCTGTTTACGTGATCATTTTCATGCCTAAATAAGACCCAGAGCATAAAACAAGTATATATCCCTGAAAGGGCATAAACAGAGCTTTCCAATGACACCCCAACGATCCTTGTATGACCGCTAGTTCTCTTGCAACAATCGCGCAACACGAGTGCAAAAACCATGTAATTCGGTACTTTCCCTAAACAATTCACTGTGTAGCGAGTGTGAGAGGGTGGAGGAGGGTGGGATTCATGTCAGTTGGTCCACCGCGGTGGTCTGGAGCAGTCATACGCTCGCTACTCTCCTGCCACCACTTGTCTCTCTCTCTCAGCAACATTACGTGCTGAAAATGCCACACGACTTATGTTGTGAGCCGCCACATAGTCCAAATTTATTTCACTCGACATATGATGCGCGCCGCTAAAGAAGGGTTAAGGGATTTTTTTTTTTTTTTTATAAACCCCCCCCCTCACTTTCTCCCCCCTCCCCCTTCCCCTCACCTCCGCTCCCCCCCCCCCCACCCATTTCTCTTCCTCCACATTTTCTCCAGCATCTTCTTCACCATCTCCATGTCTTGTGTTTCCATCTCCTGTATTAACCCCAACAGCGCCCCTACCCCTCTACCGTCTCTCTGCTTTATCTCCTCCCACCCCCTCTCCCCAACTCTATTCCTCATGTATCCCTCCAAGTCGTCTCTCTCCTCATTATATCTTGTACATTCCGTTACTATGTGCTCTACGTCCTCCACTATTGGGTCTCCTCCCATTTCACATTGGTTGCAGTGCGGTCCCATTCCATTCCATCTCCTTGTTCTCTCATTCGTCTCTAGCGATCCTGTCCTTGCTTTAAACAGTAGTTTCGATCCCCATCCTCCATCATAGAATAGCTCTCTAGCTGGTTTTTCCTTCTCTCTGTAATATGACAGCGTGGCTTTATTTTCTACCCCCTCCCTCCACTTTCTTCTCCCCTCCTCCTTTATCCCTTTCTCTATCTCTCCGACACATCCCCTCCCATTTTCCAGTATGACCCACTCCTCTCTCCCACTTCGTTTTCTAAATTCCCCTCCCACACGGTCCTGTTTTATATTTATCCTCCCCAATCTTCTGTTGCACTCTCTGTTCCATTTACTTTCCTCGCTCGCCCAGCTGTATACCTTCTTTGGCCACCTATCTTCCTCCATCCCCTCAAGCCTCACTTTGTACTTCCCTTTCGCTTTCCCTATCCTTTCTTCAAACGTACTCCACCCCATCTCCCCTCGGATTGCTTCTTGTGCTACGTATTTATTTGCCCCCAATCCTGTCCTCCCGATTTTATTTTGTACCGTTTCTAATTTCTTCGTTTCTGCCTCTGTTGTTTCTACCGCCTCTAAGCCGTACATTATTGCAGGTACTCCTAATCCTTTCCACAGCCCGCGCACTATTTCGTAGCTATTCGCTCTTAACCTTGTCGCGCTCCATAGTCTCGCATTCCATTGTTGCATTTGTCCAATCTTTTCACTTTTCGCCTTTTCAAACCCTTTCTCCGTAATTGTTACCCCCAGATATTTATACTCCCTTGTCTTCTTCATTCTGTTTCCTTCCAGTGTCCATTCCTCGTCCTCTTGAAGCTGTCCATTCATTTTCATCACTTGGCTCTTTTCTTTACTAAATCTTACTTCTAGTTCCTCCCCGAATCTTGTTGCTTCCTCTAGTAGTCTCTGCAACCCTCCTCTAGTTTCTGCCATCAGAACTACGTCGTCAGCAAACAGGAGTACCCCCAGTCTTTCCTTATTTATCTGGATCTCCTCCCCCACTCTTTTTATCCTCTGTGTCATTTCTTCCATATACAACGCAAATAATAACGGCGATAATACGCACCCCTGCCTTACTCCCCTCTTGCTTTCTACCCATCCCGTTTCTATACTTCCTAGCGCGTACTTCGCCTTTGTTCCTTGGTACATCGATGTTATGATGTTTATATACTTTTCGGGTATTCCACTCCTTGCCATTATTTTCCACAGGAGTTCCCTGTTTACTCTATCATAGGCTTTCTCTATATCCAGGAATGCACAGTAACCCGTTTTCTTCCCTCTTTTCATTTTCCCCATCACTTCGCTTAGTATATAGATATTATCTGTCCCCCTCCTGTCTCTTCTGAACCCATTTTGCTCGTCACTTATTATTCCGTTTCCCTCTATGGCTCTATTCATCCTTTCCTTCAATATCCCGCAGAAGAGTTTCCCTATTGTGTTTGTCACTATCACTGGCCTGTAGCTTTTCATTTCCTTCTTACTCTTGTACCCTCCCTTGTGCAATAGCGTTACTCTCGCTTCATTCCATCTTGCTGGTACTCTCTCATTTCCCATTACCTCATTAAAAAAAATCTTCAGCCTTCTTGCCATTTCTTCCCCCCCCCCCCCCCCCACCCTCTATGTACATTTAATTTGGTATCCCATCCGGGCCGGTCGCCTTTCCCTTTTTTAGTGCTTTGATCCCTCTCCTTACTTCTTCGATTGTGAGTTCCCTTTCCATTTCCATCTTATCTTGTTCTGGTAGTCTTCTCTCTCTCATTTCCAAGTTCCATTCCCTCTCCTCCCCTTGTTCATTTACCCCCCCTATTTCCTCCCAGTATCGCTTTATTTCAATCTTTATTTCTTCTTCTATCTTTATTATTCTATCTCCCACTATTAGTTCCACGCTTTCTTCCTCTCTACCGATCTCACCTCTTAACATCCTATACCACTCCTTTTGTCCCTCTTTCCCCTTGTTTCTGATCTGTTCTACTTCTTCTTTCTCGTGTTTTAGCATTGCCTCTTGTATTAGTATTTTTACCTTCTTCCTTTTCTCCTCGTATGCCCTTACCGCTTGTCTTTCTTCTTGTTCCCTCTCTCCGCCTTCCCTCCTATTTCTCTCTATCATCCTTCTCCTTTCTCTGTTCGCATCCCTTCTTTCACTTCTGGCCAGATGACTCAGATGAGTCCGTCACCCACTAACTCTTATACTGGGAGGGTGTTGCATGTCTCGTTGCTGATGAGTCATTTTTGCCATTGGTACTGAGGAGTACATTTGATCTAATATACAGTAGGGGTTGATGGGAGGATGATAACCTGCTAAGCTCTGTACCATACTACTGAGAAAGAAAGGACTGCCGCCGAGAGAAACTGAAGGTCTGCACCACCGAGAAACCTACACATAGAGTGTATTAACCAAGGTACAACAGCAGGCATTCAGGGACCCAAGGCAAAATATCTTATATGGGACGTTTGAGATTTTTGAATATACAAAACACACACATGTGTATACAGTATATACTATACAGTATATATATATATATATATATATATATATATATATATATATATATATATATATATATATATGTGTGTGTGTATATGCTGGACTGTAGATAAAATGGCCAAATATGAGTTACTGGCGGAGCTCCCTGCACCTTGGCAACAGTCAAAAAGATAATGAACTAATTCATTAAACATGGTAACGCTTTTCAAATGTATTTTTCTCTGGTGAAATACAATGGCTGAAAATGTCAATCATTTTGCTTTGTTGATTGTTGGCGAACACAAGCTCAAGGTAATTCAAATTCTAGAAGGTTAGGAACAAAGATAGAATGGCACCATTCAGTTGATGGTGTACTAGAATATGCAATATCTCTATCAACACTTTCTCTCACCACCTAGTAACATGCATACCAATATAACATAGCATATTATATTATATTAATGTATATTCCGACAGATTTGACACTGCTTATACAAAGAGTCAGTCTATTGCCAGTCAACACGACGCCTGGTTGTATTATCTCCGTCAGGTATGTTCTATGATTCTTGGCATTGGCAATGATTTACCTTTATTATATTATACTGTATATTACTATAGGACGTGTTTTTGTTTGTAGAGTATTTGCAAGCGAGTAAATGGACACTCATTATTATTATTTTTCTTGGGTCGACAACAGTTTAAATTGTTTTCGTAATAATAAATATTTTGAGTTTAAATGTAGCCAAAATATTGCTAAAGCCTAGAAGATGGTCTTTAGTTACATTTTGTGTGGTACAAATAATGCATCTTCAACCATACAAATGTATTACCACAACAATGCAATTATTGTTAGTATGCAGTGCGCTTATTCTGATAACTTTAATATGATTAACATGTTAACCATATACTGTATATTCAATGGGTAAAGCCAAGTTGGTTTGGTAGTTTACCCTGAATCTTTAAGCCGGTTTTTAGTGAAAATATTTAGTACTAATCAGTTATGGACATGATGTGAGAGAGGGAACAAGTTAGTCAGCCACGCTGAGAGGTGTGTGATGAGAGAGAGATGAAAATAGGCATATGGAGGACAGGGAATAAAGAAGGGAGGTAGAAAGACTGGGAAACCTTGACTTAGGGAGGAAAATGAGCATGAGTAGAGAGGACATGAGAGGAGAAAGTGGGATGGAAAGAACATAGATGGGGAAAAGACGAATATAGAAAAGAAATCCTATAAAGAAATATAATTGTGAGACAGAGATGGAATAAATAGAGTATAGAGAGACACATGAGATAGAAATGCAAAAATGAAGACAAGGAGGCGAGCATTTGGGAGAAAAGAAAGCAGAATAGACATGGGAGGAAATACAGAAGGAAAATGGAGTATGAGGATAAGCAGAGAGGAGGAAAGAACGGATGAAGACAGAAAATAGGACAGAGAAGGGTGAGAGACTCGAGAAAGGATGAGAGAAGAACTTAGAAGGTGGAGTAAGGGAAAATGGGATAGAAAGGATATAGAGAAAGAAGAGAACTGTGGGGCGGAATAATAGAGAGGGGAAGAATAGATAGAGAAGAACATATACATGGATGAACGATCAGAGCGAGTGAGGTACGCCTCCCAGAAGGTGTGGATAGAGAAGTTAATACAGGGAGTAAGAAGTAAAGATAAATATATTACTGGCTTGCCCGGCCTGGTTATGGTTACGGGTGGGCATATCTCCGCTTAAGAGAAACAATTATTGTATTGTATTTAATTTGCATTGCAATGTTAAGACTGTTTCCTAATTAATGAACAATATAACAGTGAAACAACATAAAATTAGACAACTTTAAGTGAAGAATACTTATTTATAATATGTTGATTGTACACCCGATTTCTGGCCACTCACGCTTTCACTTGCTTTAAGTATCTTTGGAATGTCCACTACTATAAATTACAATACCAAGTGAGTTATCCAGCATCAATTCATTCAACATCTTGAGGAAAGAGACATCATACAAATATTCGCAACATTGCTTCCGAAAAAGACGTGCATGTCTGACAGACCTATTTTACTTGATGTTTTGTCTAAGATATCTTCAACAAATATGATGAATGCAAAGTTGTTGTTATCATCAATCTTGATTTTAGGAAAGCTTTAAACATGGTCCCCCATAGGCCCTTGCTTATCAGATTAGGAGCGCATGGATGTATAGGCAAGGGAACATATTTCAGTGGATTAGTAACTGGCTCATGAATAGAATGCAGCAAGTTGTGATAGATGTTAGAGAATCTGGTTGGCAGTCCTGTTCTTTGTATACATTAATGATATCGATGAAAGCTTGTATATCTGTAATTATGCTGATGATACGAACATAAGAAGTAAAGTAAAAGCTACTCAATAAATATAATAACTCCAACAAGACTTAAATAGACTAGTGAACTAGTCTGAAAATAAAAACAAAATTAATTCAAATTTGAGAAATATCAAGTACTACATATTGAATGTAAAATCACACAATGCAAATTTCAATATGAATGGATCCAAACTAAATAGTGCGACAAAATAAAATATGTGGGTGCTGTATTACTATTTAGCGATTTAAAGATCAGCCCCCAATTTTCGGAAGCGTTAAAAAAGACAACTAAAGTAGTTGGACTAATTGGGAGGCCATTTAAATTCAAATTCTATCTATCTATCTATCTATATGCTCAGGCCCAATCCCCATTTTTGGGGTAGCCGACTCAAGACAGAGCAAGAACAGGGAAAAAAAAAAAAACATAAAACAAAAAAATAAACACAGATAAAAAACACAAACTCTCACACATCCAGGTCACCCAGGAGAAGACCCAGAGACCAGGGTTACCAAGGTCGCTCCAGCACTCCCCCGGCCCCTGACCACCCGGAGAGGTTCCGATTTCGGCAGGCAGACATGCAGCGGAGCCAAAGCCACAAGCCCTCCCACCTAACTGCCAGGCACACCCTTCATATTAATCGACCGTTAGTCGATGAAAATGGAGAATACACCAAAGACGAAGAACAAATGAGTAATGCCCTCAATACCTTCTTTGCATCAGTTTTTACAACAGAAGACCTCAGTGATATCCCTACACCATCGCCGATTCAGATTGATAATTCAGATGTTTTAAGCAATATCACCGTTACAGAGAGAGAAGTATTGAATTGTTTAGATAAACTCAAGGTAAATAAAACGCCTGGACCTGATACAATCTCGCCTAGAGTTCTAAAGGAAGCTAAGGATGAGCTCTCTAAACCACTGACATTACTATTCAATAAATCCTTGCAGTCTGGAACTATGCCCGATCAGTGGAAGCTAGCCAACGTAACACCGATATTCAAAAAAGGCAGCAAAATCCTATCCAGTAACTATCGTCCAATTAGCTTAAAACCTCAGTTGTATGTAAAATGCTAGAAACTGTCATACGAGACAGACTCGTAAATCACTTAGAGGAAAATAACATACTTAAAGATACTCAACACGGCTTTCGTAAAAAACGTTCCTGTTTAACAAACCTCTAGACTTCTTCCACCGATATCCTCAACCTCTACGATGAGAGTAAAGCTGTAGATATATATACCTTGATTTTCAAAAGGCCTTTGACAAAGTTCCCCACAAACGTTTACTGCTAAACTAAAAGCGCATGGAATACAAGACGGTGGGTTGAAATGGATAGAAAATTGGCTCAGCGACAGAAAGCAAAGAGTAGTCATAAACGGTAAGGCATCAAAATGGACCAATGTAAGTAGCGGGGGTACCACAGGGATCGGTACTAGGACCAATTCTCTTTCTAATTTACATCAACGACATAGATGAGGGTCTCACCTGTACAATCTCAAAATTTGCTGACGATACAAAAATTGCAAATAGCGTACTCTCGAAAGAACAAGTTGACGATATGCAACAACAATCTAGATAAATTGTCATGTTGGGCCCAAATTTGGCAAATGAGTTTCAATGCGGATAAATGTAAAGTACTACATATCGGATACTAAATGAGAAAGCAAACTATTCGATGAATGGCACTCAGCTTAAGAATGTAAACAGAGAAACCGATCTGGGAGTAACAATATCGAGTAACCTAAAACCGAGTCAACAATGTTCAGAAGTTGTTAAGAAGGCAAACAAAATAATTGGCTTTATAGGCAGGTCATTTGAGCATAAATCCAAAGAAGTTATCCTAACCCTTTACAATTCCTTAGTCCGCCCTCTTCTGGAATACTGCGTTCAATCCTGGTGCCCTTATTACCAAAAAGATATAAACAAGCTAGAAACGAGTTCAACGTAGAGTTACCAAAATGATTACCTAGCCTAAAGAACAAACCATACGAAGAGCGTCTTAGAGAATTAAATCTATTTCCTTTAACCCAGCGCAGATTAAGAGGCGACTTAATTCAAGTGTTCAAAATCATCAAAGGCATCGACAATATGAACTGTAGTAAGTACTTCACTATCGACCAATCTAATTACACGCGGGGAAACGGTTTGCCAAATTATTGGTAAAATCTTTTAACTCGCACGAATCTAAGACTTTCTTCTTCAAATCGAGTTGTCAACTTGTGGAATGGGCTTCCCCGAAACGTTATAGAATGCATCACCGTTGATTCATTTAACTCCGCCCTAGACAAATATTTGCTCGCATCAAACCCGCGACTGACTGCGTTTGTAAATGAATAACTTTATTTTATCCCCCCCTCAGTTACTAACCCATCTGTCCCCTACTAACTTCCTAATCCTGCCACGGACATTAGTTCCAGGGCAGTAATTCCCTTTCCAATGTTCCCTTACCCACTCTAAACCACTGTTTGGACACTTGATCCTCAGTGTTTTGGAGGACAAGCAACCTAGAAGGGTCACTAGATCTGTTGTTGCTTGATTTCCTTTGTACTCCTTTGTCTCCCTGGGCCAGGCGCCTGATGGACTATTATCTAGTCCAACTTGCGCCCGACCCCTTACTCCAAATGACCACGTGTTCACTCAACTATTCACAAGCATTCTCCATTCACTCCTGTCCACCACCACTTCCCCTGCCTGATCTATAGTCATTCCTCTATCATCCAAAGCCTTTCTTACACAGTCTCTCCATCTCAATGGGGGTCTTCCTGCCCTTCTATCTCCCCTTGTACCTGACTCACATATTCTCTTTGTAAGCCTTTCATTCCCATTCGTTCAACATGACCATACCAGCTCAGCACCCTTCTGTCCACTCTGGCTGACAAATGTTCCTGCTGCCCCACTCTCCTACGTATCTCTTCATTCCTCAATCTGTCTCTACGAGTAACTCCACACATACTCCTCAAGCAGCCCATCTCCATCACATCCAGCCCTCTTTTCTCCTTTTTCTTCAGAGCCCATGTCTCAGCCCCATACATCACTGTTGGCACAACAATTCCTTGATACAATGCACTTTTTACTTTCACTCCGAGATTTCTCGTCTTCCACATACTTCCCATTGCTCCGAAAACCTTCCTTCCTTCACACACTCTCTGTTTTACCTCCACTTCCATACCTCCACTCCTGCTAGCTATTTATCCTCCTAGATATTTAAAACACTCTACTTGTTCCAATATTTCCCCATCCAGCCTCACATCTAGATTCACCCTATGCTCTCCCCTATTACACATTACTTTACTTTTATTGACGTTCACCTTCAGTTTCCTCCTTCCACAAACCACACCAAACTCTTTGACTACCCGCTGCAGTTTCTCATCAGAATCCGCCACCAATGCTGTGTCATCAGCGAACAGCAACTGATTCAACTCCCAATCTCTACCATTCTTTCCTACTAAACCCAATCCTCTTCCCATAGTTCTCCTTTTCACCTCCCTCACCACACCATCCATAAACATATTAAACAGCCATGGTGACATTACACAACCCTGTCGCAAACCTACCTTTACCTCAAACCATTCACTCAACTCACCATTTCCTACTCTCACACATGCTCTGCTCCCTTCATAAAAACTCTTAACTGCTTCTAACAAATTTCCTCCTATTTCATAAATCCTTAACACCTTCCACATTGCTTCACGGTCCACACGATCAAAATTAAAATTGGAAACAAATAATACTATTGTTATAAAACTACTTACTCTGGTCCCTCATGGAGTACTTTGTACAATAATTGTGGCCACTATATTATAGAAAGGAGTCTGAAAACTAGGAAAATGCTCAGAAAAGGGTTACAAATATTATACCAAAGTTGAGAAATATTCCGTATAAAGAGCATCCTAAAGAGATGAACCTGTTTAGCCTCAACAAGTGAAGAATGTTGGGCAATACAAGTTAAATCTACAAAGGCTCTAATAACCTAGATGATTATTCGACCAGTCGAATTACACAAGGGAATATGGTTTCATAATGGTTGGACATGGATTCAAGGCGGATAGAGCTAATATTTTATTGTTCTCCAAAGGCGTCGTAAACTTTTGGAATAAGCTGTCATGAGACGTTAGTAATTGTGAGACACTAACGTCTTTCAAAGTACATTTAGATACTATGCATACAATCACACCTCCATCTAGTTCATTTCACAGCTGGGTATGTGAAACAGAGTTATATTGAGTTATACACATATGCAGTATGTGCTACTTCTCCTTTTACCTACAAACGAGCAGTCTTGTCAGGTTAATTCGGTCTGTTGCTGTTCACATTCGTTTATATAATAGCATATCCTAGCAATTTTTTTTTGCAGCACCTACCTATTTCTTTTTAAATTATTTTGTTTTATATAATAATATAAATTCCGTACAGTGGGTGAACAAGGACATGGGGTCAACGGACTGGTTAACCATCTCTGGCCGGGATGCTGACCGCTTCACCGACTGGGGGGCAGACGAGTGGAACCAGTGGACAGACGGATATGATGCAGTTATTGATTATCTGGCGGTAGGTCTGCAAATGCAGAATAATATGATATATCACTTCCTTCGTTATCATTGCTCTAATTATTAAAGCTATTGTTATGATTCTTCACATAGGATCGGTTCCACCAAACCCATTACCCTGGATTGAACCAGCTGCGGAAAATGCAAGATCAGCCAACCCTGCACCAACAGTGGTGACACTAGATAGCATACACTATCTCGGGCTACAAGATCATCCAAGAATCAAATCCTACATTCAGACATACAGGCACATCTAACATATTTCAGGAAGCAACCACATTTTTATCAAGCAGGTATGCTTGAAGAGGTGCCAATCCAACATCCAGATATATTCTTATTGACGATTCTCTCGGGTGCACACTGTAAGATAATTAAAAGTGTTTTATCTTTATGGAGCTGCCTCATGAGGCTCTGACTCCACTTCGGCTATAGGAAGATCAATGTGACACAACGAAGAAAAGTATGTAAGGTTGGCTACGAAAGGCATCCGGTTAAACAGAGCAAAGCCATTCAGCACACTAAAATAAGTAATTCACATTCCATCTCTAGTCAATCTAATTGGTTTTCAACGAAAACATTGTATTACAGGATAACACATTGTTTTACATTAGCAATGTCAAACCATCATCTTTTCTCAGATACATCCCTTTCAAGCCAATTTGTAAGTCTGTGCTCCAAGTAAGTAAATAGGCCATTAACCTTTTTTCTTTTGACATAATTTCCAGGAGAGCATCCCAGCCAACAATATCAAGAAGTCGTCCCCTGTGTGCAAGGTGTTCTGGGATCGTCCCACAGGCACCAATGACAGGGTGCTGCTGGTGACAAAGAGCGGACAGTCTTACCTGGCCTCACAGGTCATCTTTACCGGCTCTGTTGGACACCTGAAGGACAGACACTTGTCCCTCTTCGACCCACCGTTACCACAAGAGTACCAGACAGCTCTCGAGGTATACTAGTCTATAGCCTATTATTTTTCAACCTGGACATTTTGTACATGATTACAAGCAGATTTTTCGAAAATTTATGGACAGATAGAAAACTATTATATCTGCACTATATTAACTCCGTTGTCACAATATGCCTTATATTTGGCTAAAATAACGTTGTAATAGCAGAGTAGTTATTGAGAAGATAAGCCAAATATTTTGCCAGCTTAAAAACAAACTGACTACAATGTTATGAAGTTTGTAGGTAAAAAAATCGGGTTGTTGGGTATAATAAAGTGCATATGAACAAATTTAGCTTCTTTGGGAAGGCATTATCTATAATTTTATCAAATCTAAGATTTATCTTTGGGGATTGGCATGGAACTGCTTATGGACAGAATCATATGTGGAGGTTGTGTGGACAGTTAATAAATATGAAAGGATGATGATTACGATTTTGTAATTACAGATTGGTGATCCTAGACTTTAACAATATAAAGAGCTTAGCTGTTAACTATGTTCGTGGAAGCTGTGGCGAAAAATTAGTAACTAAATATGATGGTGGCTCCCTGGTATGTGCGTTTTGTTGGCATAGACAATAGACCTACAGGTATTATGTAATGAAGTTCTTTGGTTTGTTTTTGTTCTGAGCATCAAAAATGGGATGTGAATGAGACATTTTTGAAGTGTTGCCGTATTTTTTTTATATACGGACATGACATTTAACACATATATAGGTATCGTGCAAAGGAAAGGTCCCATTTACAATTTGCTAGAAAAGATAATTACATTCACAATCCTGCAAAATAAGAGGATTAAACAATGTTCTTTATCGCCGTATTTGGTAAAACAAAACTAAATATATAATGCAAATAACCATCACTAAAGGAAGCACCCCATTCATATTTTGCTTGAAAATAAAACGTCATACGGTAGGTATCGTGTACGAAAAATTAGCTTGTGTTGAAAGGCTGGTGTTAGTTGATTGATCGATAATTGAGTCAGTATGAATGTTCTGTGGAATAAATATATGTTGTTTAAATGTTATAATTAGTGTAATTGAATTACTCATATAACATTAATTTGTTCCTTGGGCCTTGTAGACTCATAACTAGTATGTACTAAGAATAATACAGGAATCTGTATACATGTATATTTAACAATGTCATGTTGACATGTCTTTTATCTTATTAATTTCCTTGACTAATCTCTTGTATTTTGTGTTTTTCTCCATGAAGGGCATTACGTTGGGTATTGCCAATAAAGTCCAGATAGGGTGGGCCACTCCCTGGTGGGGCTCCCTGCCGCTCAACATACACATCATCTTCCCACAAAAGACTTTACCTGCAGAGAAGGTAAGATGGATATAAAGTGTATTGCAGGGGTTTAACCCTTTCACTATTATTTCACCATTCTAAATTTTACTCTGCCTAACATTATACGACTTTACTGGGATTAGGAAGGATCTGTGTGATCTAAAGGGTTTTCTTTCCAATGTTGAATAACATAATCTACACTTCCACCTTCTCTACCACATTCCATCACCTCATTAAGCTATACAAAGTCCACCCTTAATCACTGCCTATAGTTTATCTTGTTCTTAAGACTCGGCATATCATGACGCATTCGTTGATATTATTCTGGCTAATATTAACCTATTTTCTTTAGTTAAGGAAGGGCCTACGGGAGTCAAAGGATTAACGGATATAGCTTTTACCACTCCTTGAGATTTTTCCTAAGCTAACAAATATCATCTAATGTTGGACATAATCAAATTGAAAAGCGCCCCCGTATACTGAGAGGACTGAGCCTTTACCTGATGTATTGCATGGTCTTGTTCACTGTGTATGTTCTAGTAAAGTCGGCCTGTTCGGTACCCCCTTCAATGTCATTGTTTATCAAATGTATCTCGACATACACAAACATTAACTATCTATCTATATATTGCCTGTCGCCGTGATCCCCGAAAGGGTGGCCACGAACGAACCGCCTCCATGCACCTCTGTCCCCAGTCAGTCGACGCCCCTCCTCCCAACCAGCACCGCCTTCATCCATATACTTCCTCACTCCATCCTTCCACTTCTCGTTCGGTCTACCTCTCCCTCTCTCTCCTTCCACCTCGCTCTCGTACACCCTTTTAGTCATTCTCTCGCTTTCCATACGTTCCAGATGGCCGAACCATATAAAGTTGTTCCTTTTCACACTTTCCAGCACATCTACCTCCACACCACCCCTTCTTCTTACTTCCTCATTCGTCTGTCTATCCCTCCATGTAACTCCGTACGCACTTCTTAAGTAACTCATTTCCACCCCTCTCACTCTTGGTCTGAGTCTCTTCTCAAACGTCCATGCTTGGCTTCCGTAAGTCAGTGTCGGGATTACCACACTATCATGCAAGGACTTCTTCACTTCCATACTGACCACCCTATTTCTTGTTACTGCTTTCAACGTTCCTACAACTCTCTTCCCCTGTTGCACCCTCTCCCGCACTTCTTCATCCATAGTCCCATCTGTACTCAACACACTGCCCAGATTCTTAAATAAGCTGACAATCTCCATAGCCAGACCGTTCAACTTCACCTAACACTCTGTGGTTTCACCCCTCTCGAAGACCATAACCTTGCTCTTCCCCGCATTTTTTTCGCACACTGTTCCAAAATAATTTACCAGACCCTGCAACTCCCATTCATTATCGATCATCAGAACTGTATCATCAGCAAACAGCAGTACAGGTACCTTCCACTCATTTCCCTCCCTTATCAGTGATACACCAACATCCACTGCTCTTCCCTGTATCTTTTTCATGACTCCATTCATATATACAGTAAACAACCACGGAGACATCACACACCCCTGTTTCAACCCAACATTCAGGTCAAAGAACTCGCTCTGCTCATTCTCCACATGTACTGCCGCCTTTGCACCCTCATACATGCTCTTCACTGCTTTCAACAACTTGCCATCTACTCTGTATAGTTTAAGTACTTTCCACATACCTTCTCTATCCACTCTGTCATAGGCCTTCTCCAAGTCCATAAAGGCAGCATATACCTTTTGTTGTTTCTCCAGATATTTCTCCACAACACAATTCAGGGTACAAATCTGATCTACACTTCCTCTTCCCTTCCTAAAACCGCTCTGCTCGTTACCTATCCATTTCTCCGTTTTTGCTCTCACTCTCTCAATCACTACCCTACTGTACATCTTCCCTACTACGCTTAGAAGACATATTCCTCGGTGGTTACCACACAGTCCTCTTTCTCCTTTAACAAGAAGGGTAATGAGCAGTCAAGGGGGAGGGATGCTCATGAAGTAGTTGATGTGTGGTGCAAGCTTAAAACGCAATCACTTCATAGTCAGCACAGGCACATTCAGATGGGGAGATAGAGAACCATGGGTGCAGTTAGCCAGTCAGAAGAACAGTCGAGTCCAGAACAATTGGTGCGTCTAAATATTGACATGTTGAGGAAGCAAGATACGTGCATATGCAACCGCGTTAACTGCACATTGGTTGGTTTTCCCAAGGACATTATCAATACGATTACGAAATATAACTTAAGTAAAGAATGATCACAACTATTGCTATCTATCTCTCTATGTATTGTCAAGAGACCTTGATCCTCGAGGGAATGACTATGAATTAATCACCTTCCTATGCTTCCATATGCCTAGGTAACTCCTTCAACTATCTAGTTTGACCCTTTTCACGGGGAAAGGTTGCTAGCTAAACAACCCATTGATGTGTATGGAGTGTGAGGGAGTATGTTATCTGTATCCAGTGTAATCAGCTCACCCGTGCTGATCATAAATTATGCTAGCATATACTTATTTATCTGTGACACTGGTCTAACACACCTTTAATGGCCCCATTGTAGTGATAAGTGCGAACCTCCATAACCAAATCAATACACCTATTTAGGTGGGTGTGAAGAGGTGAATCCCTAACGTCGCATGTGTTACTATTACTGTGCTCTAAGCAACCACATACTCAATTAACATGATATTTGCCGGCCCATTATATTTACTTCAATCTTAAGGATGGGGTTACAGTCAATATTTAACCCAATCAGTACCAGGGACGTCCTTTTCATCATATTCTGGCAACTATTAGACGATTGTATTCAGCTTAGGAAGGACCAACAGCAATGACAAGGCTTCAAACTATTTCAACCAACCTTTTTAACTACCAAAGATCCTTCCTGAGCTACATAATATCGTCTGAATATTGCATCAATAAATATAACACTTCGCTGGTACTCAAAGGGTTAACAGTGTTAAGTAAGTATATTGTAGATACATAGAAGACATATTTAATATGTTGAAAAGTGAGATGAAACAAGAAGATTAAATATTACTGAGAGTTATAAGTAGAGCTAAAGAGGAAGTTAAAGTGTGACACTGTTGAACCAGATAGAGGAATATCAACCAGTCCAAGGTCATCGCCGTATACTGTTCTAAGTAAATACATCTGCTGTATGCTGGCGATGTACGTCATACGTTCTGATATTTATCAACAACATAATTTACCTGCCAAATAAATATAGGTTTAGGAGTACAGACAAATTAGGGGAAATGCGACAACAATTGTCTCGCTCTCAGGATGAGTGTTGCGGGATTGGTGGAACAATTTCAGTACCCTGGTTTGTTAATGATTCTATTATTGCCCACCATGAGTACGCTATAATAGTGGCGTTATTTCCCCAGGTGGGTGGAATGTATGTGGTTTTCTGTTCTGCTTATGATAACGTAATTCAGAGAGAATAAAAAGAATAATGTCACAGCATTAGTTTTATATATACTATTACAGGGGTCGGCAACCTGCGGCTCAGGAGCCGCATGCGGCTCTTTCATGACACTTCTGTGGCTCCAGAAGCTTCAAAAATAATAATTCGTCCTTCAAAATGAAGGCATCATATAACACATTCAAGGCAACATTAGATTTGTTTATTTAACTTCAAAAAGATGTACCGGTATAGGCATCAAACCTTATGATTTCTAGAAATGTGACAAATGTCTTTCCTAAGCTTGTGAATACCAGGATATTGAACAATATCACTATAATTTGTTTAGTTCAGAAGTAGGGTATATTATTTTATTTTTGAAGTACTGTAGATTTCGGCTGATGAGACCAATTTGTTTGTATTGCGGCTCCGACAGTACAAATTGTTTATGAAACTATTAAAAAATGGCTCTTCTAGCTTTGAGGGTTGCTGACCACTGTACTATTATATATAATGTAGGTTATCTCTCAACAGGTTTAACAAATACATTAACAAAGCAAATCAGAGATAATGAAAGAATGACACTGCAATTTGCAAGTGAGTGTTTGTATGTATGTTTATGCATGACAGATTGAACTTCTATGTGAGAATTTTCCAGAGTTGGCTGTACGGGATCATGGAGATGTTGACAATCCACCAACAAGACTCGATGCTCCAGGGGTTCATGGCAGGACAAAATGCTATTGACATGGAGAACCTGCCTGAGGAAAAGGTCAAGAACCACCTCCTACAGCACCTGAAGGATATTACTGGTGTGGCTATTCCAGAACCAACCTTTTTCAGGAGGTGAAACAGCAACATAGTTGATACATTTAATTAAGTCATACGTTCTGTGTATCATGGATTGAAATTTCATAATCCTTAAATCAAGCATGCCACTCGATGATAAGCCCACACAACCCACCTGGCATTGAACCCTAGACACATTGATCAACAGACAAACGTGCTACCACCACACCACACTGGTCATAAGAGAGTTGTTGCAACCTTACAGGCAGGTGCTGCCCTAGAGTCATCTGGGTTGACATACTGACGATAAAGAGACAATGTTTACACTCCAACCCCTACCAGTGAGGTGTAGAGGTAGCCCCCAGTAAATGGAGATAGAAAGCATCCTTATGTCAAGCAATGCTGCTCACGAAAAATCCCACACATAAAACAACTGCTTGTTGATCAATGAACTAACGTTTCAATCACAGGTGGGTTCTGTATGACATTGTATACTCTCATAAGGAAGACATTAACATTATCATAAGCATAATCTAAAAGAATGCCACCCATAGGGATTGTGCAAAACGAACTTATCTTTTGAAGTATACCAATTGTACGCCATTATGAAGCATATGTTTAGTCTGTGTAAGTAGACAAAAGGCAAAGCTGCCTGTATCGAGTGTCCCTCCCCAAATTGAATGAATGACAAAGAGACAATTTCAAGGGAGTTAGAGCTTGAAGTAGCCCACCGAGACGGTTAAGGGGAGGGCACACCTATATATGCTAAACTCCCCAAAATCTATTTTTGTGTTAATTTCCCATTGCCATCTGTAGTTCTGTAGTCTATTCTATACGCAGATAATCTTCCATTTATTAATTTTGGAAAAATAGCTGTTGAATAAATATTTATTTGTTTGTTCTAATATATCAGTGTAAAAAACAAAAAAGAATATCAGAAACAAATACTTTTTTGTATCGACAAACCTACACTAGATACCAATAATCAACCATGAGGTAATCCCATGTTTAGTTTTAGAAGGTGGTTGAACAAAATATGTAATTTATAGCAGTTGAGCGAATTCTGTGAAAACAGGTTCGACCACAGAAGCTATAATCGTCATAAATGAATTTGCTCCCGTCAAATGAGTCCTATATTATCGTGTAACAAGTGTGCAAAATATGGAGGAAATCGTGCAAACATAGTAGGTGTCAGGTATTAAGAAAGTGAGAAATACACACTTTCAGGAATGAACGATTGTGTTATATTATGTTATATTATTTGTTATTATATGAAGAGGAAATGAAGGAGACATATTCTGAGAGAGACCTTGGGGTGGTCATTGACGGCAAACTGAGCTTCACCTAACATGTAGCCAAGAAAATATATAAAGCCAACAGACTAGTGGGCCTCATATGGAGGACGTTCTGTACCCTGAACGAGGAAAGTTTCAAGCCATTGTATAATGCCCATACCGGTGGTTAGTTAGGGATCTAGAAATGGTGAGATAAGAATGTTCAGTGGCATGATCTTGCCTCATGGCTGTCTAACTCAGAGTGACAGACTGACAGTGAGAGCGGTGTGCGAGTGGTGTGTGCAGGGGAGGAGAGGTAAGGGGGTGGGGTGTGGTGTACTGCACATCTCTCGCCCCCACAGAGGGTTACTATGTTGCCAAACGTATGAATGAAGTTTCTGATCTGGATGTATAGGAGTTGTATTTATATATTTATTTACTTTTGACTGTGTGTTTTTGTTGACGTTATACACATGCAAAATGTGAGGTTATTTCAAGTGGGGAGGTGATAAAGTGTTTTTGACTTATTATATGAATATATAACTAGTTTCAGCACAACCATGGTAAAAACAAATAATAATAATTACGGATGACAATCGGGGTGGTGGGGGGGGGGGGGGGTGGATGGGGAGGAGGGGGGGGGGTTGATAAATGTGTTTGTGTGTTACTACATGTTTGTGTGTTACTACATGTTTGTGTGTTACTACATGTTTCTTTTACCCTAAAGGAAGACTTTTAACATTACAATTTTGAAAATGCCAAATGTTAGTGTAATTCGTTCCACAAAGGTGTGGCCTCCCCTTAAGCACTCTTAACTTCTGGAAAGTTGTTTTAGAAAGAGGGGAAATATGGTCTTTCCAAGAAAGGTCAGATGATAAAGAGAGAGGGTGAAGGGTTGATTTGCGTGTTGTTGAAGTGTAAGGGATTGCCATGTGGAAGATTGTGATGGGGTAGATATATGGAGAAATTCGGTTTTGGTAGCTCTGAAAGCATTAACAAAGTTATCTTTGCCCCAATTATAAGTAGTTGTTAGATCATGAGATTGGTGTGCTATGGCCTCATCACATGGGTTTTGGTAGCACTGAAAGCATTAACAAGGTTATCTTTGCCCCAATTATAAGTAGTTGTTAGATCATGAGATTGGTGTGCTATGGCCTCATCACATGGGTTTTGAGTAACTGAATGAACGGTTTCTATGGAAAGCTAGTTGAATATTGTAGGGTGAAGTTATCTGCATAGGAGTAGATAGAAGTAGAGGTATTGTTGAGAAGATAATTAATAAATATACAAAAATAGAACCGATGGTGAATATATATATATATATATATATATATATATATATATATATATATATATATATATATATATATCTATATATATATATATATATATATATATATTATATATATATATATATATATATAAATATATATATATATATATATATATATATATATATATATATATATATATATATATATTATATATATATATATATATATATATATATATATATATATATATACTGCTATATATGTATATATATATATATATATATACAGTATATACTGTATTAATGTATTTATTATACATATGTATTTATATACTTATATATATTTTGTTATATTATTATTATATAATTTATAATTAATGGTATGTATTTCATTATGTTATATATATTTATTTATGTTTTAATTTGTGTTGGTGTATTAGAACAGTGTATAATGCTTGTTTGGTGTAGTGTTAAGGAGAGACAGCGAACGCTAGCTAGATTACTCTATGTGTAGGTGAGGCACAAAGAAGGTTGGAGTGTTCTGATTTATATTTACTGTCTCCCTCTCCAGATCCCAGTGGATGGCCAACCCGTGGATGAAAGGCAATTACATTACTATCCTAATATTGTTATTATTAGTAGTAATGGTAGTAGTAGTAGTAGTCAAAAGACATTTATTCCATAATTATGTATGTACTGTATGTATGTATATACAGTATATACTTAGGCACATACCCCATTGCTGGGGTTGGCTGACTCGAGACAGTGCCCGAACAGAAACAACATTAAAGTTCCAATTCTTAGGGTCCGGTACCACTTTCGTGTTTCCTCGCTCCTTTCTCTATATCGTTGAGTAAGTGAATTTTACAAGGGGAGGATAATTCCTAGTCTCCTGTATAATATATATATAAATATATATATATATACCGTATATATATAATATACAATATATATTACGCTCACAAAAAGTCAACGAACCATTGAAATAAGATATGTTATGGTAATGCTAAAAATAGAGTCGTAGTAGTAGTAGTATTGTCGGTATTCATACTACTTATTATATACTATCCCTCTCCACATATCTCTATGGATGGCCAACCCGTGGATGAAAGTATCCTACAACTCCTATATCATTCTAGTATTATTGTTTATATTATTATTAGTAGCAGTAGCATTACCAGTGGTAGTAGTAGTAGTAGTAGTGGTAATAGTAGTGGTAGTAATAGTAGTAGAAGTAGTGGTAGTGGTAGTATTGTTGGTATATTTTTACACTCCTACTCCACAGATCTCGCTGGATGGCCAACCCGTGGATGAAAGGCTCTTACAACTCCTGGATCACTCAGGCAGGTGACCAGGCTGGACTTAAGAGCCGGAAACCTTTGGCTAAACCACTTGTCAACACTAACAACAGAAAGGTTGGGTTAATTCCTACTCACTCTTATTATGGCTCTTGTTATTCTTGCTATTTGTATTGCTGGGGCTGTTGTTATTATATTTATCCTAAATTCCCTTCAAGTTAATATTTGCCTCCAAAACCACCCAATCAAGCTTTTTGTGTGTCCTCTCTGAAGGGGTAATGTGTAGTAATCTGGATACTATATAGTAGCTCCAGGCTGGGTAACTCACTTTCCAGAGGCTTCAAAGGTAAAACACATGAAGGTAGGCACTACAGAAGAGCGCAGCCCAGCGTAAAGGGGCTTTCACATATTCAAGAATACAATACCGCATACTGGCGCATCCGTATTTGGCCTCGGTCTTGAGAAATGTTGCCCCGATTGCAATTTTGTTATGCATGCAGCAGACAATAACAGCATACAACCGACCATTGTACTGTAGGCATTATCACCGACCATGAACCAACCGCCGAATATTTTTAATTTAACGGTAATTTCCGGTAGCCTACCGAATCACGACCGATTCAGACCGACATCCGACCACAAAATCATTTTTCAAAATCATTTTCCTAGCAATAATTGACTAGAGTCAATTATTGCTAGGAAAATGAGAAACCACTTAGAAACATTTAACTTAATCAATTCTTCTCAGCATGGATTCACACAGGGACGTTCTTGCCTTACTAATTTGCTTAGTTTTTTCTCAGAGGTATATGAAGCAGTAGATAATGACAAGGCATACGATATTATATATTTAGATTTCAGTAAAGCTTTCGACAGAGTCCCTCATGAGAGATTGATGAGAAAGGTTGAGGCACATGGAATAGGTGGGGAGTTGTTGGGATGGATTAAGTCATGGCTAATTGGTAGGAAACAGAGAGTCAGCATAAATAGTACCAAGTCAGAGTGGGGAGCAGTCAAAAGTGGTGTCCCCCAGGGATCGGTATTAGGTCCACTGTTGTTTCTTATATACATAAATGACCTAGATTTAGGTATAACTAGTAGGATAAGTAAATTCGCAGACGATACTAAATTAGGGAGATCAATTGATTCAGATAGCGATATAGAGTGCCTCCAAAGGGATCTAGATACCTTACATGAATGGTCAGTAAATTGGCAGATGAAGTTTAACATTGACAAATGCAAGGTATTAAAGATAGGGAAGATGCAAACAAATGTTAAATATAAACTAGCTAATTTAGAATTAGAAAATTCAGATTGCGAGAAAGATCTAGGTGTGTTTGTTAGCAATGATTTGAAGCCTAGAAAACAGTGTATAAGCGTTCGTAATAAGGCAAACAGGATTCTCGGGTTCATCTCTAGGAGTGTGAGTAACAGAACTGCTGATGTTATCTTAAAACTTTACTTGTCATTAGTGAGACCCCATATGGATTATGCTGTCCAATTTTGGTGTCCTTATTACAGAATGGACATAGATTCATTGGAGAGAGTACAGCGTAGAATGACAAAAATGATCCATAATATTAGAAATCTTTCGTATGAAGAAAGGTTGAAGAAATTAGGTTTACATTCGTTAGAGAGACGCAGAGTTAGAGGGGATATGATAGAGGTGTTCAAGTGGGTTAGTGGGATTAACAAAGGGGACATGACAAATGTACTAAAGCTCAGTGATAGCGAAAGAACTCATACCAATGGTTTCAAATTAGATAAATTTCGTTTCAGAAAAGATATAGGCAAATATTGGTTTGGTAACAGAGTTGTAGATGGGTGGAATGGACTACCAAGTGCTATAGTGGGATCTAAAACTGTAGGGAGCTTTAAGATAAAATTGGATAAGCATATGGACGAGAAGGGTTGGGTGTGAAGGGGGATCAACGGGTTGGGCCAATCAGCGCTCTGCAGACCCCCATAATCCTGTGTTAATCTCTAACCGTTTTGGTAAGATGATCCTCAGGGTATTAGAGTGTGAAGCCTATAATTGGGCTTTGTAATTGAATTGGGGTTGTGTGGGACAGGGATCTGCCTTGCTTAGGCCAATCGGCTTTCTGCAGACTCCCATTTTCTTATGTTCTTATAATGACACCGACTACAGTATATGCTGCTTTCGACCGTTGCCGAATGCCGTGCTATTATCCCACGATAGACATATAAAAGGGTGGCCACTTCCTTCCCTCACTTGCTCTCACTTCTTCCCCTTCTCCCTCCTCACTTCCCCATTGCATCTCTCCGCTCACTTCTTCCCCACACCACTTCTCTCATGACCTCCCCTCCTATTAATTCCTCCTCCTTATTTCCTACCCTCTCCCCTCACCTCTCCTTTCATCTCTTTCTCCCCCTCATCATTTCTACGACAACATAATAATACTAGTCACGGTTTATTAGAAACACATGAGGACTTGCTAGGGATATTGATAGTAACTTGAGGGGGAGGTAGGGGCTTTTTTTGGACCCCCTTCTCTCTCCCTTTTTAGACGTTTGCCCTCATTATTTTATCGATTATAAGATCTTCCGTCCTATTTCTTTATCAATATCAAGACCTTTCGTGTCATTTCGGTGTCGATCTTTTGTTCGTGTCGAACGATAGCAATTCTGTAATTTAGGAAGAATCGGCCTTTGGCCAGGACATTTTTCTACCGAAAAATTTATACATTTATCTCGAAGGAGGATCTTGAGGATAATGTATTTAGCTTGATGGAGATCTAGGGAGGAAACTAAAACAATAATGGATAAATAGATAAACTATTAATATACCCTACCCCTTTATAATTACACAGTTTATGAGGAAGGTTTTGGGCGCATTACTGATCTTGACTGTACCTTCTCTTTCACGTTGGTTAGATACATTAGTTACAAACTGCTCAATGAGGGTCAATGGATCTGCTGGTGCTTGTTTTCCTTTGTAATCGTTGTGCTACTCTACAAAAGTCACACCTATATTAACCCCTTTAGGATCATGACGCATTTTGACAGTTTATTCTGGCTATCATTAGACGATATTATATTCCTTAGGAAGGATCTATGAGAGTTAAAAAGGTGAAGACTATCTGAATTTAACCCCTGACTTCCATATACCCTTCCTAATCAGAATACTTTGTTAGTGGACAGTTACTGGGATACGGTTGGGAGGATGTGAGCGGGAGTTGAGGAATAGTGGTCTAGGACGGAGGTAACCAGTGGAAATGTAGGTAGTAAAAGATTTTCTTGGATGAGCCTGAATCCGCCATTTCTGTTCCCATTGTGCTACTCGGTCAAGCTCTCTCTTGGCTTTGTTTGTCAAACATTTTATAGTGCTTGCCCTAACAGGTTTTGTCACATCGTCAGCGTACATAATTGTAAGAGAGTCATTATTGATAGGATCTGGCATGTCATTAGTGTAGACAATGAAAAGTGTAAGTGCAAGCACAAGCCCTGAGGTACGCCGGCATCGACGGGAAAAAAAAAAGAGTCTGAATGGAGATCTGAAAATTTGATTTTGGCTAATCTGTTATCCAAAAAGTTGCAAAGAAGCTTTTGAATTGGCAGAGGGAAATTGACATTTTCGCAGATTTTGTACTTCAGGCCTACGTGCCATACAGTGTCAAATGCACGTTTTATGTCTTTTGTGATGAGTGCTGTTTTGTTTCTGTTCCTGAAGTGTTTGGTAATGTGAATATAGTTAGTTAATGTGTTAAGTGCTTTCTGAGTGGATCTGTGAGGTCTGAAGCAAAACTGTCTATGAGAAGTCCTTCGTCTTCAGGGTACAGTCTGAGTCGGCGATTTATGACGGATTTCTAGAATCTTTCCAAGAATTTCAAGTAGACTAATGGGTCTGTAGTTCAGTGGGTCTTTGTTATTTTGATTTGTGTCGGGGATGATTATCGCTGTCTTAAAACAGACAGGGAAGTAGCCTGATGCCAGGATGGCATTGTACAAGCAAGTGAGTGCATGAATAAATGTGTTTCGGAGGTGCTTCACAATGTGGTGGTTTAATCCGTGGCACTAGGCACCTTCCTCCGTGATTTAGAAAGAGTGAGCTTAACTTCGTCAGGCACAATGGGAGCAGTGAGGTAGTTGTGGGAGTTAAGTGTTTGTGTTGATGAATGTATCGTGAGAGATGTCAGCAATGTCAGTGAGGTGTTGTTCAATGTATCGAATGTGTTGTTGGGTGGGTCTTTCAGGAGGGTGTAGGTAGTATACTTGTACCCATGTGTCTTTAAAGGTGTCTGTGATTTCCCTGGGATCAGTGATGGTGTAACCGTTTTCAATAAGAACAAATGTTGTAGGTTTATTGTAGCCTTTCAAACGTTTTATATGTTGCCAGAAATCCCAGGGTTTAGTTTTTCTGTGTTGTTCAGCAATGCATATGAGGTGCGTCCAATGGCTGTCATGGTCAGATTGCAGGCTGTCTAGGATGTTGGTTCTGAGGTATGAGAGGTCACGGCGTACTCGGCCTAAGGTGTAGCTTTGTTTGATTTGTTCAAACCGGCGGCGATAGCACACAATGAGTCTTTGTGTTCGTATGGAGGGTATGAATGTGTATCTGATTTTGTAGGATGTTTTGGGTATGGTAGTGTTTGCAGCATTAATGATTGTGTTGTGTAAGTTTTTTATATGTTGATCTAGATTCGTGTAGTGTAGTCCTGCATAGTCGTTTGTGTAATTTTGTTGTGATAACATTTGTTGAAATTCATCCCAGTTAGCCTGGGAGTAGTTGTAGTATGATGAAGATGGAACTAAAATGGGAGTAGATGCTATTTGCAAAAAAATGGGGATGTGATCGGATCCTGAAAAAGGCCCTGGGATAATTTGATGGTGAAAAATGTTAAATGCACGGTTAGGTAAGATGAGGTCAGGTTTGCCAGACCCATTGTGTGTTAAAACTGTGTGAAAATCTGGGCCAAGAAAATTTAGTCTTTTTATGTTGTGCAGTGCTAGAAGTGTGTTTCGTGTGGGTTGTTGGTAGTGTGTTGAAAAGTGTGGTGTTTAGCGTTAAAGTCTGCGAGGATGAATGTGGGTATATTGTTGTTGAATAGTGTTCATATCGGTGTAAGGTATGCGTGTTCTGGGTCTGACATATGTAGTGGCGACTATGAGGGGACATTGATTATGATGATGGCTGGAGTAAAGTAGGAGAGTAGTGTAATTGGATAGAGGAAAATTAAATTGAAAAGTGAGAAGTAAAGTAGAATATAAAAAGTTCTCCGGTTCAACCAAGTTGCTCCATTGTTTATTTATCGAGGCTCATCTGGTGTAGGCACTTAATACTGATACTGAAGAGGGATAGATATGGATACTGAAGAGGGATAGATAGGCTTGGGAGATGAGAGGTCTCTAAGAATTAGAGAGAAGTAAAGATGGAAAAGAAGAGCAAAGTAAAAGAGTAAAAGGTGGAGAGCTGTCCTCCTTGGCTGTTCTTTCTTCGTTAATAAATCAGTCGTGAGCACCCAAAGAGCAACTCTGTCACATTGTGGTGGATAGGCAGCTGATGTAGGTGAAGGTGGGAGATGGTGATGGAGAAGAAGCCGTTGGTATTTATGTTGACCGCAGGTGGCTTGGTGGTGTTGGAGGCCTTATCTAAGTAAGTTTTTCACGTTGAAGGTCTTTTTCAAGTTTGTTTTTTGCTTTGTTTTTCTAGTATTAAGTTGAAGGCCTCAGCTTGTTTTCTTTGCAGTTGTATTAGCTCTGAGTGATTTTGTTCTTGTCCTTCTTCTTCTTCTTCGATTTCCTCCACATCGACCTCCTCTCCCATGGTGGACTCGGGGCACTCTTAAGTCAGTCATTATCGCTGTATATATACTTTCTTGCTCAGAAGCCGTGTGGGCCGAGTGTTATGAGTGACCCTCTCTGAGCATTGATTGTGATTGAGGGATTGCAGTCACATGATTTATATAATTTGCCCAGGAGATATATTTTCGTTTGTACTAATTGCACATCGTGCTGTACATTTCTGTTGGTGGTGTAATGGATTAGATGCTTATGTTCTGGGTGTCGTGTTCCGAGTTCGAATCCCGGAAGGATCTTATGCCTTCATTAGTTTATTTTAGTACATTGAGGTTTGTAATGGAGGATTAATGTTAAGAACGGGGTGTTCCTTAACCCTTTCCCTGTGGAAACCGTTCTGGAACGCCATAGCAATTTACAGGCTTTTAAAGCCTGTTAAAGCCGTAGAAATCGAGTGTCAGTGGGCGGAAGTGCGAGGGGCCCACCTCCGACCCCCAGCACGTCCGTCCGTGCACTGAGACCCCAGTCCCGGATCTCAGTACTGCTGCCAAAGGTAAAAAAGCGTTACATTGCTAATAAATAGCGAGTTCTCCCCAATGTCTACGGTAGCACTGCGGGTGAACTCCGCGAGCTAAGAAACTCATTCTATTGTCATTTTGAAGCTATTTTCGTCTAGTTTTCGGCTTACTACATTTAATTTCATGAAGACACTTGATTAATCATTCAGAAGTGCCTGAATATACCCTAAATAGCCCAAATATGCCCGCAGCGTAAGTGTTAATTACCAATGTTTGGGGAATGTTACAGCAGGCAGATAAAACTTCTATGTTTTGTATATAAATAAGTTTGCTTTTGTCAAACAGAGCCGAAGTAGGCGCTGCTAGGCATCTTTGTCCGCCCAGCCACAACTGTTGATTTAGCCGTGCGGGCGCGGCCCAGCACTCCCTTTTGATGAGTCTCACAAGGTAGACTTGCTTTCAACTAACTGGTCTTTCAGATAGATTTTTACCTTTCTTCTAATATAAAGTAATGTACATACTTCATGTAATTATTATGGAAGTCTTAAAGCATATACAGTTCTGATTTGTTTTATCCTCTGATAATTCTAAAGCACTTAACTAATCTCTCATAATATAACTTATTGCCATTGTCATTGCTGTAGACTCGAGATTTGTGTTGGAGCGACGAGTTGACTATACTCTATGGAGTTGAGGCTACCGTATATTGGCTGCTAAATTATAATGTAATAATAATCCACCGTCACACATTTAGATGATTGTTTTACTTTGCCAGCTGCCTTTAAACGTGCCTGCAACTGAACCTTTGAATAAGGTTGCACATCCTCACACATCACTCGATTTTCAGTACTAGTCTTTTTCATGAATATTTTTTTTAGGAGATCCTAGAATATCCCGTAATGTGCATAGGCCATACTAAGCCGGACCTTTGGTTCAATTCTCCCTACCAACAATTCTCTTGAGACCTCTGGTGGACGCTTCTGAACTAGCGCCAGAGCTACGACTGTAGACATCACTATACACAACACCTAGGATATGCACAGTTTATCTCAATTTATGTGTGATTCTACAAGTTTTTATCATACAGTATACGAATACACTAAGTGCTTGTATAGTATAGTAATAAAGGGAAAGTCCATATGCAGCTGATAATGTCTACAAACATAATTATAAGCTGATCAATTATCATAACAAAATTGGCGCGAAAATACCTGCTGACTTTGAATTGTAAATATACGTTATTTATGAATATGGGTGATTTTAAAATATATATAACAACCGTATGCATAGACCAAATTATGTGTCAGCTACAGAAATTTCGACTAACTGCATATATTATAGAATTGTTGAAGGAGAGGGAGGGTGGATAGCTCCGCGATGTCGCCCATTTCCCACAATGCACCGCGGTAAACCTTGTGTTCAGCACCTCACTGTAGGCATTTATTGGTAGGGAGAATTACGATTTTCCTCTTCTCTTTTATAATCTTGTTTTGGTTCACTTTATTATTTATGTGTTATATTTGGTGATATTATATTTCTGAGTTCGGATATTACTTTGTATTAATACCTGATCATTAAATATACTTTTTGTCCACAGATATACAGTAGAATAACTACATAATAAGGACGGTATCTTGATATACTCAGCACCCATCAATGATCCAGCCAATCAGCATATTTTATGCAAAAGACATCTGAGAAGTGTTATTCCTCAGCCAGGCAGCCATTCAGCAGCTCTCTTTTGGATCGTATCTAGACTTCAGATGACTGGGTTAGATAAATAGACAATAGTAGCTTTTTCAGATAGCGTAGCTATAATTTTGGTAGTGAGGCTAAAATTGACACTAATATTGCCAGACGTCATGATCTCCGAAGGGGTGGCCATTACTATTAAGGGCCATTTACAGTAGCTAAGCTACCATGCAGTAGATATTCATAAACTACTCTCTCCTCATTTGCTGGTTGAGCAGTGGACATCCGTTGTGTTAGTACGTAGGATAGTCCCCAATAAAATAAAAAACTCAAACCTTCCGTGTCCTACTATCTATCACTATCATCTGTGTCATCCCCTGTATCATGTCCCTGTCCAATCCCTGTAACGTTTCATAACTTCTTTCTTATGTAGATAGCTTAATTTGTGCGGTACAGCCCTACTGTACCGGCGACGTCTTTTCATTTTTTTTCTAGCTCTATATTTACGATTGTATGTAGTTTAGGAAGGATCTGTGGTATTAAATATGGTTAAGTGAGATAGCTTGAAGCCTTTTAATGGATGGAGGTCCATTTTAATCTGAATACAATAGTCTAATAGTAGCCAGAATACAGTTAGAAAGACGTCGCCGGTACATAAGGGGTTAACTATGGACGCCTAGTTATAACATAAACAAGCACTCTAGTCTACTACTACCACTACAATCATCTATGCTTCCTATGTCACGTCCTTGTCCAACTCCTGTAATGTCTTTGTTATTGTGCAGGTATTGTACTGGGCTGGGGAGCACCACAGCGTCACCCGCTACGGTACTGTGGACGGTGCCATGGACACCGGGGATGTCACGGCCTACAACGTCATGCTCGATAACCCGCAGTACTTTTATTAATACACCCAGAAAGAGAGAGAGAGAGAGAGAGAGACAGCTATAATCCATGTTCATCTGACAGAAGCTGTCTGTATGGATTATAATTATATTCATATTCATGTTAATATAACTTAATTTTTCTGACATCCTTAAATCTAGATTGTGCTTAACAATTTAAATTAAAACTTCTGATGTAAAACAGGAATCCGGTATTATTTAATATCCAGCCACGATTTTTATTCTTCAGTGGAACAGTCTGGTAGCGAAACAAAGAACTTGATTGCCCTGGGAACTGGCTTATACATTTGTATGCCATTAACATTGAGGTATTTTGCTAAATACATAATTTATTGAACACTTCTGTTTAAATTATCTATGCCTAACTATCAAGTGAAACCTAATGATTTACTTATATTGATGGTACATATACTGTACGCCGTTCTGGTTCTGCTTATCATATATCACGTGTGCTTCTAAACTATAATATACATAGCATTGCAACCTTTGTTTCATTATACACATTCCTTTAACCTGAGAGGTGCGATAAGCCTTCCAGAAGGTTCACCTAGGCAACCGCAAAAATCCTTCTGGAAATGAGATCTTCAAACGAGTATAAAAATCGCGCCAACAGGTTTAGGTAGCTGAAAATTGCATCAGGAATAGGCCTACATGGCAACTATCAATACCAAACATCATATACACATACACCTCACACACATCTATAATATCGTGGAGGCGATTGTTGGGCTGTGGGACCGTCCCTCAACCCCAGATTGATCCTGTGTATCCCATATCCTATATAAGTATACGAGTGATTGACTAGCAAGGCCCTGGATCAAGCGTAACCTAGCGAGCACCGATCACATTATTAATGGGTCCTAATTTTTTACATATGCCTTGTGGTGCAATAATATTTCTTTATAAGGGAGATCTAAGAGATATGAGGAGCTCAAAACCAGTGCCACCGCGCGGGGACATCGGAAATAGGCCTTATGTTGGCCCTGGTATTACATAATTACTCCCTTTGTTCCTCCCACACTGGCCTCAGCATAATCATGCGCACCCGGCTGTCGTGTCTATTCGGGCCATATGTTTAACTACCAACCACAAGCACACCACAACCACATACTTTGTTTGGTGGCCATATACAGTATATACAGTATATTGTCGAATGCAAATTCTAATTCCAACACGATGTGATTTTTGTCAAATTCTGATAAACTCAATTTTTCGGTAATGTTGTCACACCCGAGGGGGGTGGGTTCTATGGGCATATTACAGCCGAAAGGTTAATGTTTGATTTAGAAATTATAACCAAACGACACTTTTATCTCTGGAACCTGGTGATATAAACTCTACTGTGTTATGGCAACCACCAGACGATGTTGTTCCTATTAAGAAGGAAGGGCCTACACTGGCTTAACACTATCTGCTTTGACGTCATGGGGGTTATTAGGATTTTTTTTTTTATTATTATGGAGTTTTAATTGATTCAGTTATTATCAAGTAAAATTATTAAGTGTGCCCCCTAAACTAAGAATAGCGCTTCCTAAAACCCCTTTCAAACTAAAGTAGCATACACATTAGACACCTGGTACCACAAGGCATTCAAACTCTCACCAACATATCAAACTACAGCTATTCACACAACACAATACCCAACATATTTTTTGTTTTTCCTATGTGCATGGAGGAGACGGAAGACAGGTTGCCTGTAACAAGTGTCTCTCCCAAAGTTAAAAGAGTAACAGCCAAATTCAAGGGATGTTGGAGTCAAAATGCCTGGACACACAAGGTTTAAAGCAGTCTAAGTCATAGGATGAAGGAGATGCAACATTGTGCAGTGTAGAAAGAGATTGTAGGGAATTAGTAAGAGGAGGCGAGTTGATGAGGTGAAATGCTTTTGGTTCTACTCGTTCGAGAAGTGCGGTACGGGTGGACCCTCCCCACACATGTGAGCAATACTCAATACAGGGGCGCACTGTGCCCCGATGCAGAGCCAGAATCTGTGCAAAAGTCAATCCTTCATCTTCTCTCAATATTCTTGATGTCTTTTTTTCTTCTCCTCTCACTTGGAAGGACTATATTACCAGTCTTGCTAAAGCAGCCTCCCAGAAGCTGGCTGCGCTCAACCGCCTCAAGGGGTTCTTTACCCCTGCACAGCTTCTTGCTCTGTACAGGGGCACAGTGCATCTTTGTATTGAGTATTGTTCACATGTGTGGGAAGGATCCTCTCACACAGCACTCCTAGACAAAGTAGAAAGGAAGGCCTTTCGTATCATTAATTTCCTCCCACTCACCAACTCTCTGCAAACTCTCTCTCGCTAGTCTATCGTTACTACAATAATCAGTGCTCCTCATAGCTCTCCCAGTGTATACCACCTCCTCTACGTAGGGTACGTAGTACCCGCCTTGCAATACAATCCCATCCCTACTCTGTGCAACTCTCCAACCCAAGAGTGAAACGTTTCTCTCAGACTTTCTTCTATTCAGCAGCTGAGCTCTGGAACGCCCTCCAAGAATCAGTCTTTCCCTCTTCCTATGAATTAAATTACTTCAAACTCTGTGTGTCCAGGCATATTGGCTCGATCATCCCTTGATTTTGGTCCTGTCACTCTTTTAACTCTGGGAGAGGCACTCGCTATAGACAGCTCTGCCTTTTGTCTCCTTTACTCACATAGAAAACAACAATTAAAAAGTTTGTAATTATTTATTATAATAACATGTAACACTTCTCCCAAGAAAATGCTCTACTGAACGCTCTTGTTGCCATCTGTAGCAATACTATGCTACTATTTACTAATGGTATTTCCATACGAATTTCTATTAAGGTTAAGCTAATGAAATAACATGTAATAATATCTGTCACAAAATGTTTGGGGGTTGTCCGAGTGCAACAAATTCAATATATATTTTGTTTTCTATGTGAGTGAGGGTGGCAAAAGGCAAAACAGCTTGTAGAGAGTGCCTCCCCCATAGTTGAAAGAGTGACTGGGCCAAAATCAAGGGACGTTTGAGCCAAAATGCCTGGACACACGGAGTTTGAAGCAATTTAAGTCATAGGAGGAAGGAAAGACTGATTCTGGGAGAGAGTTCCAGAGCTCAGCTGTTGAATAGAAGAAAGTTTGAGAGTAACGTTTCACTCTTGGGTTGGAGAGTTGCGCACAGAGTACCACGTGTCCTACGTAGAGGAAGTGGTATACACTGGGAAAGCTCTGAGGAACACAGATTATTATAGTAGCGATAGAATAGCGAGAGAGATGCAACATTGCGGCGGAGAGAGAGAGAGATTGCAGAGAGTTGGTGAATGGATGGGAATTAATGATACGAAAGGCTTTCCTTTCAACTTTGTCTAGGAGAGCGGTGTGAGAGGAACCTCCCCACACATGTTAACAATACTCAATACAAGGATGCACTGTGCTCCTGTACAGAGCAAGAAGGTGTGCATGGGTAAAGAACCCCCTGAGGCGGTTGAGCACACCCAGCTTCTGGGAGGTTGCCTTAGCAAGACTGGTAATATGGTCCTTCCAAATGAGAGCATAAGAAAAAGAGACTCCAAGAATATTGAGAGAAGATGAAGGATGGATTTTTGTGTTGTTGAAGAATAAGGGATAGTCCGCTGGGAGTTCCGGACTGGTAGATGGATGGAGAAATTGGGTATTGGAAGCATTAAAGGTAACAAGGTTTTCTCTGCACCAATTGGAAATAGTAGTTAGATCAGAATTTAAGTGTTCTATGGCTTCATTACGTTTGTCTTTGAGGGATTGGTGGCTGGGGCGTTCTGGAAAACTAATTGAGTAGTGTAAAGTTGAGTCATCTGCGTATGAATGGATGGGACTTGAAGTACAGTTACGAAGATCATTTATGAAAATTAGAAAGAAAATAGGAGATTGAACAGAGCCCTGAAGAACACCGGAGGTGATAGGGTGAGGATGTGAGCGTTGGCCGTCCACAATCGCAGCTATGGAACGACCGGAAACAAAATTAAAGACAAAGGCACAGATGGAGGGAGAAACCGATAGAGGGTAGTTTAGAAATTAAAGATTTGTGCCAGACTCTATCGTAGGCTTTCGATATGTCTAGTGCAATAGAAAATGTCTCACCGAAGTCCCGAAAAAAGGATGACCAATTGTTGGTAAGGTATGAAAGAATATCACCAGTAGAGCGACTCTTAACCCTTGTCTATCGGGGCCCGACTTAAGTCCGGACGAAAAATTTGGACTATGTGGCGGGGCCTGACTTAAGTCCATATGCAATTTTAGCGCAATATTGGCTCTGAGAGAGAGACGAGCGACGGGAGGAGCCTGGGTTACCTCATGACCACTCGCCACGGCCGCCGTGGACCGACTGAGATGTACTCCACTTACATCCACCCTCACTCCCTCGCTACATACGTAATTATATAAAGAAATTACCGTATTTTACCAATTTTGCCCTTCGGTTGCACGATCGTTGCAAGACAACCAGTGATCGTAGAAGGATGGTTCAGGTGTCATTCGAAAGCTCAATTAACGCCCTTTCAGGGATACATACTTGTATTACGCTCTGGGTCTTGTATATGCATGAAAAAGAGCACGGAAACAACCCAATTTATGGTAAAAATCCCCCGCTGGGCGGCTCAGTGAAATATACTGCACCACCCGCTCTTTGAGCGTTAAGGGGACCGACCGGTTAATTTAGGCTTAAAAAAATCGAAATCCTAAAAATACCAATAGATGTTTACTCAACAAGAGTCAACATCCCTTCATAAGCCAGTGAAATGTTATTAGTGAAAACCCATTGGAAATAGTTTTTTTTTATGTTTTCCAAACTTTTCCTGTAATTCTAAAAACGTATATAGCGAACTTTGAAATTAACATGCTCAGTAACTACTGGTCGTACGAGGAGCATACCTATATAAATCGAAAGAGCGTAAGCTACTCTACAACCTCTCATACGCTTTATCTTCTACTTTGCCATGTTCGTGCGAAAAATATTGTAAATCTAAAAACAAAAGTAAAAATGTTCACCTAATTACCTTAGACTTTCACCTGTTTTTCTCAGAACCTATATTGTCGCACTTTCGGATGTTATTCTACAGTTATTATTGGACCTATAGGAATTGTGTATATACCATTGGAAAGGTAATTAAAAACACTACAAGGCCTATAAAGCCAATTTACTCTAGTAATTTAATTTTGTTCACAATATGTCATCACAGTTGTAATTTTCTATAAATATATTCGCTTGAATCCGTAATCACCTAAATCGAACAAATACACATATATAAAATGTTTTTTTATAGCAACTACAGATACACCTTTTGTGAGTTGTTTGATTACATAAAACATGTGCTATGGGGATTTCTGTAAGAGTATATAATTTTCTGCAGTGCTATAGTTTTCTTTTTTGTTTTACCTAAATTGAAAGAAAAAAAGCAAAAATAAAATTAAATAAAAACATTGTTGATCTAGTTTTATGGTCATATACACCTGTGCCAAATTTCATTTAAATTGAAAGTAAGACCTGGAAGTTTGTAATTAACCGGTCGGTCCCCTTAAGGAAGCCATACTGGTGATCTGAGAGCAGATTATGAGAAGAGAAATGTTTAAGAAATTTGGAAGCAAGAATAGTTTCAAAAACTTTAGAAATACAAGAGATGAGAGCAATTAGACGATAGTTGGAGGGTTGAGAGCGGTCACCCTTCTTTGGGACAGGTTGAATGAGAGCAAACTTCCAGCATGAAGGGAAGACGTTAGAGGATAGACAGAAACGAAAGAGTTTGCCTAGGCAGGGAATCAGCACGGAAGCACAGTTTTTGAGGACAACAGGAGGAACACCATCCGGACCGTACGCCTTCTTAGTATTAAACCCAGAGAGGGTAGAAAGTACATCTTTAGAAGAGTTTAGTTTATTAGGTATAAGTAGGAAATTATTGATAGAAATCTTGGCACCGGAACAGCAAGGTCATATGGCACCGAATAAGCTAATATATTTGCAGAAAACTAAAATCGTAAGAACAACATGTGTAAAATTATATATCAAAGTAAAATCAATGTAATCATAAAAACTGAAAGAGGCCAGCCTTTTTAAAAAATAAAAACACATCATTTCCAGGGGAACCAGCTTCCCCTCCGAGCACCGAAGAGAGACAGTAAGTACCATCTGCCTTCCGGTGCCGCAAAAGCAATCTCCGGCGTAATTTGACCAAACTGGGACACTCAACCAGCAAGTGCCTGACAGTAAGGGGAACTAGACAGTCATCGCAGAACGGCGGTACACCTCCACACATAAGGAACTCGTGTGTTAGTCTGGTATGTCCAATGCAGAGGCGAGCCGAAGCAGTTTCCAATTTGCGAGGAATGGTAGGGCAAGTTGTTGGCGAGACTAATTTGGTAACTTCCCTGAGCTTATTAACAGTAACACAATCCCACCGTGCCTGCCAACAAGCTCGAACAGCAAACATGAGAGGAGTACGCAGATCAGAAGCAGGCAGAGGGTAATTTACATTAGAAGGTCTCAAAGCTGCAGCTTTTGCCAAAGCATCCACCCATTCATTACCTTTGACACCAACATGTGCAGGAACCCAACAAAAATCCACTCTTTTCCGTCGACCACGAATGAGAAACAGCCACTCTAAAATCGCTAAAACTATAGGATGGGAAGAATTAAAAGATTCCAGAGCCATCAGAGCCCCTTGAGAATCACTAAAAATAGTAAAATGAGTGTTGCCGTGAGCAAACACTAATTTCAGAGCTAAAATGATAGCAGACAATTTCGCAGTAAAAACAGAAGCACCTAAAGGAAGACTACCTCCACAGCTGAAGTCAGGAAACACAACACCAAAACCAACACCGGAGGTAGATTTAGAGCCATTAGTATACACAGGCACAGAACTATTATGACTAGAAGAATGTTCCAAAAACAAATTAAGAAGAGACTGAGGAGTGACCGAATCCTTTGAGCCTGTAAAAAACCTGCAGAATGATGGTTCAGGCAGAACCCAGGGGGCAATCCTTGAAATTTGCACGGGACTCACAGGAACCGTCGACAGATTAAGCTCCTTCATAACTTCACGAACTCTATAGGCAAAAGGATGAGGCATTCGAGGATGCTGACCATAATATGAAAAAACAAGATTGACCCGAGACACGGGTACAAACAAGAGAGTCTGGAAGGCGCCGAATCCGAACCCAACAACGTAAAACCACAGATTGACACAGTAAATCTAGAGGAGGTACACCAGCCTCCACCAGCAAGCTGGGAATCGGAGACGACCGAAAAGCTCCAGTTGCAAGACAGAGAACAGCATGATGAACAGCATCTAGATTCTTAAGTCTGGAGTCCGTGGCAGAGTAGACCTCACAGCCATACGACAGTTTGGATGTGACAAATGCCTGAAACAAATGCAGGAGTGTTCTGCGATCAGCACCCCAAGAGGTGTGTGACAGAGCCCTTAACAGATTCAAAGCCTTCATACACGATGCCTTCAGAATTGTCAGGTGCGGAACCTAAGTCAAACGGCAATCAAACGTGAGACCCAACTACTTTGTCTCTGCCACACAACCGAGTCTCCTGCCACAGAGCATTAGATCAGGGTCTGGGTGAACTCCTCGAATCCTGCAAAAGTGCATAGCCACAGTCTTTGATGCGGAAAACCGAAAGCCCTTGGAATCAGCCCATGCCGAAATCCTGTCCAACGCAAGTTGCATACGTCTCTCAATAGCAGACATGCGGGAACCAGAAAACCAGATAGCCAAGTCATCCACATATAGGGACGAGGATACCCCAGCAGGCACAGCGTCTTGAATGCTATTGACGGCCGCCTCAAACAAAAATACACTTAAGACACAACCCTGAGCGACACCTTCCTCCTGGCACAGTGGCGCAGAGAGGGATGAACCCACACGGACCTGAAACACACGATCATTCAAGAAGTCTCTAAGCAACACCGGTAGGCGACCACGTAATCCAAAAGCATGAAGTTGCAGTAGAATTCCATGTCGCCAGGCTGTGTCATAAGCCTTCTCGAGGTAAAAAAACACAGCCACAAGATGTTGCTTAGAGGCAAAAGCTTCACAGATTGAGGATTCAAGTCGGATAAGGTTGTCAGAAGTACACCGTAGTTTGCGGAAGCCACTCTGAGAAGGGGAGAGATGGCTGCCCCTCTCCAGACACCACTCAAGTCTGACATTGATATTTTTTTCAAACAATTTTCATACACACGACGTTAAACAAATTGGGCGGTAATTAGAAACATTACTATGATCCTTTCCAGGCTTAGGAATAGGAAGGACAATGCCCAACTTCTAACTGGCAGGTAGAGTACCCTCACCCCAAATCCTATTAAACAAGTCTAATAAAAACACCAAGGAGGCATTCGGGAGATGACTAAGCATGGCATATGGGATGTCGTCAGGACCAGGAACAGTGTCACCACACTCTGAGTGGGCCGCACGCAGCTCACGAATACTGAAGTCATCATTATAAGTTACACCGCCATGAGACCGGAAATTAAGACCCTGTCTCTCTTGGCTACGTCGGGCTCTTGCACAAGGTTTGGCATCATCCCTCTGGGAGACCTTGCAAAAATGAGTAGCTAGGGCAGAGGCTACTTCACCAGGAGCAGACACCAGATTACCTTGGATCCTCAACACTGGTGGAGAGGAGGGAGAAAACTTTCCAGATATCTTGCGTATTCTCTTCCACACTATAGGCAAAGGAGTTGAAGAAGTAATCGTAGAAACATAGGACCTCCACGAGCTTCGGCGAGCATCTTTCAGAACCCATCGATAATGAGCACGCATCTTGCGAAATTGAACTTTAAGAAAGAGAACCTCTCGGTTTGCATGGTATCGACGAGATGCAGCTTTATAAACCCCACGAGCAAAAGAGCAGGCTGCAGTCCACTCCACCACGGCACAGGTCGCCGGGAATATACACCCGAAGACCGTGGAATGGAACGAAGCCCCGCTTTAATCATAGTCTTAGTAAAATAATGTTGTGCATCATCAATAGCTAGGAAATCATGTACAGTCAAATCAAACTCACAGAGTTGTTCAAAAAGAGGCCAGTCATCCCTACCCATACACCAGCCAGGCAAACGGGTAGTTGGAGTAAAGTGAGAGGGCTGGACCAACACTGGATAATGGTCACTACCATGTAGATCATCCAAAACGTCCCAGGAAAAATCAAGCGCACAGTCAGAAGTAATGGTGAGGTCAAGAATAGAAAAAGTGCCAGTCTGAATGTGGAAATTGGTTGGTCTCCCATCGTTCAAGACAACCAAATCCAGATCACCAACCAAAGAGGCCAGAAGCTCACCCCGAGAATTGTAAACTGAATCACCCCATATCGGATGGCGACCATTAAGATCGCCAAGTAAAATAAAAGGAGTCTGAAGTTGTCGGATAAGAGTCTCTATATCAGATCGCAATATTGGGAATGATGGTGGGAGGTACAGGCAACAGATGGTAAAACACCATTCAAGGTGCATCTGTACTACTACAACCTGAAGGGGAGACCGTACAGCAAAGGAGGTGTATGGGACATCGGAACGACATAAAATGGCACACCCACCGCCATGACCACCAGCCAGGGGAGGAGGGGCATGGAAGACTGAATAACCCTTAGGTGAATGCAACGGTCAAAGCCCCACCATTGTCTCCTGAATTATTATGTTCTCTCCACCAACCAACTTTACTCCTAAACTCGATTAATGAAATTAACAAACACATGTGGCAGTCCAGGGATTCGAACCTAGGATGCTCACATCGAAAATCAACACACTTATGCATTGCACCACGAAACAATGGATTCAGATCTGAGAGAAGTAATTGTAATTCCTCCCAGTTTTCCAATACACCACAACAATTCCATTGAAGACAAATTGTTGTAGCCATAAGGTGTTACTAATTAAAAATTAAAAATATGAAATATTTAAAGCACACATACCTATGTAGGACTTTCGCTGCGAAGGGTTTTAAAGCCCTTCTTCCCAGGGGGAGGGGGGGGGGGGGGGGGTTACCGGTCTAACCAATCGAGAGGATGATGATGATAATCTAGCGTCACGACGCTTGGAGAAATCTCTATCCACAGTCACATCCGCCCTAGCAGCAGGACGCGGCCGAGGCACATAGACCCTCCCTTGAGACACACCTGCCTTGACCGCAGTTCTCAACGAGTGAGCAGGTGCCACGACAGGGTGATCCGGACCATGAACGTCCCCAATCAAATCAACCGGAGGCTGGGTCAGAGGGAGCCGGTGAGCACGCCGAGTGTGTGTCCGAAGACGCATCCCCTGTCACAATTGAGCTAGGTGCAGGAACTGGAACCCCAGAAAGGCTGTCCTTAACAACCACCAACGTTGATGCCAAATCATCTCGAGACCCCGAGGGAGGGGCGCTCCCAGAGCCCCTGTGAGGCACGCTTGTTTGAACCTTAGAAGGAGGGGTCTCCTCCAAAGATTCCACACTCCTTGCCCGCTTGAGGTTGGCAATCTCAACCTCCGTCTCTACACCAGTACTTGCTGATCTGGAATTACGACCTGCCACAGAGCTTGTCACAGAAGGAGGTCGCACAATGACAGAGAGACCATCAGCCTCGGGTACAGGTAGCGAGGGAGGTTCCACAAGATTCTCAGACTTCCCACGAGGAGGACCAGGAGGATGCTTGGCAACGGAGGAGACTTGCGAATGAAGGCCCGTTCGTGGAACCGAAGACTTGTGATGGCTCACATTCGGAACATTATGCATAGGTGCAGCAGGCTTGGACTTTGTGAGGAGAGATGCAAACGAAACACCAGGTCGAACAAACATAGATGACACACGATCTTTAGCTTCAGCATAGCTCAGCTTCTTTTTCGCACGTAGAGACAATACCTCCTGTTCAAATCCGTATCGATCACAAGACTTGGATGAAGCAGTGTGTCCACCACCACAATTCACACAGGATACCAGACCCGGGCATTCCATACCCACTGAACCCCGACAGGAGACTCACACAGACGGCAGTCCCTGGGCAGGGCGTCGGCAGGAACGCCCGATATGGCCAAAGTGCTGGCAATGGAAACAACGTCGTGGTTGCGGAACATAAGGCTTAACCCTGTAACGGTACCAGGCAGCCACCAGAAAGTCAGGAAGGATTAAGAGGTCGAAAGCGAGGATTAGGGTCGGTGTGGGGACAAGCTCACCATCAACCTTCTTTTTAATACGTTCAATTTTGATAACGTTTTGTGAAGCAAATTCTTCTTGGAGACGCACCTCATCATACATTACCAGTTCTTTTGCATAAATAACACCACGAGATGATTGAGGGTGCCATGTGGCGAACATCCAACCGGCTGGCCCGCAAGGGATGTCAAGGCCAGAAGGCGAGAATGCTCCCCATCTTCTACCTCAACTAGTAGGCTACCATCCGCTTGCGGAACCACCTTCGGAGAAGGGCCACAGGCTTGAACTAGACCTCTGTGAGTGTTAAAAATGTCTAGTCGTTGCAGATCTAATCCCTCGGGGGCACGAACGACCACAAACTTAATAAAGGGAACTTGTGAACATGATTCAGGAAGGAACCCAACAGGCCTCGGAGGATGATGGGACCTACTTGACGGATGCCGTTGTGTCCTGCCTGCCTGGAAAGGCTACATTGTCACCACAAGAGAAGGGGAAGGATCAGGAGGGGAAACCGAAAGATTGCCAGAGTCGTCAACAGCTGAAGGTAGGTTAGAAGCCATAAGACAATATTTAAAATTCACTGCAGCCGGTCCCATACCCACCACGGAGCCACATTTAGATGACATGATAAAATTGTCCCAGGGATCCAGCAAGAGCATACGCCAGGGAAGAAAGGTGTCATTAAGGTGCCTCCGTCCGTCGAGTTCGGCACAACACCTAGCTCCCTGGCTTGGCATAAAGGGGCCACAGATGCAACCCCAGTTCAACGGGAATGAGTAGTAGCCACCCACAAACTCCCTCCAACAAAAACCTAAGAATAGCCAAATCAGAATTCCAAAGTATGCCAAGTCATCAACAGGAAACAAGGCTGAGAGGTACGACACCACCGGAAGGCCCCACTCTTACCAGTGATGAAGGGGGAGCACTTGGTCCACGAGACCGATGAAACTCGAACCCTAGAAAGATTGGGTCGCTACCTAAATAGGTGAGATCACCGGCCACGCTTCAAGCCCCGCCACCGCTCGCAAGGTGGCTATCCATTGGCGGGGTCTATAAGTAGGAGAGAGGAGGGTGGAGAGGGAGGAATAGCATATGTATAATATAAGCATAGGATTCCACAGTTCCTGCAGCTACCCAGCTATTGGAAAATTTATGTAATAAATAATAAGAAATAATAATATAGCAGTATAATACAATATATTTTGTTATATACATACTCCACAATGAGGCACGTGCGTACTGAGAGCATGAGTGAGAGCAGAGCGCGTCTAGGGGTGGTATCTAGAGTACCATGTAGGCCTAGTGGTGAACCAATTTGCATCAGCCAGTTTTGGTAGGAGTTTGAAATTTCGTATTCGGGAATGACCGTTGCAGCCCATCAATAAAACATTCTGGAAGGAACGTCGAAGCTTTCGGGTTAAGGATGTTTGTAGATTATAATGATATAAAAAATAGTGTCATGTTCATTGGCATTTTTGTCATAATTATATATATATATATATATATATATATATATATATATATATATGTATATATATATATACAGTATATATCTGCAATGGAGCTTCCTCTTGGGAATCGAAGTCTCACAAGGAAAAGGAGAACCAGCGTACTAGCGAACATCTTATCTTTATTGGTTACCTCATGTTTCGGAGAAAACAGTCTCCATCTTCAGTGTATCTAAAATAAATGAAAGTTTACATAAGAAATAAAACAAATAATTACATATGGATGTGAACTATCAAGCAGTCAGGTTCACCAAGGTAAATCCATTCGAACAGGCAGGTTGATTTCTAAGCCTTCCACTTCTGCTATCCGTGATCACTCTCACCAGTTTGGATCACCCTTTCTCTTCCAGACTTCCAGATACTAACCACATGTCATTCACGCTGTGACCTTATCACCTCAGAATCAATCTATATACATAAATTAAAGCCTAGCCTGAACAACACGGCCACTGTAACACCTCTTTTCACTCAGTAAATATCCTTCCATTTTCTTTTCGTACTTTATTGTATACCCTCTCTTATTAGTATTATTTGTTTAAGTTTAGCTTAATGCTGTTCTCTTAATACATAGTTTTTGTTTTATTATGTTTAGCTCTTCTCGGTTCATATTCATACGAACCTTACTGCTTGATATTTCACATCCATATGTAATTATTTGTTTTATTTCTTATGTAAACTTTCATTTATTTTAGATTCACTGAAGATGGAGACTGTTTTCTCCGAAACGTTTGGTAACCAATAAAGATAAGATGTTCGCTACTACGCTGGTTCTCCTTTTCCTTGTGAGACTTATATATATATAAAGTATATTTCACAAATACACATGAATGATATGACTAAATGTTTTTACCCTCACGGTCCTCACCCGGGATCAAACCACAGACAATCAGGACGAGATTCCAAGCTTTAATCCATTCCACTACGGCGTGATAAGGAACAAGTAACCATTTCCTACCAACATGGCATGGTGGAGTGCGTTAAAGGTTGGACTCTCGTTCTGACTGTTTATTCCAATCATGTTGTGCGCATTATTGTTGACATTTTATTATACACATGCAGACAGAAGAAATTATTACTAATAGAACCTCACAGCCACGTTCAAGCTGTTGAATCTGTCTAATAAAATATAATAACTGAAGTGAGTTATAATAAAAACACCATGACCCACTGTACCTGGTCCATCTCTTTGTAACTGCACATATTTCAGGTACACACTACAAAAACATTGATTTACAAACACATGACCCAAATAGGAACGCTCAACAATAATTCAAAATAACACACTGCACAGACTGTAAACCTTTCATATTGAATATTTATAGTTCCCTGTACACAGTTATTCATGCCAACACAAAAACAATGGTTCCATTTGTTTACTTGAAACACGCCACACACACAGACATATACCACGTTTATTGTATACATATATACAGTACACTCCATACACACATAATACATAAACACACATACAGACTGTTCAACTTACACTCCTCCTTCAACTTACACACACACACACACACACACACACACACACGACCCTGGGAGCCATCCTGTTAAGTAAATGGTATTGGTACTAATAAAATATAACGTAAATTGTCGGCCGAGAGCGATAATTATACCAATTGATATACAGTATATCCATCTTTGGGAAGTTGCCTCATCCTGCCTTAATCCCTTCAGCACCATGACACCTTTTACCATTTGATTTTGGCTAACATTAGATGATATTTTGCAGTTTAAGAACATAGGTAAATTACAAACTAAAGATAATCGTCTATTGGTAACCAAAATATGATATATAAATTCCGTAATGGTGGTGAAGGGCTTAAGTGAGATTCTGTGAGGCAGTGGGAACGCAGCTAAATATGAGCCAGTCAGGTGAAGGGTACGCAGCAGCGATACTGGGAGGCAGAGGGAGAGAGGGTAGACAGGAGGAATATAGTGAGGCAGGGGAAAGTAAGGCGAGTTGTTGAGAGGACAAATTCTCGAAGCAGTGGAATATTATTTACTATTATTTTAATTAACATTTACTGTATAGATGGACTCTGTCTACTTTAAACAAAATGAACATTCAAGAAAAACAAATGTTCTTTACATTAGTGCCTGATGGCCAATCAACTAAATTATATTTTAGCTTTACCTCAAAATCCTAATTGTAGTATATATTTCAATATTTCTGTTATTTAGGTGGATAAAAGACAACTAATCGTGAACAAAACATTATATTCACAATCCGTTCACATAAAAATTAACACTTCCTTTTTACAACTAAAACATTTGCATATATATATCTTCAGGAGGTATAATAAGTGAACAACTCCTACCCTGAAATTAAGTAGTCTAAACAAGTATATATAATTCATAGATATAGGGTAGTACTCTAACCAGGATGTTACTCCCATTAACCCCTACTGTATCAAAGCATTTTACAATTTATGTACTTCTCACTACAAGCCATTTCGCAAACATGATTTTTCACGAAAGATGGGAGATAACTGAAACCAGACTGGTCAGAGCAGAAGGATGCCACTCGTGCAGTGTTGGTAATGCCAGTACCTAGCAGTAATTCCTTCAAGTCATGATATTAGCAGAGAACAAGGCTCAAGTACTAGTGACAGATTACATATTATGTAGCTCATATTGGTGTATACCTTATATTCTGAAGGATTAGGATCGGCGCTGGTAAAGAATAGGTTAAAGCTTGTCTAACTCTATGTTATTCAAATATATAGGTAAAGATTGCACTCCAATCCTAATAACCTATCTTCATGCTTAATTAGGTAATCGTTAATTCATACAATACTGTCCTACATGGATAATAATAACAATTAAACCTACCGAAACGCAATGGCTCCCACAAAATAGTCAAGTCCATGCACACAAGAATAACGTACATATAATACTTGCTATGCATCTCTTACAGTCTATGGAAATATACTTTCATATCTACTGGCGATGTACTGTATATTATACCCAAATAAAGCACATCACTACAATCTCATAAACACTTGCATACGTTCTTAAGCTGGTTGCAACTAATGCAACCAGAATACTTATTACACACATGCATCTACGCTTTACCCGACAAAAAACAAAAAATTATATTTGTGGTAAACTATCAATGGAAGTTAAATATTACTAAGCTATAATGAATCAAATAAATCAATCTAAATGAAAACTACTCCATATCTAAATTGAATTCAATCTGAAACAAGCTAAGTAATATACAAAGGTCTCACATAATAAATTTATATATAGGGTAAGGTTATAAGGGTTAATATTAGCCAGGAATTAACTCCCCAATAGTTCCACGTGGCAATGAGGCAAGGGAGAACGTTTTACCCAATATGGCGGTGGACAATGGGGAACGAGACTTCGGTCCCGAGACACGAGTCAAGTTAAAGAAAGAATAAATGATGACATGGGAATGGACATGATTATTATGCATATCTGTCAGTCAGTCATGGCGTCGATGAGAGCGTCGTGATGGTGTAGCTGTTTGTAGTGCTGACAGTGTATTGTGATTAGAGGCTCAAAAGCGCGATCAACTGTGGGCGGAAAATAGATGTTAACTGGTTAGTGTTCGTGAAGGCTCTGGTGTTCCTCGAAGGCACACCTTGCTGCCTTGGCAAAACGCCAGGAGCCCAAATTATCGTACCGCATCTAGGTTGCTCTATACGATAAATTATATTAATATATACGATAAATTCATATATACTACATAAGACCATGGCAATATTGCTTAATAGCATATTAGGCCTTTTATAACTTAACTTATTTACAATCTTATAATATACGATCTACTCGTCCTACGTCGTGCTGTAGGAGTGATCATGACGTCACAGACATAAGAGATCACAAAAGAGTCATAGCCTATCGCATTTACGATACACTCCCCCCCACAAAAAAAGACCTGAACCCCACCTTAAACCTAAAGTTGCGCAGAGGCTATCTTCTGACGCCACAAGTCGACGGCACCATCAGTAAGAGGTGAGTCGTTACTTTGAGAATCCTCGGACCCAGCAATAACAGGTGGAGCATCAGATTGCAATGCGGAATCGATCTCCCAAGCGTACAAACGTGCGATAGGACGAACAGTTGTTCCAGTGGCTGTCTTCAATAGCGCCACCCGCTCTACAGAGTCTGCCCCCTTGTATACCTCCAACACGCGGCCCAATTTCCAGTATAAACGAGGACTATCTTCTTTAATTAAAACAACTTAACCAACAGTAGGTGCCGTTGGTCTACCAGAGGGAGTAACACTCCTTTCCCTCAATGCTAGCAGATATTCACTAATCCACCGCTTCCTAAAATCCTCTATTATCCTGGATATATACTGGTATCTCTTAGACACCGCTACCTCAGAGTACAATGAGGGATCCTCTAACTCTACTATGGATTGGAAATCAGATGGAAACTTAGTCAATGGTTTTCCATATAGCAAGTGAGCTGGCGTTAATGGTAGTGGTTCTTGCAGGTCGGTGTACACATATGTAAGCGGGCGATCATTCACGACGGCCTCTATCTCTGTGAGGACTGTCGTCAACTCACTCTTCTTTAATAGAGCACGTCCTACAACCGCTCTGAGTCCTGACTTTACTATGCCGACACACCGTTCCCACATTCCACCAAACCAAGGTGCCTTAACTGGAATGATCCTCCATTCGCACTTCTTCTCTCCCAAAAAAGTGATGATAGTAGGATCACTACTCATATCTTTTAGATATTTTGATGCTTGGACATAAGTGGGAGCATTGCCGCTAAGAATGAGTTGAGGGAATGAACGGCGGGCACAAAACCGTCTAAACGCCAGCATAAATTCTTCGCTAGACACATTAGCATAATAGTTCTAGGTGTACCGCTCGAGATGTTGCACAGGTAAACAATAATATATAAACCTTCTCATGCTCTCTCGTCTTCGATGCCCCTGTGAAATCTAATCCTACCGCTTGGAAAGGTTCTACGTGCTTTACACGGCATTCAGGTAGAGGTGGAGCTGGTCCAGTTGCATATGGTTTACCTTTTAGTCTCTGGCATATTACACACCTCCTTACTACGCGTCGAGCTACTTGTCAAACTCTGGGTATCCACCATGTGAGACATAAATTTGATATAATATGACATACCCCGTAGTGTTTTACTTCCCTATGTGCACGTATGATCAATAGATCAGTAACGTGATGTCTTGTTGGCATAAGTATAGGGCGGTTTGTGCCGTCTGGTACACCCGACCACTTCAGGCGACCCTCACACCTGATGAGGCCATTGTCTAGGTGCAACCGTAGTTGACGCACTATATTAGGCATTAATGTCTTATTCGAGCTTTTCAAGGATTCTAATTCATTGGAAAAGGTTTCTACTTGAACCCATTTGATCAAAGTTACTTCAGCTGCTTTAATTCACGAGCATCAATGTTGTGACCCCTGTTGCAGAGTTGGCCCGTTACTTTAAGCTTGAGATTGGATACATATCGCAATACCCAAGCTACAACTCTGACTAGTTTATTATAGTCACCGAATCTTGCCCACTCTATGATTGGACCCGGTGGCTCATTTGGTTGGGCTGTAACTGCCACTGTTTCCAGTGGCAGAAGTCCCTCACCAACAGCATGCCAAATCGTCCATTCACTTTCATGGAGCAGCCACTTTGGACCATGCCACCACAATTCGGACTTCACTAACTGGCTAGCCGTTATACCCCTAGTTATGAGATCACTAGGGTTTTCTTTTGTTTTTACATAATGATAAGCAACGTCTGGCAAAAGGGCTCTAATCTCATCTACCCTATTCCGCACATACACTGGCAGAGACTTCTTGCTATGTATCCAGTTGAGTGCGACCTGACTATTGCACCAAACGTGAACGATTTCCATATTAAATTCGCTCTCGTATGCTGCGCGTACATGTTGCACTAGACGTGCTAATAGCAGCATGGCAGTCAATTCCATTTTAGGGATAGTTACCTTTTTAACCGGGGCTACCTTGGCCCGGGCTGTAACTAAATGTGCCCCAAATGAAGTAACGACATATATGGCTACCCCGTATGCCGTGGCGCTAGCATCGCAAAACGTGTGTAACGTAATGTCACCGAACGCCGCCACTTTACGAGGTATAGGTTCAGTACATAGGATGGCATACTCATTCAACAACAATGTCCCTTGGTCATTCAGGTCCTCGGGCAAACTGTCATCCCATCCTATTTTACGTGTCTCCAAACTTCCTGCATTAGAATCCTAGCTCTTATGGTATCGGGCAATGCCTAGACCCTAAGGATAACAAATTTGTGCATCTTTGCTCACCAGACTTCTTTTGGTGTGCGCTCCTGTCTGCTGAGCAAAAGACCTTGTTTGATAAGTTAGTATGTCATGTTTAGGTTGCCAGATCATCCCCAAATTTCTGGACTTTTCCTGGTTAAGAGATGCCGTACCGTCCACCTGTATCAAACTCTGAAGATATTCACTATTAGTAACCCACTCGCGGAGAAATAGATGTGCATCCGCAAACAATCTGCGTGCTTGCCAGTATGTATAAAACAAATCATCATGACTATCGCTAGAACCCTGCAAATTGTCTATATATAATCCGCGAGATAATTTACTTGTGTCCTCATGAGTGTCAGCTAGATGTTTTCTGATTGTGGCATTTAACAAAAACTGTGAACACGTGGCCCCAAAGAGTACAATCCGAAAACGGTATATTATGACCAGAATTTCAGAGTCGCTAATGTCGCTAAACCAAAGAAAGCGGGCAACATCTCTATCTTCCTCCTTTAGCTTGACCATCAAGAATGCTTTCTCGATGTCACTGGTATAGGTGTACTTCCCCAGCCTAAACAGCAATAAATGTTGGGACAGGTCCGACACCATAGACGGACCTGTCAACAGGCAGTCATTCAGACTGGGTTGTTGACCTAGGTGGGCAGAGCAGTCATACACCACCCGTATTGGTGTGGTGACGCTGTCTTTCCTTACCCCATGATGGGCCAGATAGCGAACCCTACCCTTCTTAATCGGTTCCTTGACATCGACTCTCTCAATAAAGCACCTATCTTCATAACTCCGAAATACATCGTCATACGCCTGGCGCGTGCTCGATTCGTTAGACAATTTCCGCTGCAATGCGCGCAACCGACCTAATGCCAAACCATAGTTGGTAGGCAGGCTTATCTCACTGTTCTTCCAGGGTAAACTAACTTTATATTGCTTGTCTGAGGCACAGTAGCTCGCAGACTCGTCAAACCTTTGTAGCAAAACTTCCGAGTCATAATCAGTCTCCATAGGATTAATGACTATGTGATCCAATCTCCACAGTCATTCCAGGTCGAACTCGGCACTAGGGTCACTAGTGTCACTAGAGTCACTAGGTTGGGAATCCTCCCTTCCCAACTCCTCTGCCGCAGTTACATTGACTCTATATATCGAGACCGTGTTGACCAGGACCTTTGACTGTGTAGTATGCACCTTTCCGCTCATGCAATATCCAAATTTAGTGGGGATTAAAATTACACCACACATCTTTTTAAATCCAGGGTATACTACTTCATAATAATGATCCACACCAAGTAGAACATGCACCTCACTCTGATTTCCCATGGGATCTGACAAGTTAACCCCCTTGCTACGTAATGCGTGTTCCACCTTCTTCACACCTACAGATACATATTCTGATAGGGTGTCTACTACGATACAAGTCATAAAGTACCGGTTGTTATGGTAGAAATATGAAATCTCCGCTATTTCGTAGTCTTGTTTATCAGTAACCCCTGTGAAGCCCTGTAATCGAAGAATCTCAGCCATTACGATTCAGTGCTTCAGTCCCACTAGTACGGACCTCTTTATAAAGGAACGTTGAGACCCTTGATCTAGGAGTACCTGACTAACTTTGTTACTGTCATTACCTTCCATGGGAATCTGTATTGTGGGCAATATAGTGGTGTCTTGTGTGCTACCTAGTGCCACAGTTGTAGTACCCTCTGTTTTGACGTCTTTGACTTTATCTGCTGTAGGACACAACTTATCAAAGTGATGTCCTTTGTAGTGGCGACAGGGCCTTAAGTATGTAGCAGTACATTGTCCCTGCTTACCATGTTCCTTACTTAGACAATCTACACATAGCTACAATTTTTTCGCCTGTGCTAGTTTTGTCTCATTTGTTGGGTATTTTACACAGAAACTCCATTGATGTTTGTTGTTACATAGCTTACATAGAATCTGAGCAGGTTTCTTATACGTACCCTCTTTCTTTTCTTTAGTCCCCACTGTCATGCTTACTGTTCCCCTCTTCTCCACATTCTCATTCCCTCCCGACACATACATTCTCCCTTTGTTCAACTGCATATTATTGATTTCCTTACTGAACTGAGTTTTGAACTCCCCCAGGTCAAACGATCTAATCTTGTCAAGTATTGCCATAGGAAGCTTTTGACGCAAAATAATGACTATCATTTCCTGTGTGGTAAGCCCTAGGGTGTCTAGCGATCGAGTATGGCACTCCATATTTGCCCTAAAATTTGTTAACTCCTCAACCTTATACTGTGGTTCTGCGAGCCTTAACAAGGCAATGACATGGGCCATCTTCAACTGCTCTTGATCCCCGTATGTGGACTTTAATAATTGTACTGCCTCAAGATAACTACCACCCACTACCGCAAAATCCTCTATCAAATGTAAGGCCTCTCCTTCCATTTGTCCCTTTAGATAGTGAAACTTGCGGACATTATCCAAAGAGGATTCATGAACTGTAGACCGAAATACGTCCCAAAAACCTAACCACTCAGTCAACTTGCCCCAAAATGTAGGAAGATTGAGCTTTGGGAGGTGTACAGTATGTTTTGGGTCAGCCCTTCTATGGGCCTCATGCTCGCCTCCCTTCTTACTTGCGACAGCATGCTGTAATATGTACTTCGCTCTAAAGACAGGTTCATCATAGAGGGCGCGATTATCACACTCTGTAATTATCTCTTCCTCCTCTGTCATGCCTGCCACAATCACCTCACTCAGAGCCATAGTACGACCGTGGGTAGCCTGGTCGTTTTCTAATCTAGCTTCCAATTCCTCTAGGTCAGCAGTAGAGATGAAAGTGTTGACGTCCACAATTAGCCTATTTAATACTCCCCGAAGTCCCGCCCTTTGAATTTTAGGGGCCTTGATCAGCACCCCACTAAATGGTGTCTCTTCCTGTTTATTCATTTTGCATGAAAGCCTATAGGCTATGTATCTAAATGTTACAAAAACAACAGAAAAATAGCAGTCTAGTTAAGAGACGCCGACCGGCGGACTTCTACGTTATGGAGCAAAAATAGTACACAAAATAGCAATACCTACTAAAGGATCATATTGAACAAGAACAAAATGTTAGGTCAGGTCATATGTCACAGGAAGTCTGAAACGGAAAAGAAAATGTATTGGGGAAAGATGATGGGTGGGATGCAGGACTTAGGCAGGCGCAACAATGCGACCCTGCATTCCGGCTCTAACCATCGCTTGGCTAGCCTTGCCAGTTTATCAAGAGTTGTTCCTGCATCCTGTTATATGTCCCCTTGTTCATTGCCTTAAAATCCCTTACTGGTAGCTAAATCCCGGGTCTGGGCACCAATGTGGTAAACTATCAATGAAAGTTAAATATTACTAAGCTATAATGAATCAAATAAATCAATCTAAATGAAAACTACTCCATATCTAAATTGAATTAAATCTGAAACAAGCTAAGTTATATCCAAAGGTCTCACATAATAAATTTATATATAGGGTAAGGTTATAAGGGTTAATATTAGCCAGGAATTAACTCCCCAATAGTTCCACGTGGCAATGAGGCAAGGGAGAACGTTTTACCCAATATGGCGGTGGACAATGGGGAACGAGACTTCGGTCCCGAGACTCGAGTCAAGTTAAAGAAAGAAAAAATGATTACATGGGAATGGACATGATTATTATGCTTATCTGTCAGTCAGTCATGGCGTCGATGAGAGCGTCGTGATGGTGTAGCTGTTTGTATTGCTGACAGTGTATTGTGATTAGAGGCTCAAAAGCGCGATCAACTGAGGGCGGAAAATAGATGTTAACTGGTTGGTGTTCGTGAAGGCTCTGGTGTTCCTCGACGGTACACCTTGCTGCCTTGGCAAAACGCCAGGAGCCCAAATTATCGTACCGCATCTAGGTTGCTCTATACGATAAATTATATTAATATATACGATAAATTCATATATACTACATAAGACCATGGCAATATTGCTTAATAGCATATTAGGCCTTTTATAACTTAACTTATTTACAATCTTATAATATACGATCTACTCGTCCTACGTCGTGCTGTAGGAGCGATCATGACGTCACAGACATACGAGATCACAAAAGAGTCATAGCCTATCGTATTTACGATAATATTCACACTTTCAACATTCATGCATCAGTCACATTACAGTTCGGCTTATGAAGCTGGTTACAGCCTATCCAGCTCAAAACACCAAATAATTATACATGTCGCTATAATGCCAATGGTTACAATTCCTGCTATCATGCACATGCACCTACTAATGCACACAATCTCTCAGTGAATGCTCGATTTTCACATCTCACATTTATGCAACAAATACATTGTGTTTCTGCATTAGAAGAAACAAAATTTGAAACTGGTTACAGAATACCCTTCAATGTTCACTTTAGGCCTGAGTCACCTGGGTTAGAGTATTCAAATAGGATTTTGCACCTTGATTTCTTCCTAAAAAGGTATTACTGAAAATAAAGCTCAATATATTTTTAGTCAAATTAGGCTATGACACCTCCTTGTTAAGTATTGACTCTATATTCTGTCTTAACTCCTTCAATGGAGGAATAATTGCCCAAAATGACCTTCATTCCTTGCTCTTTTTCATGCATAAGCAAGTGCCAGAGCATAATGCAATCCGTGAAAGTACAATGATAGAGCTTTCCAATGACAGCTGAATCATCTATGTACGACATCTGGTTATCGTGCAAACGAAGGCCACAATCAGTACAAATTTATAATTTTTACTGTTTTTGCGATGTGTGACGCTGCACACGAGTGAGGTTGCCTTCTCATAACTCAGTGTGTGCCCGCCGCCTGTGGCTGGCATTTAGAGCCCCCCTCCGCTCCCTACAACAGCTGGCCTCTCTCTCAGGGCTCATAATAGCCTCAAAATGGTGCCCATTATATGACGGGCACCGTACAAAAGGGGTTAATAAGGGAGGTTAAGCTAACATTGGTTTAAATAGATGGTTGTCATTACTCCTTTCCTAATAGATTGTGAACCCCTATGATTCTTATAAAAATATAATGAAAACAGTTCTAGATATCACCTCTGCATTCAGCTTAATATCTCTAGCCTGGCTCCGGCTCGCTCCCCCTCTTCTTGGTTAGGCAGCTTATCGTCAGAGAAATGTGGTCCACCTAATGTCCGTTGCGATGTGGACCCCCAAATATTTGTGAGAGGGAACAATGTTTAACACTTTCTCTGCGGGCATATTTCCGCCTATTTCCGCCATATTAGAGCTCATTAAGGCACTCCTCATTGATTAGGCAGGTGTCTGAATGAAATTAAATTTATTCAGCCGAAAACTAGAAGATAATAGCTTCAAAATTACACCAAAACGAGCTTCGTAGCTCTTGGGGTTCACCCTCAGCGCTACCACAGACATTTGCAATTCTCGCTAATCTCTCGCTACATTTGCCTTTGGCAGTACTGTATATCTTGCGAGACTCTGACTCAGAGCCTTCAGTGCCACGGCCGCATGGCTGGGTGACGGATGTGTGGCCTGTCGCACTCCTGCTCCCTTGCACTCGATTGTACAGGCTTGTAGAGGCTTTAAAAGCCTGTAAATTGCCATGGCGCTCCGGAACATCTCCCGCAGGGAAAGGGTTAACCCGGGGACGGCGCCGAGACTCTTAACCTACGAAGCGTGGACCTATGGTAATTAAAAAAGTCCTGCCAGGAAAAAGGTAATTTGGTTCATTCCTAACTAAAATCGTAAATTTACCATATATATCATTACTACTTATTCATATGCGCCTATTTTATGTTTAATATGAATATATTAACATGTAACAGCTATAAAACAAGTGGGAATAGTATTTGGGGGGAGAAAAAGACGTATTATTGCCGACCGATTGTATCAGGAGAGAGCCGGCGCTACGTATATGCTCTCTCGCTCATTTCCCGATCCATACTGCCGTCTTGTAAATGAAGTCTCTCTGCTGCTAGGATCTCTAACTGTCTCCCCTGTGACCCTGAGATAGCGGGCGGGAAATTTGCGCCAAAAAGTACCCAATCAAAGGGGGAATAAAAGGAAAAATAGGTGATAATTGAGAGGGTGGGGGTTTGGACACATGTGGAGGAATGATAGTAGGTATGGAGGGGAATTATCTCACTTAATCACTTATTGCTTTGTTTTGAGTGCCAGAGGGATGTTTTGAAAGGCTTTTTTTAGGCCTTGTCTCATATGAGGACGCTCGCCTTCGCTCACTAATGACTCGATTGAGGACGCTCGACATTCTTGGGTTAAGAGGTTTTACTGGGCGAAGGCGACGAGACTCTTAAGATCCAAGCCCTAAATTTTGTTTTTAAAGATTCTAGTGGCACTCAAAACAAAGGAATATGTGATTAAGTGACATCATTCCCATCCATACCTTCTATCACTCCTCCACATATGTCCAACCCCCCTCCCTTTAATTATCCCCCATTTTTCCTCTTATTGCCTTGTTTATCGGTTAATTTTCCTCGTCAATATCCCCCACCCGGTTTCAAAGTCGAAGAGGAGGCATATAGAGATCGTGGCAAGAAAGAGACTTCATTAGCAAGACATCAGTGTCGATCGATAAGTGGGAGGGGGAGGGTGTGTGCAGCGCCGGCTCTCCTCTCGTAAATGAACCGGTCGGCAATACATAGTCTTTTTCACCCCCCACGCACTATTCCCATTTGTTTTGCTGCTGTTACATGTTAATATCTTCATATTAAAAGTAAAATAGGCGCATATGAATAAGAAATAACTATATTTATCGGATAATTAAGTTTTTTGTTGGGAATGTATCAAAATATCTCGCCTGGCGGGCACTTTCAAATACCATAGGTTCGCCGTTTAAAGGTTAATCTCTCCAACCCCAGCGTCGAGACGTGTTTGACTGCTAATTATCTAACGCTCGGCCCCAGCGTCGATACCGTATCGCCGGCACTCTCGCCCTTATTTACCCCTTTTATAGGGATAAACAAGGATCCCCAGATAACCTCAGTGAGTGTTATTATACATGGATTCCTTCATTACTAAGCCATACCATGTCTTGTCAAGAAAAAAGAAAAAAATACAATTTGCCTGGGTCTGGTTGACGATCATTAATAAATCAGCTGGGGCTCAATGGGTTAAAAAAGTTCAAAGGAGTTTGTAGGAAATAGGGATGGTTTTGTTTGAACTGGTGAAGCGGATATGGTGCCATTTGTCAGGCTTAAATGTCGTCTGTCTCTTGTCTTGCCCCTCTTCAAGGGCAGTTAAGGAGAGGCTGAAGCTTTGACCCCCAAGTCAGCCTCTATAAGAGATTGTGTTTCTGGCATTATACCATCTTATTACCAATGGAAATACTAAGACTCGCTGAAAAAAAATCAGCTCACTATGTGTGCGCGCAGAATTTCATTGCACTATTGTAAAATCATCTAGTCACTCAAAAATTTTCAAATTTCCCGCAATTTTTGCATGGCATATCCTACAAGCATCCCCTACAACGTGCCGTTTAAATTAACCCCTATTGAATAATAGAAGGTGCTGAAAAAAAAATATTGTATTACATAATTATTTTTGGGTTACAGCTGATTTGATTCCCAAAATGGTCAAAACTCTGATATTTTCGGCTAAACGGCAATTATTTAAACGGACAGACGTTTCTATATACCCCTATGTATTGTATTTAGAAGGGGAATGCATTTGAGCAATACATAAAAATATAGTGGCACTCGTAAGTGCCAAAAAATGATCGTAATCCACTGAAATTCATAGATTTTCATCAGTCAAAATTTTTTTTTGGGCAGATAAAATAGTTAGTCCTCCTTAGCTTCCGTTTTCTACCATAGCGCACACATAGAAGATCGATTTTTATGACCAACTAAACAAAATGTTAGTCAGGGGTAGGCTAGACAGAATTTATAAGACAATTTCTTACCAAAATCCATGATATTGGGGCCCCCCCAAGGGGGCCCCTAGGGATGTCATATGGGTGTTTATGCCCTTATATGATCATTTCTATTGCTTACAGAAGCCCTTTAGACAACAGACACAAAAACAAATTTTGGGTGGCTGAAAGATTTTTTGTTTAGTTTTTCGGGGGTCAAGGTCTAACCCCCGGCCCGGGGGGTTATGGATGCGATATGTTTTTTTTTTCCCTCCTATGCTATTCTCCTATGTTGAAAGAAGCATTATAGAACAAGAAAACAAAAATTGAAATTTTGATTTCTGGGCTCAGCCTCCCCTTAAGTCGTCTTGTAGTCAAAGGCAATTGTCCCTATTAGTAATTGGGTGGTAAACTAAGCTATCTATGAAAAGTCTAGTTTTAGAGGTAAGCGATGGTGGGAGGTTATTTATGTAACAAAGGGAAAGTAGAGGACCCGGGTACAGTGCCTTATGGGACCCCATAAGTTGCAGGCATAGTATAAGAATAATAATCCCGATTGGTCAAAAAAGTCTTAATCCAGTGAAGAAGTAGTCTTTAGATGTCATATTCTAACTTTGCTACCCGTCTTTTGTGGCTTTGACAAAGTCTAGGTACTATGGCGTCTACATATCTAATTTTGGGGTCGTTAAGGGATTGAGAAATGTCATGAGTAGTCACTAGTATTTGAGTCTTGCACCACCAATTGGGTCGGAAACCCTGCTGTGCATCAGTCAGTATATTTTGCCTATCTAGATGGTTCATTAAAAGTCGAGGGATGATGTGTTCTAAAATTTTGCAGGGAGCTTAGGTAATCGAAATGGGTCTGTAGTTAACTCTCTCACGTTCAATTAAGATTCTTCTAAACTTATTACCACTACCGTTCACTCTCAAGAGCCATTTGAGCGAGATGATACATGTATGTTATCGCTCTGTTTTAACTCTCAATATTCTGTCTACATGCAATGTATTATACATCCAAAGATAGAGCAAGGCCCATGCTCTTATTACACAGGAAAAAAAAACCCCATAAGATCAAATTATCACATTAAAAATAGACATATAAGAAACATGTAATTGATTTTCCGAGTTTACAGTCATAATTTCATTATAAGGTGAGCAATAAATAGTTATACATAATTATGAAATTAGTGAAAACACAACCCTGAGCGACACCATCCTCCTGGCACAGTGGAGCAGAGAGGGAAGAACCCACACGGACCCGAAACACACGATCAGTCAAGAAGTCTCTAAGCAATACCGGCAGGCGACCACGTAATCCAAAAGCATGAAGTTGCCGTATAATTCCATGTTGCCAAGCTGTGTCATAAGCCTTCTCGAGGTAAAAAAACACAGCCACAAGATGTTGCTTGGAGGCAAAAGCTTCACAGATTTAGGATTCAAGTCGAATAAGGTTGTCAGAAGTACACCGTAGTTTGCGGAAACCACTCTGAGAAGGGGAGAGATGGCCACCCTTCTCCAGACACCACTCAAGTCTGACATTGATCATTTTTTCAAACAAATTGCACACACACGCCGTTAAACAAATTGGGTGGTAATTAGAAACATTGCAATGATCCTTTCTAGGCTTAGGAATAGGAAGGACAATGCCCACCTTCCAGCTTGCAGGCAGAGTACCCTCAACCCAAATCCTATTAAACAAGTCTAATAAAAACACCAAAGAGGCATTTGGGAGATAACGAAGCATGGCATAGGAGATGTCGTCAGGACCAGGAGCAGTGTCACCACATTCCGAGAGGGCAGCACGCAGTTCACGAAGACTGAAGTAAACATTATAACCCTCCCTGCCATTAGACCGGAACTTAAGACCGTGTCTCTCTTGGCTATGTCGGGCACTTGCACAAGGCTTGGCATCATCTCTCTGGGAGACCTTGCAAAAATGAGTAGCTAAGGCAGAGGCTTCTTCACCAGGTGCAGACACCAGATTACCTTGAATCCTCAACACTGGTGGAGAGGAGGGTGAAACCTTTCCAGAAATCATGCGTATTCTCTTCCACACCATAGGCAAAGGAGTGGAAGAAGTAATCGTAGAAACGTAGGACCTCCGCGAGCTGCGGCGAGCATCTTTCATAACCCATCGATGGCGAGCACGCGTTTTGCGAAATTGAACTTTAAGAAAGCGAACCTCTCGGTTCGCATGGTATCGACGAGATGCGGCTTTATAAACCCCACGAGCAAAAGAGCAGGCTGAAGTCCACCACGGTACATGTCTCAGGGAACATACACCCGAAGACCGTGGAATGAAATGAAGCCCCGCTTGAAACTGAGTCGTAGTAAAATAGTAGCGTGCATCATCAATAGCTGGAAAATCATGTACAGCCAAGTCAAACTCACAGAGTTGTCCAAAAAGAGGCCTGTCAGCCCAACCCTGACACCAGCGAGGCAAACGGGTAGTTGTAACAAAGTGAGAGGATTGGACCAACACTGGATAATGGTCACTATCATGCAGATCATCCAAAATGTCCCAGGAACAATCAAGAGCACAGTCAGGAGAAGTAATGGTGAGGTCAAGAACAGAAAAAGTGCCAATCTGAACGTGGAAATGGGTTGGTCTCCCATCGTTCAGGACAACCAAATCCAGATCACCAACCAACGAGGCCAGAAGCTCACCCCGAGGATTGAAAAGCAAACCCCCCATATTGGATGGCGACTATTAGGATCGCCAAGGAGAACAAAAGGATTTGGAATTTGACGGATAATGGTCACTAAATCAGCTCACAATACTGGGACTGAAGGTGGAAGATACAGGCAACAGATGGTAAACCACCGTTCAAGGTGCATCTGTACTGCTACAACCTGAAGGGGAGACTGTACAGTAAAGGGAGTTAATAGCAATGTTCATATTACTAGCATTACGAATATGGTGTAATTCGTATAAAAACATATTGATTACAAATAGTGATCATTTACTGTGACTTTGACCTTTGAACTTTGACTTAAAATATAATACATATATTTGGATGGTCGTCGCATTGACGAACTGAATTTGCCTGTATAATTTGGTGACAATACATTAAACAGTCTAGGAGGAGTTAAGGGTAAATGACAAATACTCTTGTTTTGACCCTGACCTTAACTATTACAATGTTTATCTGAAAATTGATATCTATGATATATAAGTAATAAGCCATAACACAGCCAGTTTTCCAAAATTTGAGTAATCTTTTTTAATAAATAATAAAAGTTGACCTTTGACCTTGAGCTTTATGTAAGAGTACATTTTTGCTTGGATTGACATTGCCCATGAAAATCAAATAAGCATGCCTAATTTCATAAAAACCCATCAGTTAGTTTCATATATATTAATAGAATAGTTGACCTTGACCTTTGACCTTTATCTTGACCTTCATATGTCCCAACATTTATTATTTTCCTTTTCACTTAAAGTGCAACTATCTCACCAAATGTTGTGAAGTTTGCATGAAAAGTAAAGAAAACAGCATATTGACCTTGACCTGTGACCTTGACCTTTCATATGGAATTGAATAGTTTCTTGTATGACCTTGGCCTAGGTATTCCAAATATACATGGTAAACCTAGAGACAATCTAACCATTAGTATAAGAAATACTAGTAAAAAACCCATTTTTACCTTTGACCTTGAACTTTGACCTTACCCTTTAAAATATGTATCCAAGATCTGGGCAATATGATATTAAGGTTACCAGTAACTTGTATAGTGAAAAGGAAGACATTTGAGTAAAAAGTAAAATAAGTAGTAAAAGTTGACCTTTGACCTTGACTTGTAACCTTTATATAAGAGTATTTGTTGTTTTTGTCATTGACATTGCCCTGGAAAATCAAATAAGCATGCCTAATTTCATAAAAACCCATCAGTTAGTTTCATATATATTAATAGAATAGTTGACCTTGACCTTTGACCTTTATCTTGACCTTCATATGTCCCAACATTTATTATTTTCCTTTTCACTTAAAGTGCAACTATCTCACCAAATTGTGTGAAGTTTGCATGAAAAGTAAAGAAAATAGCATATTGACCTTTTATTGACCTTGACCTTTCATATGGAATTGTATAGTTTCTTGTATGACCTTGGCCTAGGTATTCCAAATATACATGGTAAGCCTAGTGAGAATCTAACAGTTAGTATACGAAATACTAATGAAAAACTTATTTTGACCTTTGACCTTGACCTTTGACCTTACCCTATAAAATATTTACCTAAAATTTGGTCAATACGATATTAACACCTTAAGAGCGGCCTATGCGGTTTATTTATATGTACCGCCCAGCGGGGTGTTTTTAGCCAAAATAGGGCTGTTTACGTGATCATTTTCATGCCTAAATAAGACCCAGAACGTAAAACAAGTATCTATCCCTGAAAGGGCATAAACAGAGCTTTCGAATGACACCATATTATCCTTTTTTGATGGCTAGTTTTCTTGCAATAACCGTGCAATGCGAGTGCAAAAAGCATGTAATTAGCCACTTTCCCGATACAATTCCGTATATAGCGAGTGAGAGAGGGAGGAGGGAGGTGGGATTCGTGTCAGTAGGTTCGCCGCGGTGGTCTGGAGCAGTCATACGCTCGCTACTCTCCTGCCACCACTTGTCTCTCTCTCTCAGCAACATTACGTGCTGAAATTGCCACTCGACCTATGTCGAGCGCCGCCACATAGTCCAGCTTTATTTAACTCGACTTATGTTGCTCGCCGACATTTAGGGGTTAAGGTTACCAGTAACTTGTATAGTGAAAATGAAGACATTTGAGTAAAAACTAAAAATATAAAATATTGACCTTATTTTCAACCTTGACCTTTGACCTTAACCTTTAAGTTAAATAGAAAATGCTTTTTTGACTGACCATCGCATTGACCAAATGGATATACCTGTGAAATTTGGTGAAAATCCATCGAACGGTCTAGGAGGAGTTTCCGGACAGACAGACGGACGACGACGACAGACAGGCTGTCTGGTGGTGCACAGTATACGGGCGGGATCTGTTTGCGCGATACCACTCTGCTTCGCAGAGTTGATAATACAAAATATAAATTGATAATTACTAGTAGATCCCTCCTATATATATATATATATAATTGTGATGCTCCGTTTGCTTGAACAAAAAAGTCTTATAATAAGTAAGTAGAACAAATGTATGGATGAATTTAGAGAAAGTAATTTTATTTTGACAAGATTAAATGTGTCTATACTACTACTACTCATACTGCTCATAATAATAATAATAATAATAAATAATCATCATGTGCGTGAAATTGTGTTTTTATCTGTTTGTTCGTTGTTTTATGTTGTTTTGAGTTTTCCCTGTTCTTGCTCCGTCTTGAATTCGGCCACCCCGAAAAAAAAAAAAATAATAAAATAGATAAAAATAGAAACAGTGGGGATTGGGCCTGAGCATATAGAAAGATAGATAGAATAATCATCATTTCTATTATTATTTGTATTATAATTATTTTTACGGTATTGTTATTATATTATAGATAGATAGATATACCTGCGTGCATGTAACTGTTCATATGTTTGATATTTCATGTTCATTTTCTGTACTGTAGTTCGGATAGTTATAATATATTCCGACAAAGTCAAAATTATATATTCAATATATATATATATATACATTATAAAGGGCTCAAATGCAAGTAGATCGGCCTACTTCGAAACTTCTGCAGGTATAATGACTATAGAATTATGGAATACGTTTCGTATCTATCCTATCATCATCCATTTGTGGTGAAATAATGAAATGTACACTCAGTCTGAATGTTTTTAATAGGATGCATTCTGTGTGGCTGCTATGAGAGAATATTCGGTGATTAAACTATTTATATCTATTCTGAACAATACACTTCTCGCGCGAATCAAGCAAGAAAAGCGAACATGTAACCTATCTCGCGTGGTCTGGCAGCCCCCTGCTCTCGCCCGCGGCCAGTGTGGCCACACCTATTTGATACAATAGTGAAGTCTTTTCACTTTTCATCGCACCCAACCGCTCCCTCGCAACCACTGTCAGTGAGGCCGCGGCCTAAGACTTAAAAAATTAAAAATATGGCCAGTGTGACAGGAGGTGAAACCATGATACACTCTTAATACATATACCTGTAACTTAACCCTTTCAATGTGAGTGACATCTTTTCTATTATATTCTACCTATATTTATAAAATGTCATGAAGCTTAACCCTCTCCGACATATGACACAATTTTGAGCCTATTAGGGATACTTTAAAGCCTTTATTACCATCAGGGGTATTTACGAACCCTTAGTTTAGTTACTTCAACCTCGGCAGTTGTCTTTGAGTTAGCTGTGGGCAGAAAACTAAATTTGGAGAGGTAATTATAAGAGTGAGAGAACTCTATTTCTTATTGCTAATCTGGCAACCTCTGCATTATATGAGTCTGAAGGGATTAAGAAGTATGTGGTAGTTACAGGGGTTCATTATGATAGATTACAGCCTTGTAATTGGTTGAGGTCCTTCCTAAACTGAATGTAATCTACTAGTAACCAGGATAAAACTAAAACTACGTCACCCGCAATGAAAGAGTTAAAGTGTAAACTAAAGTTGGAGAACGGGAGTAAGGGAAGGAACGCTCCCCTGGCTGTTATTTATTTACCTGTAAAGTTGAAGACTATACTATACTGTTCGATTTCAGAAAGACCTCGGCCACGACTAACTACCCGCCAAGAGGAGGAGAACATTCTATGTGCGGTGGAGGAGGATCCCTTCACTAATGCAGTCGCGATTCGTGAAGGACTACAGTTGAATGTGGGGCCTGAAGTAGTGCGACGCCGTATGAGGGAGGCTGGAATCCGTCTCAGAAATCCCGCAAAAAAAAAGAGCTGCTCACTGAGCAGCATCGTGCACCAAGATTAGCCTTCGCCCATCAATATGTGCAGGAAACTTTGGATTTCTGGTCTCGGGTTGTTTTCACCGTCGAAAAGACATTCAACAGCACCAACCACGGCATCATCCACAATTGGAGAGGCAATAGCTCCCGGTAAGCACAAATAACTTAATTTCATTAAAGTGTAGACTTCATAAGTTGGTAATGGTGTTTAAAGTACAGTAGTAAAAAAAAAAAAATTTCACCGAAACTTAGCCCGTTAAATAGTATTGTTTTACTGCATTATTCATTATTCATCATACTCCGCTTGGGGTAATCCGCTGCAGGAAAATGCCTCTCGCAAATACTTCCACTGTAACCGGTCATATGTTACCCTCTTCAAATTCCACCTCGGCAAACTTTCAGATCTCATCCCTCCACCTGGCTCTGTCTTCACCTTCCTATAGCTCCATCTCTAGGTTCCCATTCTGTTGCTGTAGTTGTCAATTTGTTATCGCATAGTTACATAAAAGCTATATATTACCACGTTTGAATATCGAATCAACTACATTGTAGAAAATATGAAATTTTAGTCATAATTTAAAATACATAGGAGATTTTTCAATTTAGCTTTATTGAGATGCAATAAAGGTTTGTGGTTTACAATAATCCAAACCCGTTTTAATACTCTTCATTTTGTAATTGTTCCCTAAGCTGTCTGGACGAACAGACCCGAGCCCTGAAGTAGCGCATGGTCAGAAACCTGGTGCTTTCATAGAACCCACATAGTTGTCAGACAAGAGTGGTCAACCACACGTGTGGGAACACACGGCTAACTCAAAGCCGCTACCGGGAACTCGTGCCCTGTGAGGGGCAGGGGGAAGGTTTGGTGGTTCGCCTCACAGACTACCGGCTGTATTGGTTGGCAGCATCTGAGAGGCCAATCCACGGCAGAGACGCTGCCACTGAAGATGTAGAAAACAGAAAGAAACAGTCAGAATAAGCTATGGGAGGTAGAGGATGCTCAACCCTCACTCTGATAGACCAGCCCATCATCTCATATTTTGTTTTGTTTTAAGAGTGTTTCTCTATGCAGGCTTAGAGTACTAAATGACTAATCCTCACATTATAAACGTTAATTATAAATATACTCTCATGACGTTGGTTATATATTAACTTGGCATGATTGAATCCTTATTAGTTATTATGTTCCTTCCAACAACCAACTATACTCCTAAAATCGATTAATGAAATTTACAAACACATGTGGCAGTCCGTGGATTCGAATCCAGGATGCTCACACCGAAAATCAACACCTTATGCATCACACCACGAAGACAGTTAAAGAATGGTGGACACTGCCTACGATTTATTATGCAACTTCGAATCCTGCATATCATGGCCTGGATTAATCAGAGTGAGGGTCGGTGTCCTCTACTTCCAATAGCCAGTGATAGCTATATATTTCTTAATCATTCTTGATCTTATAATTTACTGAGTGCTAAGGGAAATGGGGCCAGTATGGTGTGCCCTGTGGTTCACCACTGCCTCTCCCACAGCCCAGTGGCACAATTCGGCCTTTTTAAGGGCAGTTGAGTTTAGCCACCTCTCCCCCTGAAAGAAATGCAAGAAAGAAAGACATGAGAGTTGCCTTAGCCTATGCAAAAATGTGAAGGTGACTCACTCACGGCCATCCCTTCACAGAGATTACGGAGTTGGGCAATGGATAGGTAGAAATAAATCTATATATAAAACAACAAAATTATATATACTTTTTTTATACTACTGCACAGGGTTCCCAATTGAACACCGTTTACATAATATTGTGCTATTCAACAAAATACATTAATATCACTATCCTATGATAAACTGCCCCAGCTACTTAAACACCCTATTATTGTGATGAAGTCAAATTATAGTGTAAACAATTTCGTTTTGCAGATATGACCCCCAGAATATTTACGAAGAGGCCAGGAGTGGGCATAGCAGTGTGAACGTGTGGGGGTTGGCTCTCCATCCATGGAAATGGCGATGTCCACAGGATTGAAGGGAGATTCACAGCTGGAAAGTATTTGGATATTTTGCAGCATTTCTTCCTTCCCTCACTTCACCAGCGGAACTACCTATTCCTCCCTCCTGGTCGCATCCTCTTCGTTCACGATCGATGCCCCATGCATACAGCCCGCATTGTTAAAGATTGGTTCAGAGGCAGAGATGACCTGGAGCTTTTGCAGTGACTATCTAAGGGGGTAGACATGAACCCAATTGAAAATGTCTGGGCCAATCTAGTGAACACTTGGGAGCCAGAAATGGAGAAGACATCAGCTGCATTAATGGCTCACACCCAAGCCCAGTGGGAGATGCATAGAAACCAACCACACCTGACCAGGAACATTGTTGCCAACATGCCTGAAAGACTGCAGGCTGTGATTGAAAAGGAAGGTGGATGGTCAGGGTTCTAGTTGTTGTTCCCTAAGCTGCCTCGCAGAACAGCCCTCTGTCCCTAAGGAAGGCCATGGCTACGATCGGACTTTCCCACTGGGCTCTCATGGAGTGTATATAATGTTGGTGGCTTAAGTAATTGTGTAAAATGCAGTCTTCTATGATGTGTTTAATAGTATAGGGTGCTGTGTTGCATCCTGAGCAGGTGTCGACGACGGAGATACCAAGTCCTTTCTGATAGCTCAGAAGAGCTAGATGGTGCCCACATCTCAGCCTGGCCAGGATGGATTTCGAGAGGTCGTGCCTGCAGTTGAGTGTTGTCTATGAGCGATTGGATGGAATAGCGAGAGATATGAGTATGGATATACTTCTGGAAGCTAGTTTGGGGTGGACAGGGAGGGAGAGATGACAGTTTTTATGTGTGATACTGTGTGCCGAGTGTTGTTTTGATATTCCTTGGTGTCTGTGGGTGTGCTGCCATTTAGTGTAGTGGGTGGTGTAGGCTGCAGCCAGAAATTGAGTGCCTATCATGTTCAGGTGGTCTTTGACTTTGAGGACTTTGTTTTTATTATGGAGGTGATCTGTAGGTGTAATTGTCGTGCAGCCCGTGATGATTTTTAGGGCTTTGTTTTGAATAGTCTGCAAGGTCTTGTGATGTGTTTCAGTTGGGTTACAAGCTCAGGCAGGGCTTGCATATTCCACCACTGATCTTGTGTATTGTTTGTATACTATGGTGGTATTTTCTTTGTTGTGTCCGAATTTGTTGTGGGAAAGTAACGTTAAGTCTGGGTGTCTGTTTTTTGTTGTCATATTTGTGATACGTTGTTTGAATGTCATTAGAGTATCATATGTTACTCCTAGTATTTTGGGTGCGTGTCTGTGTGTTAGGGGGGTGTTGTAATAGTAATTAGGTGTCTTAATTGACATGTTTTCCTTTATTTTTCATATACACCATTATGTGTAGCATTACTTAAAATAAAATATTGTTTCTATGTATTGCATATTGTTACGACTGAGGTTTAAATATATCAGGGCTCTTATTCATTGGACTAGTAATGGCATAAATGCTACAACGGAAAGCGCTAGATCCAACCTCTGATGTATATTCCCAGTGAACAAAGAACACAAATACTCTACAGAGTTCTATATGCAATAATAGGCTATCAAACTCTCAATAAATGTGCGTCTACTCTAGGCTTAATGTTATGTGAAAACAGCCTATTACTACCTATAACCGAAGGTGCTTGGTTATGGTATGCAAAGTAAGGTGGTAAGAGAAGTTACAGCTTACGTTACTTTAATCAATAAATGTCAGGCACTCCTGCATGAAAGAAAGTGCACTAAAGTCCTTCAACACTAACAAGGAATCTTCTTTAAATGTTAGATGCTATAAAGATGCTCGTATCGGAAATGGAACCCAAAAAGGCAGGCAGCGGAACAATGCTCGTGCAGGTTATGCACACAAAAAGGCAGAATATATAATGCCGTCGGAGCCAAGAATATCCTAAACACTACAACAATAATAATCGCCACGACAATGCAGTATTCCTATCAACAAAAAGAGCCTAAGTCGTTTGTGTCTCCATACATCAACCTAGGCTGCGAAATGCTTGTGTAATCATAAATGGGTATGCATAAAAAGAGTAATTAGGTTAATATACTTAATGTCTACTGTGACTGATAAAGTCTAGCTAGAGTCAATGATACGAGATACTGGTGCGCATGGCATGCCGCATAGCCTAGTGCAAATCTCAAATCTGTGCGTCAAATATTACGTTATAGGGAAGGGTAGCTCTCTTGAGAAACCTTAATACCGAAGTATTAAGCGTTCTCCTGGCGTACCTCAAAGACAAACAACGAGCTTAGAACAGTGCAGAATGGTATAGGCAAAAAGCCCTCATTCGTGCATGCTCTACTCTCAATGGCACAGACTAGAATTTACTCAATCAACTCCAGTTCTCAGGTATGTCGTGCAGCTTTTACCTAAAGCCAGCACTCATAGGAAACAATACCTTATAATATCAGACCCCCAGTCTAGCATTATCTAATCCAGCAGAACACTAATAATTATAGGAAGCGGTACTAAACAATATGAATGCCAACCAATGCTTCGTGATCAACTTATCTTAACACTAACATACATGGGTTATATCAGACCTTAACGCACAATACAACTGGCCAGCATGAAGCTGATTTTGCAGAGTTAACCAGAGGGGGTATAATATTAATAAAAGATGGTGAAAGATATGGAAAAAGAGAGAGGTAGGCAGAGGAAAAGATTCTCAGGCGCAGATCGGGGGACAGGTAGCAAGGGATAAGATAGATACGTTCTAGAAACCAGATCTGAGTGAGAGAGTGGCGAGGAACCTGTATATATACCGGGACTAGTTTTCACCGCGCAAAGTAAAGCGGTAACAAGTCCTCTAGCCACTAGCAAAGAAGCTAGCAACATGGTAAGAACCTCCCTCAACCAACCCCCACGAGGCAGCCAGCCGTGACGTCATCGACTGGGACAAAAACACTGCGCGCCCCCTAACACTCTGTTCTACTCTCTCTCTCTCTCTCCCAGATCCCATCATTACTAGTTAATGATAAAACATATACTTTACAATTAAATATATAAAGCCTTGACATGGGTGAAAACAAAGAGCCTTTCTGGACTGCCCATGACACAAGATTTCATATGAAATAAAGCACACCCTAATACATAAACTGTAGCCACATCCACTGCCCTGGCGATCCTAGCGAGTCACTGTAGGACAAGCCATGCGGTTCTAACGGAGTGGTTAACGTCACACCCCCCCCAAGATTTTTCTCAGAGGCCCCAAGGCTCACAAAAATCTGATGGTTAGAACCCATGCTATATCTCTACTTCCCATCACCCAGCGGCAGTAAAATATCTGGCACAGTTCCTCAACAAAACATTTTACAAAATTATAACCCTCCCCAACACAATAGGTTAAATTATATGTAGTTATGCTCCTCAAGAGCGAGCTTCTCTAGCCCAGCATTCTGAGAGGAGTGCAACTCAGAATTACTGCTATAACATACTGAAAAAATTCAACTATCAAAGAAAGAGTTTTTATTTGATTTTTATGTTTTTAATTTGTTTATTCCGGCTGCACTATAGGGGCAAGCCTAGTTTTTTCTTCTATACCAAACGCTCAACTCCTGCTTTACGACCCAATACGCTGGGCTACAACCGCGAGCCAACAAGCACCAAGCGCAAAATATTATTCAAACTAAAGCAGGAGGCTACCCGGGTGTTAATCTACCCAGGATCATATACCCTTGAACGACCATCTGCAACCACGTTGTCACAACCGGCAATATGGCGTATGTCCAGGTAATATACCAGTAACCTTAGTGACCACCTGGTCAGCCTCATATTCCGATTGTGAAACTTGTCCAAGAACTTGAGAGGGTGATGATCTGGGTAAACTAAAATGACCGGACCATAGGCTGGAACATAGACCTCGAAATGCCCCAGCGCAAGCACAACCGCCAGCAGCTCCTCCTCGACAACAGAGCAGCTCCCCTGGGCCGAATTGTACTTCTCCGAGCAGAAACTAACAGGATGCTCCAGCCCATCATCGTCCTTTTCCACAAGGACGGCACCAGCCCCCACACCACTAGCCTCCGTTGCTAGTTGGAAAGGTAGGCTAAAGTCAGGGGCCCTGAGGATCGGGTGAGTGCACAACAGGTGTTTTTCTTCTCTAAACACCTTCTCACACTCGGGCGCCCATTTGAACTTCTTATCCTTCCAGTTATCCTCCACCTGAGCTTGACTGTCCCGTTCTCCTTCTCCACCTTGACTGCTAAACGTCATCACAGGCACAGTGAGAGGCTCAGGGGGGTGCCTCCCATACTCCTTCATGGGATTAACATGACATAACTGATTGCGCTTCCGTCTGTCTGGAGTGGCTACCAAGTAATCCAGGTCTGATAGATCCTCAACCACCCTATAAGGACCAGCGTACTTCGCGGATAAGGGGTGACCTACAAGGGGCAGTAGAATCAACACCTCCTGACCCACGTGAAACTCCCTGAGTTCAACCTTGAGGTCGTACCTGTCCTTCCTGAGGGCCTGAGAGCTAGTCAAATTACGGCCAGCCAACTCCAGACTGCGCAACATCCGTTCTCGACTGTTGAGGACACACTTGAGCATAGAACAAGGTTTTTCTGCGCCCTCCCATACTTCTTCAACCATATGGAGAGGCCCTCTGACACGGTGTCCAAAGACGAGCTCATTAGGGCTGAATCCCAAACTCTCCCCAGGTACCTCCCGCACAGCAAACAAAACACATGGCAGGCCAAGATCCCAATCCTTCCCACTCTCAAAGCAACAACAACGAAGCACAGATTTCAAGGCTGAGTGCCATCGCTCTAACACACCCTGTGCTCTCCGGATGATACGCAGATGACACAACCCCAACAATCCCATGCTGCGGCATTGCTTGAACAAAGAGGCTAGAAGTGAAGTTGGGTCCCTGGACTGACTGAATCCCCTGCGGGTAACCATACCGGGAAAAATACACTAGCAAGCTTCGGACCACCGTCTTCGCCGACCCATTTCTCTTAGGGTACGTGTCAGGGTACCTTGTTGCTAAATCTCCCGACTATGCATCACTGTCCTCCTTCAACTCTCTCGTCTTTTTAAGCCCATCCTCTGCCTTTTCAGGAACAGTTACTGGGTCTTCTCCAGACTCGAAATGTGGTCCTAATAATGAGTCCCCGAGAAGGTCCGTTGATACTAAACTCTCAACCGCATCAACTTTCAACCCCTTCTCGGTACTCTTCCTCCGCTGATCTAAAGATTGTTGACCAGAATGTGACTCCCTGGATGCAAGATCTCCGGTGACAACAAACGCCATAGGTTGCACCGGACACTTCTCAACCCACTCCTGCTCCTCCCTACTCACGTCGGCCGGCTTCTCGGCAACGACTAAGGGTGGAGCCTCAGAAGTAGGCCCCGCAAAGTCGTTGCCGAGAAGGAGGTCGACGCCCCCAACAGGTAACTTCTCCACAATTCCTACATCCAGGTCACGAGTCACACCATCAACTTCCATCTTCATTCTTACAAGCGGGTATGACCTTGTTGCATTAACTCCCTGAACCACAACCACCCGCGCCGTATTTACAGGTTTACCAGTGAAATTTCTCAACAATGTTTGCGATGTCCCAGTGTCACGCAAAATTCTCACCTCATGTCTTCTACCCCCCCACTCCACACAACCAAGTCCCCTGTGGTCACTAAAGGCATCACGGACAGTGAATAAGCCTTCCGGATCCTTCTGCACTGGCAGTGTATTTACCTCGGAAGAATTGCCTCTAACAAACTCCGATGTCCTCTTGAACACTCCAATGCCGTGAGCAAAAGACACGGATGCCGGAGAAGGTCGACTAGGGCACTCATTTGCTTTATGACCCTCCTTGTGGCACTTAAAACACATAAATTTCGGTTTCGGCTTATACTGTGATGTAAAAGGCCCTTGACTTTTTCACATACGGTGTGGTGTAAGGTTTGGATTCAGTTTTAGTTTCATGGCTCTTCTCTTTAAATGTGTCATTGTTACGGGGAGGGGGAGGATAACGGTCCTTAGCACTTGCATCGTACTTCTGTGAGGACCCGCAACCCCGAATCAACGACAGCCGTCGATCAGCCATTTCTGCTGCTTCGACTAGAGTTCTTGGGTTTTTCTCCTTCAAGTTCAAAGTTAGATCACCGCCCGTGCTATTAAAGAACTGCTCCAACATCATCAACTGCTTAACTTCATCAAATGTTGTGACCTTATCAGATCGGAGCCAGTTCCCCATAGCATCGGACAAGTCCCGGGTGTATTCCAAAAAGGTGCTATCTCTTCCCTTAGTTACACCCCGGAACTTCAAACGGTACGTTTCTGGTTGCAGTTCGTAAGCCCTCAGGACAGCCTCCTTGAGATCCTCGTACACAATACACAACTCCAAAGGTAACGCATCGTAGGCTTTAACCCCTCCAACCCGGAAGGGCTCTTGAACGCCCATAACAACCTCGGCCCGCGCAACCCGGAAGGGCTCTTGAACGCCCATTGCTTGCGTGCGTGCTTTCGAATGCCGCGCGTACATTTTTGGTATCATGGGACGGTAGGTGGCGCCACCAGGCGTAAACGACGCCACAGCAACAGTATCTACCCCGACGCCATCATGGACAGTACGCCAAATAGTGATTCCGCTGTGTCCGATACCGTGCTTCCTACGACGCCCTTGCTAGTTCGTCGCGCCTTACCCCGACGCCATCGCCTAAATGTGTTATCTCCCGGAGGTATTGAGACGACATTGAGACTTTATGAGCGAGCTGATGCCAAGCATAATGTTGATGATGAAGTCAGTGACGACTCCAGTAATTATAAGTCGAGTGATTATGGCCATGAGAGTGACAAAGAAGAGCAATTCCTGGGATTTGCGAGAGAACATGACAGTGATGAGAGTGATGAAGGTGATGTACCAGTTGTTGAGGAAGCTGGTTTACCTAAAGACAGTGAACTTGAGAGAGTGAGTGGGAGAGTTCAAGGTCACTCACCAAATTTCGAATAAGTGACACGACTCCAAGCCCTTCCCCAGGTAAATCACCTTTCAAGCTACATTTGTATAAGCAGAAAATACTTGAGAAGGCAGCCGCGGCAGCTAGGGAACAAGCAAAACTACTTGGTGAGGATGAGGCTGTGAGTGAGGGTCAGCGTGGTGACCCTTCTCGTCCGCCATTGTCTCCCTTATCTACCCATGCCACCCAAGATGACCCGGATGCCCCGCATTCTTCCCCACCACCCCCACCATTGCCAAGGGTTGAGGACCCCCCCACTTTCGGTCTATTTGCCTCCTAGGTCCCCCGACAGGAGACATACTGCTGCCGAAAAGGGGAAAGGTAGGAAATATACCAAAAAAAATAAGAAAAGTAAGAGAGTTTTGTTCGAGGCTCCCGCGGCGTCCACCCCGGCCGGCCCCAGCCATACGTCCCCGCAACTTTCCCCACGGTCCTCCCCACTTCTCCCGCCTTCAACATGTCTTCCTGAAGAAGTCTTTGAGCTCGCATCACCAATACCTGGGCCTAGTGATAGTGAAACATTGCTTTCTGTCACTCGTCGCAGGCCAAGGAGCCCAGGACCTTGGGGGGACACAGCCTCACCTGCCACTCCTTCCCCACCTCGCCCACCCGCACGCCGCCCACGCATCACTCGTTCCCCGCCAGATTATGTGGGGGCCACTGATGATGAAGGGCACCTCTCTGAAGACTCTGGCCATGATTACATAGGTCCACCGTCAGGGCAAGATGACCACTCTGACGATGACTATATGGACATCGACGACCCTCGACCCATCCGCTTGGCCCGGCGTCGTGCTGCCCGCCACCCTGGCCGACACCCTCGCCGCCCTAGGGCGCGTGCCTCCCGAGTTGGCCGTGGGCGTGCTGGGCCACCAGCTGGAGCTCCTCGTCAGCGTAGACAAGACCCATTCTACGTTTTTCAGTGGCAAGACGTAGTTGATGAGGATAGATACAACCCTGATGTGCCAGCTTTTGATGAGGTACTGGAGGGTTCAGGCATTACCCCCAATTTTCCTGCAGGCCCCAATGCTCCACCACACGAACTATTTGAGGCCTTCTTTGATGAGGAGGTGGTAGGCTATGTTGTCAAAGAGACAAATAAGCAGCACCAATTCCAGGTCCACTTTTTGGGCAAGGTGACCAAGGGCCACATGAGGCAGTGGACCCCAGTGACTCATAAAGAGTTCATGGTGTTCCTGGCACTCACCATGCTAATGCCTCATGTCAAGAAGCATAGGTTGCCTGACTATTGGATCACCAATGATCTGATATCCACCCCTGCCTTCGGGAAATATATGTCTCGCGACCGGTACCTTGATATCCTCGCAGCGCTCCATCTTGTCACCAACCTTGACATCCACCTCCCAGACAAGCTGTGGAAGATTAGGACGTTGTACGAGATGATGCGAGAACGCTTCACCTCCTACTTCAAGCCCTTCCGCAAGGTCGTCATTGACGAGTCTCTTGTGCTGTTCCGGGGAAAACTCAGCTTCCGGCAGTACATCCCCTCAAAAAGACATCGCTTTGGCATAAAATTCTTTGTGCTGTGCGACTGCCAAACTGGCTATGTCCTGGACTTCCTGGTCTACAGCGGGAAGGAAGGGGACTTGCTTGTGGACCCCCTCATTGGCTTTGGCGGAGCAGTGGTGCAAGCCATGATGGACCGCTACTTTCACAAGAATCACGTCCTCTACACGGACAATTATTACACGTCCCCCACTCTCTCACAGTACCTGCATGAGCGCAAGACGGGGACTGTAGGCACAGTACGAGGGAAAAGGAAGGGCATGCCACCTTTCCCTCCAAAGACCAAAAATGGTGATGTGTTCAAGAAGAAGTCGGGGCCCATTCTGGCTATCCACTGGCACGACCAGCGGAAGGTCAACCTCCTGACCACCATCCACAAGGGGGAAATGGTGGAGACTGGCAAGGTGGATCGCCGCACCCAGGCCAGGGTGACCAAGCCCGATGCCGTCCTGGACTACAACATCAACATGAGGCTGGTGGACAAGTCCGACATGCAGATAGGCTTCATTGACTGCCTGCGTACCTCGTGCAGATGGTACAAAAAGGTTTTTCTGCATATGGTGGACATGTCAGTTCTGAATGCCTACAATATATACAAGCTTCGGAATGTGAACACACCCATGAAGTTCAATAGCCTGCGGAGGTTCCAAAAGCAGGTGTTGACGGAGCTCCTGGAGAAGTATGCTACGCCACAGAGGGCAGTGGCACATCCTGGGCCCGCCGTTATTGACCGCTTGCAGTGTGCTCAATAATTGATTAGGCACAGGCTTGGTTCCCTGCCTCAGAATGAATCAGGAAGAACACAGCAGAAGCGGTGGCATGTCTGCTACAACAGCAGGGTGAGGCCGAGGCCAGGTAAAAAGTCAAACATGGAGTGTGTGGAGTGCAAGGTGGCACTCTGTGCTTTAGAGTGCTTCTTTGATTACCACTCCAAGCTGGAGTTCTAATAATCATACTGAAATTGCCAAATAAAATGACAATATGTACACTATACTTATATATAGGCAAAAAGTGGAAGAAAACCAATTTATTGTAATACAAAAGTCATGTATTATGAGAAAATTGATACAAATACAATTACACCATAATAATATGTGAAAGTGACACATATGTATATACCAAGTGACATTCATATGATTAGAACCTATAGAAATATAGAAATCAATGAAAAAAAGACACAATAAATTGTATATAAAACGTTTACAAATCATATAACAAAGTGAAAGTGACACAAGACCTAATATTTGATGGCCAAAGTATAATAAACACCTGTGATAACGAATAATCAGTGCCTAATACAACAATAACCTACCTCAATTACTTATAAAATGTACGGTATCGAGTGAAAATGAGCATTATCAGTGACAGTGACACTCTCTAAAGCATATTTGTCAAAGTGAAAGTGACACAAGACCTAATATTTGATGGCCAAAGTATAATAAACACCTGTGATAACGAATAATCAGTGCCTAATACAACAATAACCTACCTCAATTACTAATAAAATTTACGGTATCGAGTGAAAATGAGCATTATCAGTGACAGTGACACTCTAAAGCATATTTATCAAAGTGAAAGTGACACAAGACACAATACTTGATGACCAAAGAATAATAAACACCTGTAATAACGAATAATCAGTGCCTAATACAAAAATAACATACCTCAATTACTAATAAAATGTACGGTATCGAGTGAAAATGAGCATTATCAGTGACAGTGACACTTTAACCCTTAAAGAGCGGCTCGCAACATAAGTCGAGTTGAAAAAACTGGCAAAAAACGGGTGAAAAAAGGGTTGAAATCGAGTGAAAATGGGTGGGATAGTAATGATCCATACGTCCGACATCTGTGGCCTCCCGGCCCACACTAACTCCAGTTCCCCCACCGCGCGTGAGGATGACAGTGTAACCAATAGTTCGCTAAAAGTGAGCAAGGTAGCAAAATCAGCTAAACTTCCATCTTCGAGGTAAGACTGTCAGTGCTCCACGAGTGCTACGTAGCTGTATGTGGCGTCATTGTGTAGCGATTTCCACCTAGTTTTCGGCGCAATACAGTTCCTTTCATACTGATGGTTGATATAGCAGTCAGAACGGCCCGGAAAGGCCCAAAACGGCCACAGAGCACCCGCTAGAGGAGGGTTAAAGCATATTTATCAAAGTGAAAGTGACACAAGACACAATACTTGATGACCAAAGAATAATAAACACCTGTAATAACGAATAATCAGTGCCTAATACAACAATAACCTACCTCAATTACTAATAAAATGTACGGTATCGAGTGAAAATTAGCAATATCAGTGACAGTGATACCCTAATAAACATATTTTATATAATTGGCCTCAAAATAACTAGAAAAATATCAAATAAACATCACATTCTCAATATCAAACACTAAAATCGTCTAAGGGAGATAAATACTTTGGCCCGACGAGCGGCTAGGTGCGTCGTATCCATGGCCGGGGCGACGCGTCCGAACGCGGGAAGAATTTTCCGCCGAAAAGCACTCGTCTTCCCGCGCTCACCATTATGCAACCAGAGGGGCTAGAGACCTCTACTCAACTCCATTCGACAGAGGAAGGTTTGTGGAACATTATTCTTTTTTATTCACAACATTACATGCCATATTCATTGACTTACAGAGTAGTTAACATTGCCCAAAGATCGTCAAAACACCCGGTACCGCAGCACAGTCGCAAGCTATAGCCCCCGGGGCTGGAGGGTTAAGACCCTTGCCTATTAATCTAGAGGATACAAGTGCTGCCCATTTATTCTCTGGCCACTGGTGTTCCTGGCACTTCTTCTCAAAGCGTGCGAAAAATTCTGTTACCCCACTCTCATCAAACACCGGAACCAGTTTCAATAAGTGCGAGAGAGATTGATCATGACCACGGTTACCAGCCCCAAGTCGCTGTCCCGTTGCCTCTACTCGCGACTTCTCTACATCCATGTCGGCACAGTACCTAGTCGACTCTAAATCAGCTTGGATTTTTGCTAGCTCTATGTGCTGGTGACTTTTTCTCTCTTCTATCTTGGCTAATTCTATTTGCTGCTGAAGCTGAAGCTGGCATTTTCTCTCTTCGATCTTAGCTAATTCGAGCTTAACCCTTAATTAGCGGCTCACCACATAAGTCGTATTTAATAAAGCTGGACTATGTGGCGGCGCTCGACATAGGTCGAGTGGCAATTTCAGCACGTAATGTTGCTGAGAGAGAGAGACAAGTGGTGGCAGGAGAGTAGCGAGCGTATGACTGCTCCAGACCACCGCGGCGACCATACTGACACGAATCCCAGCTCCCTCCTCCCTCTCTCACTCGCTATATAAGGAATTGTATCGGGAAAGTGGCTAATTACATGCTTTTTGCACTCGCGTTGCACGGTTATTGCAAGAAAACTAGCCATCATAAAAGGATCGTTATGGTGTCATTCGAAAGCTCTGTTTATGCCCTTTCAGGGATAGGTACTTGTTTTACGTTCTGGGTCTTATTTAGGCATGAAAATGATCACGTAAACAGCCCTATTTTGCCTAAAAACACCCCGCTGGGCGGTACATATAAATAAACCGCATAGGCCGCTCGTAAGGTGTTAAACAATAATTCTGGAGATAACCCTTGAGGAGGTGAAGGTGCTACAATGTTTGAAATTACCGGTGGTCCCCCCAGGTGCAACCCCCCCTGCCAGCCACCACCCAACTGCGGAAGCGTACCCGGGGTCGGCAAACTACTGGGATGGCTGGGAGTCGAGTGTAGGGGAAGCATGGCCGAAGGGCTCTGAGCACTCAACCCATCTCGCTCACCAGTCACCCTGCCCAGTACACACGTTATCAAGTTATCCCTGGTCATGCTGCTAGTAACCGCATGACCGATAGCTGTGGCCAGGCATTGAAGACCGTACCGATTCACACCCTCCAACCGCTCGGCAGTAACAGGCCATTGCAAAAATATCCTAGCATCCTCCTCACAGTTCACCTGATTAACCATATCATCATACTGCTGTTCCTTAGTTTCGACATTACGTACTGTGTCTCCATTCTCCTCTGATCCGGTATAAGACATGATGCTCACAAAAATTTCCCACCTCAATATTCAGAAAAGAAGTACCCCAAACTCTTATACCTCAATATACACACAAAAATTCTCGGAAATACTCAAGGGCTATACTATGTTGCAAAAAAAAATTATTCTTGCTGATCCCCGCAAAATATTCCCCAAAACAGCAAATGTTCCCTGCTAATAAATGTAGGTTCACCAAATCCTAGGTAAGGTCGCCATTTGTTACGACTGAGGTTTAACCCTTTACGAGCGGCCTATGCGGTTTATTTATATGTACCGCCCAGCGGGGTGTTTTTAGCCAAAATAGGGCTGTTTACGTGATCGTTTTCATGCCTAAATAAGACCCAGAACGTAAAACAAGTATCTATCCCTGAAAGGGCATAAACAGAGCTTTCGAATGACACCCTAACGATCCTTTTATGATGGCTAGTTTTCTTGCAATAACCGTGCAACGCGAGTGCAAAAGGCATGTAATTAGCCACTTTCCCGATACAATTCCGTATATAGCGAGTGAGAGAGGTAGGAGGGAGGTGAGATTCGTGTCAGTAGGTTCGCCGCGGTGGTCTTGAGCAGTCATACACTCGCTACTCTCCTGCCACCACTTGTCTCTCTCTCTCAGCAACATTACGTGCTGAAATTGCCACTCGAGTTATGTCGAGCGCCGCCACATAGTCCAGCTTTATTTAACTGGACTTAAGTTGCGCGCCGACTTTTAGGGGTTAAATATATCAGGGCTCTTATTCATTGGAATAGTAATGGCATAAATGCTACAACGGAAAGCGCTAGATCCAACCTCTGATGTATATTCCCAGTGAACAAAGAACACAAATACTCTACAGAGTTCTATATGCAATAATAGGCTATCAAACTCTCAATAAATGTGCGTCTACTCTAGGCTTAATGTTATGTGAAAACAGCCTATTACTACCTATAACCGAAGGTGCTTGGTTATGGTATGCAAAGTAAGGTGGTAAGAGAAGTTACAGCTTACGTTACTTTAATCAATAAATGTCAGGCACTCCTGCATGAAAGAAAGTGCACTAAAGTCCTTCAACACTAACAAGGAATCTTCTTTTAAATGTTAGATGCTATAAAGATGCTCGTATCGGAAATGGAACCCAAAAAGGCAGGCAGCGGAACAATGCTCGTGCAGGTTATGCACACAAAAAGGCAGAATATATAATGCCGTCGGAGCCAAGAATATCCTAAACACTACAACAATAATAATCGCCACGACAATGCAGTATTCCTATCAACAAAAAGAGCCTAAGTCGTTTGTGTCTCCATACATCAAACTAGGCTGCGAAATGCTTGTGTAATCATAAATGGGTATGCATAAAAAGAGTAATTAGGTTAATATGCTTAATGTCTAGGGGGTATAATATTAATAAAAGGTGGTGAAAGATATGGAAAAAGAGAGAGGTAGGCAGAGGAAAAGATTCTCAGGCGCAGAGTGGGTGACAGGTAGCAAGGGATAAGATAGATGCGTTCTAGAAACCAGATCTGAGGGAGAGAGTGGCGAGGAACCTGTATATATACCGGGACTAGTTTTCACCGCGCAAAGTAAAGCGGTAACAAGTCCTCTAGCCACTAGCAAAGAAGCTAGCAACATGGTAAGGACCTTCCTCAACCAACCCCCACGAGGTAGCCAGCCGTGACGTCATCGAGCTGGACAAAAACACTGCGCGCCCCCTATCACTCTGTTCTACTCTCTCTCTCTCTCCCAGATCCCATCATTACTAGTTAATGATAAAACATATACTTTACAATTAAATATATAAAGCCTTGACATGGGTGAAAACAAAGAGCCTTTCTGGACTGCCCATGACACGAGCTTTCATATGAAATAAAGCACACCCTAATACATAAACTGTAGCCACATCCACTGCCCTGGCAATCCTAGCGAGTCACTATAGGACAAGCCATGCGGTTCTAACGGAGTGGTTAACGTCACAATATCCATATCCATCTAGTCATCATAAGTGAAATGCCCATACCAAAGTAACTACTTTCGTAACTGGTCGCTTACACCAAAGATTCCTACACTGTAAGAGGAAAATTATAGTCATGCAGCAATTAAATCAGTGTAATATATATTGATATAATTATAATTTACTCCAGGTGTGTATTATGTGTTTGAGAAGGGGGTTTGGAGAAGAAAATTTATAAATATGACGGATATCCAGTAGAAATAAATACATTATTTGCTCGGATATAAGTGCTACAAACCACAAAGTCGCTATAGCTTTTAATAAATATATGTCATACTAAAATGGCATTGGAAAGCGCTATATACTTTCAAAGTAAAGTGTTTTCAAAGTAGCACCAGATAACTTTTTGTTGTTTTGCATTTCCCAATGTTGATATGTATGATAAAGGTGTTTGTTATTAGCATATACATTTGGCTATTAATGCACATATAATTAAACCGTTCTGAGAGAGAGCGAGAGGGAAAGGGAGAGACTAACTAAATGGACGAATACATCGAAGAAACTTATAAACGATGGTTTGGCTCTAATGTGGATAGAGTATCTATTAAAAATAATACGTACTCGGTAATGTGAACTGTATATATTCATCTAAACATATGAAAAAAATGCCCCACAGAGCCACTTCACCTATGTAATGCAGATTCCCATTATAATCAACCCAATTCCTCCTAGACAAAGTTGAAAGGAAGGCCTTTCGTATCATTAACTCCCGTCCACTCACCAACTCTCTGCAATCTCTCTCTCCGCCGCAATGTTGCATCTCTCTCGCTATTCTATCGCTAATATAATAATCAGGGTTCCTCAGAGCTATCCCAGTGCATACCACCTCCTTTACGTAGGGCACGTGGTACCCGTCTTGCAACTCAATCCCACCCCTACTCTGTGCAACTCTCCAACCCCAGAGTGAAACGTTACTCTCAAACTTTCTTCTACTCAACAGCTGAGCTCTGGAACTCTCTCCCAGAATCAGTCTCTCTCTCTTCCTATGACTTAAATTGCTTCAAACTCCGTGTGTCCAGGCATTTTGGCTCGAACGTCCCTTGATTTTGGCCCTGTCACTCTTTCAACTATGGGGGAGGCACTCGCTATAGGCAGTTATGCCTTTTGCCTCCCTCAATCACATAGAACAAAATAAATAAAAAATATGACAATCAAAGGTTTAATGTTCTCAACTTCCCTTTACCTAATTAATTATTTGTCTGTGTATGGAAGAGACAAAAGGCAAAACTACTTCTACAAATTTTAACCTCCTATTGCCCCCCCCCCCCCCCCCTTCCCCCAGTCAGAACAGAAAGACTGGTACAGAACCATATTCAAAGTGCTCTGGAGTGTAACTGCAAGACACTCAAAGCTTGACACAAAATAATAGGGTGAGGGAAAGACAAGTTTACGGAGTTAATTCCATATTTTACTTGTTGAGCTGAACAATTACGGGGAAATTTAAGTTCACTGTTGGCCTTGAATGTTGGGCAGAAAAGTGGTGGGAATGAGTTATAGAGTGGGTGGCCCTCTATCTCTGCAGGGGGAAGAGGTATACGCTGGGAAAGCTGTGAAGAACACTGATTATAATAATGTCATAACTGTAACAAACTTGCAACTTTCAGAATGTGGAGAGATTGCAGACAATATGGTGGAGAAGAGTTGAGATTACATGCCTTTGATAGCACCATTTCAGAGGCATTTCTCATATGCGAACAAAACCTGATACGCTTACAACAGTGTCCCTGTACGGAGAAAGAGGCTGTGCGGGGATAAGGGGGTAACAGACGATTGAGCAAACCTAACCTCAGGGAAACTTTTTATTCAAGGATGCTAATATGATCTTTCAAAGACAAACACTTACAAACACATACGCTTGTGTTTCGATAAACACTAATGTTTCACTGTATGCACGTGCATATCGCTATATGTTATGGCCATAGCCATCTCTCTGTAGGAATAGTGGTATGGTAGGAGCGTCACCGGGACCGCAACTTCTACCAATTATTATCTTTGGCAACTAACTCGGCGCGTTACAGGTTGCCAGGGTACCTCATTAAAAAGATATATCCACTTGTATTTTAACAACCAGTCAGGTAATGGCTTATACCTATTGGTGTCTGGAAGAATACCATATGCGTAGGAACTATTTAAGATATACTGAAGCTTAGCAACCACGCTAGTCCTGAAGAAACCATAATTATATCACAACTTGGTATAAAGGGGATGGCCACAACCTCATCCGCATGGCAGATACAGATGTGTGTGTCTGTGTGTTGGGTTTAATTTCTGATAGAACTATGTTAAAGTTTTATATTACATGATTAAATTTATGCAAGTGTAATGTATAATTTATGTGCAGTAAAATGTATAAGTCTAATAAGAGACTGTCACCCTATATAATTATTAATAACTATATGCGTAATCATAAACCGAGTGCACTGTGAGTGATGGCAGATAATATCTGGAGGACCATTAGTTTGTAAAACCCTGTTTGGTATTGTTAAGGTGTCCACTGTGTGGGATGCTGGATCACTATACTCTGTTTCAGTGACGCTGAGGTCAGAACGGCTCACCTAGATGTCAATAATTCTAGCCGATTGGCTCATGTGACAGTGTTCAATGTCTCGTCTTCTATTAATTCTTAAAGGTTTAAATACTCACGGTCGCACAAGTCAATCAGCTGGAACTATTGACATCTACGTGGGCCATTATCACTCCAGAGTTGCTGAAACAGTCAGTCAGTAGCCAACCCTTCATTCCCGTTAAATAGGTAGGGAGGATTAGCAAGGGACATTATAAAGGGAACAATAATGACAGAGATTTAATATTATAAACGCCTGCCAAAATCAAGCACTAACATTCGGAACAACACACAGCATCCATTCACCAGGCCTCAATATCATTTGCTTCACCTCAGATGATAAATTATACACTTCCACAACAAAGTCTCTTCACAACATCGGGGATGATGACCTTCCAGGTTTGTCACTTAAAAGGTTACACATACATTCATATGTTATTCCTAACAAATTTTCTCCATTTATTCCTGTAACAACAATCTAATATAAAATCTGTGTTAATTGTTCATGCATCGACCATCAACGTCCCGACCGTGGTTCACCCTTATTGTTTTGGCTACAATCATAAATTTTATTGAGGTTAGTGCTAGATAATTTAATTCAGGACTGGAGCCACGGCGGTTATGTGGAAAGCACGGTCACGTCTTAATATGCTTGACCTGGGTTCGATCTCAGCCAAGGCGGACATATTTAGTGGGTGTGAAACTCAGGTGTCTGAAGCAACTGCCAGCAGCCCCTTCTCTGTATCCTCCTACTTTCTCTATCCTAGTTTCAAAGCCAAAGGCGGATGTTTTGCATACGTGCACAACAAACTCACTTGATGATGTGTTCCCGATTTCGACTCATCTGAATTCTCAACATTATGGCTCAAACTTTCCTGTCATTCTCATACTAAATATTTCTGTGCTGTCTATCTTTCCCCTAACTTTACTGACTTTCCCAAATTCTTTGATTATCTAAACTCTAAAGTGGAACACATTCTATCCATGTCTCCTTTCACTGAAATCTCCATCTTAGGAGATTTCAACGTTCACCACCGCCAATGGCTCTCCTCTCATTCTACTGACCAACCTGATAAAAAATCCTACGTATTGTCTATCCTAAATGACCTAGAGCAGTTGGTTCAGCAACCCACCCATATCCCGGATCGCCCCAACATTCTTGACTTGTTTCTAACTTCTAGCCCTTCTTCTTACACTGTCAATCTTTTCTCTCCTTTGGGCTCCTCCGACCATAAACTTATCTCTTTACCTGTCCTATCTCTCCAGTACGGCCACCTGATCCTTCTAGACGGCGGCGCTTGTGGCACTTCGGCGCTGCCAACTGGTAGGCTTTCCAGCAGTACTTCTTTGATTTCCCAAGAAATTGTTTTTGCTTCCATGGCCGGGGACCCTCGGAGAGTGCTGAACGCATTACCGAGGTAATCCTACTGCACATGGAAGCATACATTCCATTTTCTTATTCTCAGTTTAATGCAAACAAATCTTGGTTTACTCACGCTTGTTCTACTGCTGTCCGCAATAAAGAGGAAACATTCCAACGGTACCAATACCTTCAAACTCAAGAATCTCATTGTTCCTATGTTTCTGTCAGGAAACAAGCCAAATTTGTTCTTCGACTTGCCAAACACACATTCATCAATAATAAATGAACTGAACTATCCAACTCTAGTTCTTCTTAAGCTTTATAGTATCTAGCTAAAAACCCAACATTTTTTCTTCCAAGTTTTCCCTCCCCTTTTCCACTCTGATGGCACAACCATCACTTCTTCCTCTGACAAAGATGAATTCTTCGCTCAAACTTTTGCAAACTTCGCCTTGGATGATTCCGGTGCTATTCCTCCCTCTCCACCTCCCTAGGGGCTCTCCTACGTATGCCTACTATTATAGTATATTCTAAAGATTTAACTTCCACCCTCTCTCGGCTTAATACTAAGAAGACGTCCAGATGGTGTTCCCCCTGTTGTACTCAAAACTGTTCTTCCGTGCTGACTCCCTGCCTAGGAAAAGTCTTTTATCTCTGTCTCTCCTCTAACGCCTTCCCTTCTTGCTGGAAGTTTGCTCTCATTCAACCTGTCCCAAAGAAAGGTGACCACTCTCAACCCTATAACTATCGTCCAATGGGGGAAAATAAAAAAATTGTCTGCTATTTTTCCCACCTTAGGTTCGCACCACCCAAATATGTTGCCATCGAGTGAATTCAAATTTTTAAATCGCAGTCATCAAAATATCACTCGATTTCTATAGTCATGAATGTTACAGACATATTACTCTAACATTCTATTCACTACATTGTCCAATATACAAAGTATTTATGATTAATAAAACATATTTGATTAGGCCCACAAAAACACATGGCAGTCATTCGAAAAGTAGTCTTGTTAATATTTTAATAGATAGGTATCCATGTCCTAAAATTAAAATGATATGTATAAAAACTAAAGAAGACCCCATAAAATAATCAGCATAATCCAATGTTACATGAAATAAGAGCATAATGATATTTTAGTTACATACCTTGGTACCATCGCTTAGAAATTGTTGCCATTATTCGCTAGATATATTTGTCATTCCATTAAAATTCTCAGGCGGACAACAACTCTTCCCCCCGTGATTGTTAGAGTTGAATACTGGCTTATTCATTGCGCTACTATGTCCGGAATATATTGTTGTGTACCTATTTGCACCAATCTAGGTGGTCACATGTTTCCCAAAGATGAAAATGTGAGAAAACTATGGCTAATAGCAATACAGAGGGATAATTGGTCCCCGTCGCCCAGGAGTATAGTGTGTCACAAGCGCTTCAATGAAGACGATTTCATTAATTCTGTTCCAGAAGATAAATAGTGTATACAATGGCTCGTACTTTACGATAAAGTACAATAATTGTGTTTCTGGCAGTTCCCCACATCTTTTATTAGCCTAGCCTAACGATAAGTTATATTTTTTACGAACTGTACCGAATTTAAGATTTGCATTCGGATCACCGAATAGCCTATGATTGTTTTGTTATCTGCCCCTTGGACTTGGCCTCAGCCAACACGAAAGAACACCTAATAAAACTTCTAAGCTATTGACGAACGAAAGTTTGAACTTAGTCTTAGTAGGCCTAGGCCTAAACGTGCTATAAAACGCTAGGCTAGTCTACTGTAGCCTAGGCTATAGCCTACACTTTAGGCTACCCCTGGTACCCCATTTTGTTGGGTCAAGTCTAGAACACATGAGCACCCCTTTTGATAATTCAGTTTGATTTAACTTTTAGTGAACATCCAATCTAGGCCAAATTTGGTCAAGGTTGACTTTAAATCATGGATGTACACTTGGCCGAAATTCCGCGTGTGCCACCTAGTCGTAGGGTTTGGGTAAATCCGTTGTGTAGTTTGTTCGCTCTGAATATAGTAAGCTCTCACACTCCCCTCCCTGAATCAATCAAAGATTTTGCCCCATAGATGGCGCAGCTTGATGGGAAGGGAGGGAGCTTGTCGTAGTGTTAAAAGGGTACGACACAATGGGAGGAGGTGACGTTTTATAACATGCAGTGATGAATGTTAAACTTATTTACTTTTACTTGTTCATACAATAATGTTCCTGAAACTAATTCGTAATGAACAGTAGATTCCCTCTTTCAGTAACTGAAACGTCACTTTCTCTCTCTCTCCACCCACTTTATTGGTATGAATAAAATAATAGTACAGGTCATACTATATAATATAACATACACCTTTTGTTAGCAAACTACAAACTAGCGACAAATTAGATTTACAGAAGTAGTAAACTATTATTATTTAGATGAGTTACCTTTGTAGTGTCAAAATATGTCGATCTGTGGATGACTTACCTCAAGCATGAGAGTCACAGTTAATACTGAGTCGGTGGAATATTGATTACAATGATCAGGATTCATTAAGATTGGTAATATAATTATCAAGATTCTAAATTACCTGTGGCCAGAAAGAAAACATTATATATGATCACATTGATACATTAAGCCAAATGGTAGAGGTATGACATGTCTGATTTATATATTTAACAATTAATTTACATCGAGGCAAATTTGTTGATAAAGGATTTCCCTCAGGAATATTAGTATATTTAGAGTAGCTGGCAACAGTGTTTAAACTTAGATACAACATTCCTCTCTGTTTATGGCGATTTAAAGTCGATTTTCCTTTGCATCAAGGTAAACTACCCCTTCCCTCCCCCAAATGGATAGTTTGAGTCTCGTTTCACCTTTATTGCTCTCTGACATTAGGTTGAAATTAGTATGGATCTTCATGAAGAGCTCCTTACCAAGACTTCTGCTGAAAATACACACTTCCTACTCGACAGGCTTATCAACATTTATCAGGGTAAATTCTATGACCTTAACTATTCAGCTATAGTACCAATCTAATTATTTCTGATTAACTTGCTCTATAGACGAATGCTAATAATTGATGTGTGCTAACCTAGAAACAATAAATAAAATAATTACTAAAGTATATGAAATTTTTTTTGGTATCACGGAAGAGCCAAGTCTGGTTTCTCAGTGAGAGAGAGAGAGAGAAGTTGCACTGTGTTAATCGATTTATGTAGTAAATATGGTATCGATAAATAATTTGTGCATTACCTTGGTAACAGTGAGACTATGATTAACTACATGTAAACTCAGGTTATTAGATATCACAAATAGACCAGGGTATACACAGATAATATTATTCAACACATATAATTATTTATACTGATATGTTATACTCTTTGCATGTGGTTTGTTACATATTGCCAAGTCTGATAATATAAGATAATGTGATACAGGGGGAAATATTTACCTAGAGAATTGCAATCCACTTTTTCCCCAACACATTATTCCCTTGATCTATTTACTTTACTATGACTGTCTAATAAATATCAATTAAATAAATATAATTACTGAAGTTAATTGAGTATACCTTTATCAATTGTTCATATTACCGCAAACATAATGTTTATCAACAGGACAATTAATATTTGTCATTGTTATATTGCATTGCGCAATAATCTTGTATGATCAAGCTACACATTTATTTTGAAATTAATTGAAAAAAGTTAGATAATCTAATGAGTTACCTCGGCATATAGAAGCTTATGAAGGTGATACTTTCACGTCCACCTCCTCTCGGGAGATAAGGTTGTCTGGCAATAGATGGATATATAGATAGATAGATAGATAGATAAATCAGATTAGCGAGTTCACGAAATATGATATGACATCAAGATTTGTGTGCAATGATTAACCGAAGTTGTAAGAGGAAGCATAAACAAGCGAACAGGGGATCGTCCAAAGGGATCCTAATGCATCATTCATATAAACATAACTATATTTAAGCCAATTAGTGAAATATGCTGAAAATGTGTGCAAAACTAATACAAAGTAAAAAGTAAGTAAGGCCATGCCAGTATAAAAAAGATATACAATATATAGTACATAAATAAATTTAGCTTTATAATTTTCCACCCGTCCACGAACACAAAACCTCTATGCATTCGTGTTCCGATCGCCCTTTAAGCACACACACGCACGCACACACACACACTGAAATATCCTAAATTTAGTTATTATACATTCATCCACCAGTCTAAACAATCCCACCACAACTCCTCCACCTCTACCCACCTTGTTAGTCACCTCGCCACCCTTACGTCCCTCCATCCCTTAGTGACAACTATACTCTATTTGTTTCCAGCTGATCGTAAATTGAATCTCTTATTAGCTGATTTCTCGATTCTTAATGGAAATATATGAAATTACTATGGCTGTGTGTCATATTAATGCCAAGTTTTCAGAATAAACATAATCTTTCGCTACAAAATCTACCTTATAGCCGAGTAACAAAGATAGAAACATGACAATTTACCCTCAGCTGGGAAAAAATAGACTAGAGGATAGAAAAAAGTCCGAGCTCGGAGAGGGAGAGGAAGGTGGATAATTATACATGGCCGCGTCAGTATAATGTTACTTCGTGGTGCTACTTCAAAATATATTCTTTTCAAGTGCTCATAATATTGCTGAATAAATTTCATAATGTGATTCATTAAAGGTGTAAACTGATAGTGTTACTTTCAACATTCTGTATACCTCTTATAACCTAGAGAGAGAGACGTTTCAGTTACTGAAAGAGGGAATCTACTGTTCATTACGAATTAGTTTCGGGAACATTATTGTATGAACAAGTAGAAGTAAATAGTTTACATCGTGTTCACTGTATGTCACCTCCTCCCATTCTGTCCTACCCTTTTAACACTACGACAAGCTCCCTCCCTTCCCATCAAGCTGCGCCATCTATGGGGCAAAATCTTCGATTGATTCAGGGAGGGGAGTGTGAGATCTTACTATATTCAGAGCGAACAAACTACACAACGGATTTACCCAAACCCTATGACTAGGTGGCCCACGCGGATTTGCGGCCGAGTGTACCTAGCTCCATCTAGTGTTCTGTTTCTATGTTACGGCTGTACCTCCCCTTGGTATCCTATATCTTTTCAGTTGTTGCTTCATTTAAAGCTTCATTCCTATCTTTTGCTGTCTTGTTGTTTCATTAAAGTAAAGCTCATTTCTTTGGTGCTGTTTCGTATCATTTGAGTTTAGGTGTTTCATTTATAAAAGTATTAGTTGTGCCTTTTGTAGTCTCATAGGAGTCTAATATATTATTTTCGCTATCTCATTACTTGTCTGAGGCTTCACTAGAACCTTATATAAGGGGGAAAGTGAAGAGGTTTCGTCACTCTACTATACGACTGCTATCGAAACTAAGGTAATTACTTAACCTCTTTTCTTACGTATCCTAGTAAAGACAAGGACAAATTATATAAGCTTTAAGCAATATTCTGTATTAGTGGGGTTTTATTAATTGTAACTCGTCTTAAGGTAGGGGAGACATATGATTTTATTGCCATCCAGTTGGGTCGGCATTGTGACCAGTGGCTAGAGGCAAGTGAGGTAGAAAAAGATTTTCAGGAATTGAGATCCTTTATCATCCTTGACCAGCTTATGTCTTCAGTTTCCTCAGACTTGAGAACATATCTGAAGGAAAATGATGTTAAAGATCTCAATCGGGCTGTTAAGTTAGCTGATAGTTGGACATCTGCTCATCGGGCTTACCCTAAAGCCTCCTCTACCACCAGTAAGACTATAAAGGCTTCTTATACCTCAGTTCCACAGTTAGTTCAGAATCCCAGTGCTACGGTTAAACCCTCTCAAATTTCACGAGTAAGGAAGGACTTTAATAATGTTACATGTCACGGGTGTGGAGAGAAGGGTCATATTCGTCCTAACTGCCCTAAAAATCCCCTGAAGTTTGGAAGTAACCCCTCTACTACTACTCAGCATGTAGGATTTTGCCTAGACAACTAGACTACTTATAACTACATGGCTTCTGGTACTGTAAATGGTGCTTGGGTGTCTACCATCCTCCGTGATACAGGTTGTTCTTGCATTATGGCATCTGAACAGGCCCTTCCAGATATGGATGTAACTGAGTGTAAAATGGTAGAAATATCAGACTAGTTGGGTAGATCAAACTCATTTCCCCAGGTAAAGTGTTTCCTCCGTTGCCCTTACTATGAGGGTTGGGCTGATGTGATCCGTGCACCTATCAAATTTTGCAGTGTTATGATTGGAAATGTTCCTGGGGCTCGCCACCCTGATATTGTTGACACCCCTATGGTGTCCACTGAGAATTCCCTTACGAACTCTTCTATTGTCCCTGACATTGTTGACACCCCTAAGGTGTCTACTGAGAATTCCCATATTAACTCTTCCATTTGGCAAACTCCCCTTACTGAAGCGGAAGCCTCTACTAACCTCTCTGACCCTCTACTAAACAACTTATCTTGCTCTCAAGTAAGCCCAGGGTGTGTTAATGAGAATATACTAGCTGTGCAAACTAGGTCCTCCAGGAATAAGAGACTTCATCCTCTTGTAGTCCCGGCTATTAAGCCCTTAAATGTCACGCCTAGTCAGTTTGCGGAGTTGCAACAGAAATGCTCTAGCTTGGTTCCTATTAGAAATAAGGTTCTGTCAGGTGAAAACGTAGATACTAAGGATGGAACTAGCTTTTGTTATATAAACCATGATGGCCTTTTGTATCGTAAGTGTTACGTCCTGGGATATATAAACACTGGGCTCTTTCTATTGGACTAGGTATGCGGCGACAAGCAACAACGGAAAACGCTAGATCCAACCCTTATCTATAAACCCAGGCAACAAACCACCCTAAACCGTCAAGAGTCCTGCCTGGACAACAAGGTATCCTATGACTCGGTTACAGGGTGCACGCACTATAGACTGCTGATTGTCAAGCAGGCTATATAAAAGATCACACAATTAAGTTGACTTAAAGCTTCAAGGAAAAGATAGATAACGGAATTAAATTGCAGAAACAATTTAATAACAAACTAGAAGAAAGTACATTTAACGTTACGTTGATTAATACAACTAATCACCCCTGCGTGAAAGAAGGTGAAAGCAAACAGTCCTCAAAACATCGTACAAGTAGACAAGATGCAGGTTTCTAAACTGCATGCGGCTACTGTAGGATCTGATGCTTAGCAAAGAAAGTAAGTTACGGATTTAGAGAACTCTTAACTCATAAGCAGGAATAAATACTAGTGATAGGCCATACAGTGTATAATGGCATAGGTATAATTAAATAAAGGCAGCAACTCGCAACATAACCACATACAGGTGCTTCTCACTCTTAGTCAGGCAAGCCTGCTCGGACAGAGTCTCTAAGCCACACCCTGACTCACAATGCTCACAACAACGGTAAACTGTGGCACAATAACAAGCATGCAGAAATAATAAACCCCTAGCTGTTAATCAGCCAGGTGGCAGAGGTCTAGCCGGAAGGATATAGGCTTCGGATACCCGGGCTCAGCCACCTGCTCTAGCCTAGGGACGTTCCCAAGTCTGTGTGCCAAATTACTCTAATTGAAAGGGTGCTCTCTTGAGAGACTCAGATCCCAAGTATCTGACTCTCTCCTGGCGACCCTAAAACAAAAGCAAGACGTGCTAGTGCAGTGCTGAGTGGACTAGGCAAGGGCCCTCACACAACACAACACTAGACACACAGGGACACAGACAAAAAAATGCCCCCAGACTCCCACGGGTATCCTAGTAAAGTCGTGCGGGTCCACAGGACTCGCACCAGCAGACTTTACTTAACCCTTGCCTAGCGGGTCCTCTGTGGCCGTTTTGGACCTTTTCAGGCCATTCTGACTGCTATATCAACCATCAGTATGAAAGGAACTGTATTGCGCCGAAAACTAGGCGGACATCGCTACACAATGACGCCACATACAGCTACGTTGCACTCGTGGAGCACTGACAGTGTTACCTCGAAGATGGAAGTTTAGCTGATTTTGCTACATTGCTCACTTTTAGCGAACTATTGGTTACACTGTCATCCTCCCGCGCGGTGGGGGAACTGGAGTTAGTGTGGGCCGGGAGGCCACAGATGTCGAACGTATGGATCATTACTATCCCACCCATTTTCACTCGATTTCCACCCTTTTTTCACCCGTTTTTTGCCAGTTTTTTTAACTCTACTTATGTTGCGTGCCGCTTTTCAAGGGTAAAGGATCACAAAAAAAACTCCCCTCCGGTCTAGCCCCTGCTCACCTGCCACAAGAACACACTAGCAAGCATGAAACCACCAAATATGAGACAACAAAAAAGCTTCCTAGGTCTCATTAACAATTACATCTCTGCATAAAGCCCAAAATCCTATCTAATTATCTGAGAGATCGTCGTTAATACAATAATAGATATAAGGTCTATCAAGGGGATGGGATAATTAAATAGATTAGTGAAGTAGTGGACGGAAGATATACAAAGTAAGAGAGAAAGTTTCTAAGTGGGGTTGAGAGGGATAGATATCAAGGGGGTCCGAAGGGTACGACAGTGAGGTGAGCTCTGAGTCTTGAATCTGTCTGGACCCCACCCTAGGCATGCGAAATACATCCCATGCTTGGCAACACTCAACACAGTTGCCGGGTCAAAATCCTCTACCCCTTGCGTGAGTCGAAACTAAGCCTAACGTTGTGATCAAATTGGCAAGATCAGCTCGTCCCAAGCTAGACTCTCTGCGTGAAGCAACGTCCCCCATCCGGTCTCTCTCTCCCGCTCGTCTCCTCCCACTCTCACTAGACTTGCATCTTATATATTATAATGAAACAATCAACTATCGAGAATAAAATATACTAAGATGCGTTGGTTAAGAATAAGGGCAGCTTCAAGCTGTGAAACAACATAAGAATATCCCAGACATTAGTTACATTGTCGTAGGATATATACTAAGGAAATGCCGCCAGCCGGTTTCTAAACAGCTGGGCAGCCGACACGCGCGCATGCCCGCACGTGGCTACTATGCAGGAGCGTCACACCTCCCCCAAGATATAAGACCCTTGACTAAGTTCTTCATATCTAACAGAAAGCTTCGCATAGTACCACACACTGTTGCGACACAAGGCACTATATATAAAAAAAAATAAAGACTGTTGCGCTCCACCGAGCAAGTTCAACTAACTTAGCGACTATAAGCGAAAACATTCAACTTAGATACTGCTACAACATCTTATACAAAATTCTACACGTTATAAAAATAGAGAGTTTTTATAAGGTTTTTGCTTTTTTTATTTGTTTTTTCTGCTGAACTACAGTGACAGCCTATTTTCCTCCACACTTAACCCTCAATCCTGTAGCAGTCTAACCAACATCATCCACCCTTGATAGACAATCCGCTATCACGTTATCAGAACTGGCAATATGGCGTATGTCCAAATTATACTCCTGAAGCATGAGTGACCACCTGGTCAGCCTCATATTCCGGTTATGAAACTGATTCAAGAATTTCAGAGGGTGATGATCGGTATAAACCACTACGACTGGTCTGAAAGCAGGAACATATACATCTAAGTGCACTATCGCCAGGAGTTCTTTTTCAATTACAGAGTAATTCCTTTGTGCACTATTGAATTTTTTACTGTAAAAACTCTCTGGATGTTCGATACCTTCATCATCTGTCTGTAACAAGACAGCCCCAGCCCCTACGCCACTGGCATCAGTCGCCAGCTGAAAAGGTCTGCTGAAGTCCGGGGCCCTGAGTATGGGGTGGGTACATAACAGATGTTTCACCAAGGAAAACGCCTCTGCACACTCAGGAGACCACCGGAACTTCTTGTCCTTAGATAATAAGTCAGTTAAAGGTGCAAGTACATTCGAATAGCCTTTGATGAAGCGACGATAATAGCATATCATACCTAGAAACCGCATGATTTGTTTCTTAGTCGTAGGCTGGGGAAACTGATCGATGGCTTTGATCTTTGTCTGTGGAGGGCACACCTGACCCATCCCCACCTCGAACCCCCGGTACAAAACTGTGGCTTTGACAAAATCGCACTTACCCAGGTTTACCACCAAACCTGCTTCATTCACTTTATTAAAAAGCTGTCCGATGTGAGCACAGTGACAGTTAAAATCATCGTTGTATATTATGACATCATCTAGGTACACCGTACAGTTGGGAATGTCGGCTACAATGTCGTTCATTAATTTCTGAAACGTTGCAGGGGCATTTTTCAGCCCGTATGGCATAACATGGCAACGATATGTGGCACTGTCCACCACAAACCCACACAGCTCTCGCGCTGGCTCAGACAAGGGCACTTGCCAATAACCCTTAACAAGGTCTATCTTAGTGAGGAACTTGGCTTTTCCTATCTTATCCACACTGTCGTCCACGTGAGGGAGAGGGTAGGCATTTGTGGGGGTTAAACCATTCAACCTGCGGAAATCTATACAAAACCGCACCTTGGCATCTGGTTTGGGCTGCAGTGGGACGGGGGAAGTCCACCTTACTGCACCCTCAGAAATCAGCCCACGTTTCAGCATATAATCCAGCTCTTCCCTAAGTGCTGGTAATTTAATAGGGGGAACACGGTATGGCACTGATTTAAAGGGCGGGTGGTCCCCAACATCGACATCGTGCACCGCTTGAGTAGTGAGGCCAGGATGCTCCGTGAAAACAGCTGCGTTTGAATCAAACAAGTGCTGCACAGCTACACGCTGTTGCTCAGGCAGGTGCAATATCAACTCGTGAGCCACTTGTCTAGAATTCCCCGCCCACTGATCCGCGGAAACATGACAATCCCAATTATCCTCCCCCGCAGCTTGACTGTCCCTTCCTCCTTCTCCACCACGATCGCTGCAGATCAACACCGGGACAGTGAGAGGCTCGGAGGGGCGCCTCACATACCCTTTCATCAGATTTACATGGCAAAGTTGGTTCTTTTTCTTACGATCAGGAGTAGCTACTAAATAGTCGAGATCAGAAACCTTCCTTACAACCCGATACGGACCAGAATACTTGGCAGACAAGGGGTGTCCCACCAGAGGCAGAAGTATCAGTACCTCCTGATCTACTTCAAACTCCCTCAGCTTCACCTTCTGGTCGTATCTGTCCTTCATCTGAGCTTGTGAACTCTTAAGGTTCCGACCTGCTACCTCCAAGCTCTTTAGCATTCTCTCACGGCTTTCAACTACATACTTTAGAAGCGAGCATGGCTTTGTGACTCCCTCCCAGATCTCCTTGACTATGTGGAGGGGCCCCCTGACCCTGTGACCAAAAACCAACTCGGTCGGGCTAAATCCCAAGCTCTCCCCAGGTACTTCTCTCACAGCAAATAAAACATATGGGAGACCTAGATCCCAGTCGATCCCATTTTCCATGCAATAACACCGCAACATACACTTGAGAGTCGAGTGCCACCTTTCCAAAACTCCCTGACTCTCGGGATGGTAGGCAGATGACACCACAGACACTATCCCATGTTGCTGCATGGTCTGCTTAAACAGAGCAGAAGTAAAATTGGATCCCTGATCAGACTGGAGCTCCTGAGGGTAGCCATAATGAGAGAAATAGACAAGTAGGTTTTTGACAACAGTCTTAGCCATCCCGTTGCGCATGGGGTAAGCATCTGGATACAGTGTTGCTACATCCATTACAGTTAGTAAACATTTATTGCCGGCACTAGTGGGGGGCAATGGGCCAACCATATCGATAACTACCTTGCTGAAGGGCGGCCCAATGACAGGGAGGGGTTGTAACGGGGCTCTCGGGATGACCTGATTGGGTTTCCCAACAACTTGACAAGTGTGACACTGTGACACCCATGACACGACACTCGCCTTTAACTCAGGACACCAGAAAAGCTTGCCCAGAGCTGCCTCAGTCTTACGTGCCCCCAGGTGCCCTGCCAAAGGCACATCATGAGCTAATCTCAATAAGCTCTCACGGCACACCCTCGGTACTACTAACTGGTCCACTAATCCTGACCCGCCATCCCACTTTTTCTTGGGATCCTGATGTCTCCGATACAAGATCCCCTCGGACAAGAAAGAATCACCAGGCTGCGCATCCCCATCGCTCTTCAGTTCGATAGCACCATTACCACACGCCCTGACTTCAGGATCTTCCAGCTGCAAGGAACATATATCAGCAGGTGCGAGATTATCCAAGTTCATCTTAAATAATTTATTTCCACCTCCAATGTCCCGCTGAGCCATCCTTTCCTCACGCTGCACATAACGATGCTGTCGCAGAGTCTCTTCCTGCCCTGCACCTGCGCTAGCGGTGACAGGCCCCGGGGCCTCTCCAGACTCTAACATAGGTGCCAATAATGAGTCACCAAGAAACACTGCCGGCTCAAAACTCTCCAATTGACCAACACTTCCCGTTTTCTTGTGACTTTTCCTCCGCGGTTTGATAGACTGAGGTGGTGGCTGCAAGGCTCCGGATGTCTGAGAACGCGTCACAACACACGCCATGGTTTGTACGCTACACTTCTCAACCCACTCCTGTTCCTCCCTACTAACGTCGGCCGCCTTCTCGGCAACGACCAAGGGTGAAACCTTAGAAGCAGGCACCGCAAAGTCGTTGCCGAGGAGGAGGTCGACGCCCCCAACAGGCAAGTTCTCTACAATTCCGACATCCAGCTCCTTCGCCACACCACCCACCTCCAGCTCCATCCGCACCAGCGGGTAGGACTTCGTAGCATTGATCCCCTGAACTACCACCACCCGAGCAGCGTTAATCGGTCTACCAGTAAAGTTCCTTAACAAGGTCTGAGAACTTAGCAATAGCTTAACTCCTCGCCTTTCGCCAGCCCACCTCACAAAACCATGCCCTCTATGACCCCCAAAGACGTCGCGGACAGGGTTCGAGCCTTCCGGACTCTTGAACACAGGCTGTGTCCCAACCTCTGATGAACTACCCTTGGCAAACTCAGAAGATATAGGCGACACCCCTATGCTGCGGACCAATGACACAACCTTGTTTGGTGGCTTTTTCGGACAGGCATTTGCAAAGTGACCCTCCTTGTGACATGCAAAGCACTCTTTACTCTTTGGTTTCCCTTGGGAGTGGGAGGTACCATTAGACTTCTTATACGGGACGGTATTTGGTTTATGTTCAGTTTTATTGTCAGTGCTACATGGTTTTGTGTATTTATGTGTATCAAAATTCTTGGGAGGGGGAGGGGTACGATCCTTTACACCCGACTCACTCCTAGCTGCTGCTTCGCACCCTCGAATTAATGACAGTCGGCGGTCAGCCATTTCTGCTGCCTCCTGGAGAGTTCTAGGATGTTTTTCCTTTATATTTAATGTTAAGTCCCCGCCTGTGCACTTAAAGAACTGCTCCAAGAGAACCAGCTCACTCAACTCCTCAAAAGTAGCTGCCCTCTCAGAACGCAGCCAATGTCGTAGTACATCAGACAAGTCCCGGGCGTGTTCTAGGAAGGTACTATCCTTGCCCTTAGTAACACCCCGAAACTTCAAGCGGTAAGTTTCTGGTTGTAACTCATAGGCCCGTAGCACAGCCTTCTTTAGCTCATCATAAACTACACAGGACTCTAAAGGTAGTGCATCATACGCTTTTAGCCCCTTTCCTAGGAGTCTTGATGAAACTAATGCTGCCCACTTTTCCTGAGGCCACTGGTGTTCCTGACACTTCTTCTCAAATCGCATAAAAAACTCAGTCACACATGATTCATCGAACACAGGAAGTAGTTTAAGCAGGTGCGACAATGATTGGTCCCGATGTCTGTTACCTCCCCCAACATTTCGCCCTGTTACCTCCACTCGAGATCTCTCCAGCTCCCTGTCAGCCCGATACCTAGTAGACTCTGCCTGCAGTTCAGCCTCTCGTATAGCTGTTCTCTCTGCGGCCTCAGCCTGAGCTCTAGCAACCTCAGCCAGCACACTAGCCTGTCTCTCGGCAGCCTCAACCTGAGCTCTAGCAACCTCAACCTTGGCCATCTCAAGCCGAAACAACAAATCTGGAGTTAACCCTTGAGGAGGGGAAGGTGCATTTAATGGAGAGGGTCCCTGTGATTTAATTCCGCGCTGCCATTGACCATCAACTTGGGGGTATGTACTAAATTCAGGCACCCTGACGTTTGATATGGGGGTAGAGTGGAGGGGGGGCTGGGGACCGGGGCCCCCAGTCGCCTCTCCACCCAGGTCTCTCCCTTCTAAACCCAATATCAAAGTCCTCAGCTGATCTTTCCTCATGCCACTTAAACCCTGGTGACCCTGAAGACCTGCCACACACTTTAAGCCATACTTATTCAGCTTCAACACCCTGGCAGCGGTAAGGGGCACCTCTAAAAATCTTCTAGCACCCTCCTCGCTATCGACTAGCCACTCCGCAGGTCTTTCTCCCTCCGAGCCTGTATCGTGACCTGACCCATCACTGTGTTCTGATGTATTAGACATGTTTGTGTACTGCAGTAATTATCACGGTTATAGAATGTGCCTTATCTCCTATGCAAGTATGTATATACTAATGTTATTTAAAGTCTTTAATGTGTTATATTGGTTGCTCAAAAAAAAAAAACTCTATGTCCACTGTATTCCTCTAATCATAAGGAATCTCAAAACAAATGACCACTATATTCCTCTGTTCAGTAAATCTTATGCAAGGTCGCCATTTGTTACGTCCTGGGATATATAAACTCTGGGCTCTTTCTATTGGACTAGGTATGCGGCGACAAGCAACAACGGAAAACGCTAGATCCAACCCTTATCTATAAACCCAGGCAACAAACCACCCTAAACCGTCAAGAGTCCTGCCTGGACAACAAGGTATCCTATGACTCGGTTACAGGGTGCATGCACTATAGACTGCTGATAGTCAAGCAGGCTATATCAAAGATCACACAATTAAGTTGACTTAAAGCATCAAGGAAAAGATAGATAACGGAATTAAATTGCAGAAACAATTTAATAACAAACTAGAAGAAAGTACATTTAACGTTACGTTGATTAATACAACTAATCACCCCTGCGTGAAAGAAGGTGAAGGCAAACAGTCCTCAAAACATTGTACAGGTAGACAAGATGCAGGTTTCTAAACTGCATGCGGCTACTGTAGGATCTGATGCTTAGCAAAGAAAGTAAGTTACGGATTTAGAGAACTCTTAACTCATAAGCAGGAATAAATACTAGTGATAGGGCATGCAGTGTATAATGGCATAGGTATAATTAAATAAAGGCAGCAACTCGCAACATAACCACATACAGGTGTGCTTCTCACTCTTAGTCAGGCAAGCCTGCTCAGACAGAGTCTCTAAGCCACACCCTGACTCACAATGCTCACAACAACGGTAAACTGTGGCACAATAACAAGCATGCAGAAATAATAAACCCCTAGCTGTTAATCAGCCAGGTGGCAGAGGTCTAGCCGGAAGGATATAGGCTTCGGATACCCGGGCTGAGCCACCTGCTCTAGCCTAGGGACGTTCCCAAGTCTGTGCGCCAAATTACTCTAATTGAAAGGGTGCTCTCTTGAGAGACTCAGATTCCAAGTATTTGACTCTCTCCTGGCGACCCTAAAACAAAAGCAAGACGTGCTAGCGCAGTGCTGAGTGGACTAGGCAAGGGCCCTCACACAACACAACACTAGACACACAGGGACACAGACAAGAAAATGCCCCCAGACTCCCACGGGTATCCTAGTAAAGCCGTGCGGGTCCACAGGACTCGCACCAGCAGACTTTACTTAAAGGATCACAAAAAAACCTCCCCTCCGGACTAGCCCCTGCTCACCTGCCACAAGAACACACTAGCAAGCATGAAACCACCAAATATGAGACAACAAAAAAGCTTCCTAGGTCTCATTAACAATTACATCTCTGCATAAAGCCCAAAATCCTATCTAATTATCTGAGAGCTCGTCGTTAATACAATAATAGATATAAGGTCTATCAAGGGGATGGGATAATTAAATAGATTGGTGAAGTAATGGAAGGGAGGTATACAAAGTAAGAGAGAAAGTATCTAAGTGGGGTTGAGAGGGATAGATATCAAGAGGGTCCGAAGGGTACGACAGTGAGGTGAGCTCTGAGTCTTTAATCTGTCTGGACCCCACCCTAGGCATGCGAAATACATCCCATGCTTGGCAACACTCAACAAAGTTGCCGGGTCAAAATCCTCTACCCCTTGCGTGAGTCGAAACTAAGCCTAACGTTGCGATCAAATTGGCAACATCAGGCTCGTCCCAAGCTAGACTCTCCGCTCGAAGCAACGTCCCCCAGCCGGTCTCTCTCTCCCGCTCGTCTCCTCCCACTCTCACTAGACTTACATCTTATATATTATAATGAAACAATCCACTATCGAGAATAAAATATACTAAGATGCGTTGGTTAAGAATAAGGGCAGCTTCAAGCTATGAAACAACATAAGAATATCCCAGACATTAGTTACATTGTCGTAGGATATATACTAAGGAAAAGCTGGCCGGCCGGCTGCCGCCAGCCGGTTTCTAAACGGCTGGGCAGCCGACACGCGCGCATGCCCGCACGTGGCTACTATGCAGGAGCGTCACATAAGTGTATCAAATCTAAGAAACCCGGTAGGACTGACAAAATTACATTGGTTGTACCACTAGATTGCAGGAAAGCTGTTCTTTCATTTGCTCATTAGGGACTACTTGCAGGCCATTTTTCAGGAAAACAGAGACGCACATTAACCCGGGAACTGCAGGGAGACTTAAGAGTCAGAGAAAAAAAAAATCAACTTTTGACATCGATTTTTGTTTTTGTTTGGCCCCTGGGCCATGCAAAATCTCAGTCCTCTACCTCCCCTCCTTCCCCACTTTCCTCCTCTCCTTCAGTTATCACCTATTTTCCCTGTTATTCCCTTATTCTGAGGTATATTTTCGTGCTAACATTAGCGAGTTGCAAGCAGGGTGTTGTCATCACTGATAGCAAACGAGTGCAAGAGAGAGAGAGAGAGTATCGATCGACTGTGTCTCAGTGGCCTTGGGGGAATTTGGCGGGAAAGCAGCTTGACTTACCCATACATTATACAACTCGCGGGCTATATCTCCGATTTTGACCATCCAAACGATGTTTTCACTCGTTTTATTGTTGTTTCAGGTTAATACCTTTATAATCAACCCATAATAGGCGTGTATGGATAAGTATTAATGCTATTTATGGTAAAATGAATATTTTAGTGACGGAAACACCTCAAATACATGCGCACAGGGAGATGTGTCTAATTACCCCCATGCGCACTTGTTAGGTTAAGGAACTTTTCTACTTGCCTGGTCTTACATCAGATGCCAGAGACTACTGTAGATCCTGTGATAAGTGTCAGCGAATGGGCCCGAACGGTCGGGTGAAACCAGTACCACTTCAACAAATGCCAATTGTGACTGAACCTTTTTCTAGGGTTGCTATAGATTTAGTGGGGCCATTAACCCGGCAAGCGCGATAGGCCTCACGGAAGGCTTCCTATAGGGAACGCGATAGGCCTCACGGAAGCAGGACCATAAAAAAAGCCTTCCATAAAAAAAAAGGGCCTTATCAAAACAAAGGAATTTGTCTCTAGGTGAGATAATTCCCCTCCAGTACTCATCCATGTAAATCTCCCCCACCCCCCTCCCCTTCTTCCCCACCTTATTCCCCCCTCCCTCCCTTCCTCAATTATCACCTATTTTTCCTCTTATTATCATCATTTATCGGTAATTTTTCTCTCCCGCGATAATGTAGCACAAGTGGGTTGCATAAAAGATCGTTATGCAACACCCAGACACCGGCACACACCGCCTCGCTCGTCTCAGTTGACTCCCAGACAGCGAGAGGGGAGGGCTGCCTGTCTCTCTCTCTCGCCTGAGATTATGACCGGGTGGCCAATATCTTCGTTTTTCACCACCCAAATGCTTTTCCCACTTATTTTAGCACTCTTGAAGGTTCATATATACATCATATATGTAAAATAAAATCATACCGAAAACAAATAATGGTTTATATTGTAAATATAACGAATTCTGTCAGAATCCAGGGCTAGAAATGCACAAATAACTACCCTAGCACCTACGTCTATATCGCGCTTGTCAGGTTAAGTCTTCCATCATCAGAAGGACACCAGTATATACGTACCTTAATTGACTTTGCAACTGGATTCCCTGAGGCTGTAGCGCTTAAAGAGATAACTTCCACTGCAGTTGCTGAAGCTCTAATTTCAATTTTTTCCAGGGTAGGTATCCCCAAGGAAATCCTCTCAGATAATGGTGCTCAATTTAAGTCTGATTTAATGAGAGAGTTGCATAGGCTATTGGGTGTCAAACCTTTATTTACAACTCCCTATCAACCCAGCGGTAATGGCAGGATCGAGAGGTTCCATTCAACTCTAAAAGCTTCCCTTAAAAAGGTATGTGAGGATAAACCCAATGATTGGCATAGATACTTGGTCCCATTGTTATTTGCCCTACGTGAAATGCCTAGTGATCGTACCGGATTTTCAGCTTTTGAATTACTTTATGGGAGACTAGTAAGAGGACCACTATCTGTCTTGAGAGATTTGTGGGATAATCAGGAGGTACAAGGCGATGATAGGACTCTTTATCAATATGTTCTGGAATTACAAGACAAGTTGGAGGATTGTGCAAAAATAGCTGCACAAAATGCAGAAGTCAGTGCCCAGAATTACAAGTCTTACTTTGACGTTAAATCCCAGGAAAGGAAATTTAAGCCAGGTGATGAGGTACTTTTGCTCCTTCCCGATGACCCTCGCAAGCTACTGATGGCTTGAAAAGGACCATTTAAGATTTTAGAGCATAGGAACAAGGTAAACTATTTGATAGATGTGAATGGTAAGTCAAAACTGTATCATGCTAACCTCTTAAAACCGTATTACCGTAGAGCTCAGGTATCCTTAGCCTATGTTCTGGATGAAGAGTCTAAACTGAATTTTGACAACCAACCAATTGTATCTCAGGTTCAAGTAAGTAAGACCGAGGGGGAAAATGAATCGGATGCAGAGTTGGAACCTCATTATTCTCATGATCTTTGTTGTTCATCTGAAAGTAAAGAATTTAACATAAATAGTGAACTAAACTCCAAACAAGTAGGAGATGTAACTTCAGTTATTCAGGATTTTGATGATGTGCTTTCAGAGAACCCAGGTTGTACCAGTACTTTACTTCATGATATTTCCCTCTGTACTACTGGCAGGCTCCAATCAAAATTATATCCTATCCCAGTACATATCCAACCTCATTTTGAGAAGGAGGTAGAGAATCTTCTCCACCTAGGTATAATTTGACCCTCTCAATTTTCCCATTCCTCCCCTGCGGTCATGATTAGAAAGCCTGATGGTACATTTAGAATGGCTATTGATTATAGTGTTCTTAACTCTGTTACAGAATTTCATGCAGAGCCAATGTGTAATTTGGAAGAAGATCTTCACAAATTTTCGGGTGCCAAATTCTTTTCTGAACTAGATCTCGCAAAGGCTTATTACCAGGTTCCTCTCACAGATAGATCAAAGCCACTAACTGCTTTTCCAACACATAAGGGCCTGATGGAATTCTGTAGAATGCCATTTGGTTTAGTTGCTGCATGTGCCACCTATATCCGTCTCATGCGCCAAGTTCTGGCAGGGTTAGATAATGCGTCTTTTTATTTTGACAATGTTCTTGTGTATGCTGAATCTTGGGAGGATCATGTTATTGCATTAAGAAATGTTCTCAAGCGCCTTCGCGATAATGGATTAACTGTAAAGACCGTAAAGTGTAAATTTGGGTATCGCTCCATCCAGTGTTTGGGCTTTGTGATCGATGGAGTGAATGTGCGTCCAGGCAATGATAAAATTCAAGACATACTCAATGTATCTCCCCCTTGTCTAAGAAATGCTTGAGATCTTTCCTTGGCATGATCTCATTCTATAGAAGATTTATAGAACAGGCTTCCTCCCCTAACTTCCCCATTATCAGACCTGTTAAGGAAAGGAGTAAAGGAACCTTTAGTGTGGAGTCCGGAAGCTCGGGATTGTTTCAGCAAACTTAAGATGGCCTTAGCGGAAGACCCTGTTCTGAAATTGCCAAATCTTTCAGCCCCTTTCATTCTTAGAACTGATTCCTCGGGGTATGGTCTAGGTGCGGTTTTGCTCCAATATGTTGAAAATAATCCATTCCCAGTTGCTTATGCTAGTCGGAAACTTCTGGATAGGGAACGCAGATATTCAACAATTGAGAGGGAATGTCTTGCCATTGTGTTTGGGGTTAAAAGATTCACTTACTATCTCCTGGGGTCAGACTTCACACTTGAGGTTGATCATAAACCTCTGGTGTACTTACAGAAATTTAAAGGTAGTAACACCAGACTGCTAAGGTGGGCCTTAACCTAAGAAGTGCGCATGGGGGTAATTAGAAACGTCCCCCTGTGCTGACGTATTTGAGCTGTTTCCATCACTAAAATATTAATTTTACCATAAATAGCATTAATACTTATCCATACGCGCCTATTATGGGTTGATTATAAAGGTATTAACCTGAAACAACAATAAAACGAGTGAAAACAGCGTTTGGATGGTCAAAATCGGAGATATAGGCCGCGAGTTATATAATGTATGGGTGAGGCAACCTGCTTTCCCGCCAATTTCCCCCAAGGCCACTGAGACACAGTCGATCGATATTCTCTCTCTCTCTCTTGCACTCGCTTGCTAACACTGATGACAATGCCCTGCTTGCAACTCGCTAATGTTAGCACAAAAATATACCTCAGAATAAGGGAATAACAGGGATAATAGGTGATAACTGAAGGAGGGGAGGAAAGTGGGGAAGGAGGGGAGGTAGAGGAGTGATATTTTGCATGGCCCAGGGGCCCAAAAAAAAAAAAAAAAAATTGTTTTCGATGTTTAAAGTTTATTTATTTTTTCTCTGACTCTAAAGAGTCTTCCCGCAGTCCGCCGGGGGAACTCTTAAGAGTCTTCCCGCAGTTCCCGGGTTAAGTTTGCAACCATACAGGTATAGATTAGTACATGTGTCTGGTCAAGACAATGTCGGGGCTGATTTCCTGAGTAGGGCTGTTGATGGTGTTGATAGTAACGCTTAGGTCAAACTCATTCTATTTTATTCAATAAGTTTGGGTTTCCTGACCTGGTATTTATGTATTTGGGTGTGTGTGTGCTTTCTGTTATGTATTATTATTCGTGTGTATCTATCCTCTAGGATAGATACTTTAAAAGGGGGCCTTATTGTAAGGGCATAATAATAATTTATCAGCAGATGTGAATGTACCTAGCTCCATCTAGTGTGCTGTTTCTATGTTACGGCTATACCTCCCCTTGGTATCTTATATCTTTTCAGTTGTTGCTTCATTTAAAGCTTCATTCCTATCTTTGCTGTCATTAAAGTAAAGCTCATTTCTTTGGTGCTGTTTCGTATCATTTGAGTTTAGGTGTTTCATTTATAAAAGTATTAGTTGTGCCTTTTGTAGGCTCATAGGAGTCTAATATATTATTTTCGCTATCTCATTACTTGTCTGAGGCTTCACTAGAACCTTATAGCAGTAAAGCTTTCGACAGAGTCCCTCATGAGAGATTGATGAGAAAGGTTGAGGCACATGGAATAGGTGGGGCGTTGTTGGGATGGATTAGGTCATGGCTAATTGGTAGGAAACAGAGAGTCAGCATAAATGGTACCAAGTCAGAGTGGGGAGCAGTCAAAAGTGGTGTCCCCCAGGGATCGGTATTAGGTCCCCTGTTGTTTCTTATATACATAAATGACCTAGATTTAGGTATAACTAGTAGGATAAGTAAATTCGCAGACGATACTAAAATGGGGAGATCAATTGATTCAGATAGCGATATAGAGTGCCTCCAAAGGGATCTAGATACCTTACATGAATGGTCAGTAAATTGGCAGATGAAGTTTAACATTGACAAATGCAAGGTATTAAAGATAGGGAAGATGCAAACAAATGTTAAATATAAACTAGCTAATTTAGAATTAGAAAATTCAGACTGCGAGAAAAATCTAGGTGTGTTTGTTAGCAATGATTTGAAGCCTAGAAAACAGTGTATAGGCGTTCGTAATAAGGCAAACAGGATTCTCGGGTTCATCTCTAGGAGTGTGAGTAACAGAACTGCTGATGTTATCTTAAAACTTTACTTGTCATTAGTGAGACCCCATATGGATTATGCTGTCCAATTTTGGTGTCCTTATTACAGAATGGACATAGATTCATTGGAGAGAGTACAGCGTAGAATGACAAAAATGATCCATAATATTAGAAATCTTCCGTATGAAGAAAGGTTGAAGAAATTAGGTTTACATTCGTTAGAGAGACGCAGAGTTAGAGGGGATATGATAGAGGTGTTCAAGTGGGTTAGTGGGATTAACAAAGGGGACATGACAAATGTACTAAAGCTCAGTGATAGCGAAAAAACTTGTACCAATGGTTTCAAATTAGATAAATTTCGTTTCAGAAAAGATATAGGCAAATATTGGTTTGGTAACAGAGTTGTAGATGGGTGGAATGGACTACCAAGTGCTATAGTGGGATCTAAAACTGTAGGGAGCTTTAAGATAAAATTGGATAAGCATATGGACGAGAAGGGTTGGGTGTGAAGGGGGATCAGCCGGGTTGGGCCAATCAGCGCTCTGCAGACCCCCATAATCCTGCGTTAATCTCTAACCGTTTTGGTAAGATGATCCTCAGGGTATTAGAGTGTTGAGCCTATAATTGGGCTTTGTAATTGATTTGGGGTTGTGTGGGACAGGGATCTGCCTTGCTTAGGCCAATCGGCTTTCTGCAGACTCCCATTTTCTTATGTTATGTTCTTATCTTATATAAGGGGGAAAGTGAAGAGGTTTCGTCACTCTACTATACGACTGCTATCGAAACTAAGGTAATTACTTAACCTCTGTTCTTACGTATCATAGTAAAGAAGAGGACACATTATATAAGCTTTAAACAATGTTCTGTATTAGTGGGGTTTTATTAATTGTAACTCTAATACTTGTGTGTAAGTATCATTCTAAGTATTTATGTGATTGTCTTTGGTTCTTTTAAAGTGCTTACATAAGGTTTTCTGTGCATTCCCTTTTCTTTAGTGAGTATATAACGTTATTTCAGTATAGTTCAGTATAAATATAGATAAATAAATAAATATAGCGTGTACTGTTCTGTGAAGCACATAATTATTTTCTTGATTTTTGTTTAGTCTTTATTTTGGGGATGCGGGTAATAGTCTGGTTCTATGTGTTCTTAATAACTTTCCCTTTCTTTGATAAGGGATCCTACTCTCGTCAAGGGCCGGACTAGAGAGGCATCCAACCATCCCACTATCAAGAGGCTTCCCAGGTTGTCCCCTTCCCTGTTCTATGTGTGTCCAGGGGCTCCACCGCCTTGACGTTCCGTGGCGATCCTGTGGTCCCCTAGCAATTGCGCCACCTAGCTTCAACCTCTATATTACTGGGGAGTAACCGTACAATTCTTTACATAATCAGAAGTTATGGGATTGTGACCTGGGAAGTGTCTCTGGGAATTAAATTATCTTTATGAACTATATATTTGTTCTTTTTATAAATAAATGTATATAATTTTCGTTTGTGTTTACCTTTGGCCTCCATTGTGTGAATAGTGTGGGAATCCTTAAATTAGAACCTTTACAGTTGGGATAAATGATAACTGCGTGGGAGAGAGAAGGTAAAGCCCCGCCCACCCACGGCCTCCTATATACGTATATAGAAGGCCGTGGCCCACCTCCCCACCCACAGCCAGTGTTACCAAGGTCGGCGGGATCTTACAACACAGCTCACGAGTCACTAAATTCCCGCTAGATGGAAAAACACGCCGAATATCGCTAAGAAAACTGCTCAATCTCCACAATATCGCTCATGAATTACTAACACAACTAGATTATTGCCCTTAGGTAAATTGGCTCTAGACTGAATTATCGATCTAGCAACTTGACCGCTCGATCTAGTTTCGTATACAGGAAGTTAGATCTAGCGTAAAAGGTCCTTATTGACAACACTGCAGCTACCACAGGCGAAGGGAGGCGTTAAACGTAGCTCTAAAACATTACGTCACTCGCCATCTGCGCATGCGTGAGAATCTTGGCAAATGTACAACTATTATATTGGATTAGATTAGATTAACCTAACCTAACCTAACCTAACCCTAAAATATGACACCAATAACCAAAATAACAAATATAACTAAATAAAAAGATAAAAAATATACCAAATACGATCGATCGCTGGTTTACTCAGAGACGGGTGGACGTTCTACCGAGTGAGCTACGGAGAGCTCTGGATAGAACGGTTTGAAGGGTATATTTAAACGCAACGGAGGTGAGAGGCGGTGCCAAGGGAGCCTAGACTCTCACGCATGCTGCGCAGATTGTGAGTGACGGCATGTTTTAGAGCTACATTCACGCCTTCCACAGGCGAAGGTGAAAAACCTATATACAGTGTTGCCAATTTAGCTCTTTTGGTGTTTGGGTTTTGTAGCAAGTCGACAATTGTATCATTTCAATCAGTAGACCATTAAACCAATAGATTTCTCAGTAGACCATGCCAGGCAGTAGCCCATTTCAACCAGTAGACCATTTCAACCAGTAGACTATATCAACCAGTAGACTATATCAACCAGTAGACCATTTCAACCAGTAGACCATTTCAACCAGTAGACTATTTCAACCAGTAGACCATATCAACCAGTAGACCATATCAACCAGTAGACCATATCAACCAGTAGACTATTTCAACCAGTAGACCATTTCAACCAGTAGACCATTTCAACCAGTAGACCATATCAACCAGTAGACCATTTCAACCAGTAGACCATATCAACCAGTAGACCATTTCAACCAGTAGACCATTTCAACCAGTAGACCATTTCAACCAGTAGACCATTTCAACCAGTAGACCATATCAACCAGTAGACCATTTCAACCAGTAGACCATTTCAACCAGTAGACCATTTCAACCAGTAGACCATTTCAACCAGTAGACCATTTCAACCAGTAGACCATATCAACCAGTAGACCATATCAACCAGTAGACCATTTCAACCAGTAGACCATTTCAACCAGTAGACCATTTCAACCAGTAGACCATTTCAACCAGTAGACCATTTCAACCAGTAGACCATTTCAACCAGTAGACCATTTCAACCAGTAGACCATTTCAACCAGTAGACCATATCAACCAGTAGACCATTTCAACCAGTAGACCATTTCAACCAGTAGACCATTTCAACCAGTAGACCATTTCAACCAGTAGACCATTTCAACCAGTAGACCATTTCAACCAGTAGACCATTTCAACCAGTAGACCATATCAACCAGTAGACCATATCAACCAGTAGACCATTTCAACCAGTAGACCATTTCAACCAGTAGACCATTTCAACCAGTAGACCATTTCAACCAGTAGACTATTTCAATCAGTAGACCATTTCAACCAGTAGACCATTTCAACCAGTAGACTATTTCAACCAATAGACATTGATCAGCTATTTGAAGACCTTTCACCCCATTTCTTCGTTCATTTTAAATCCTTTCGTGCCCATTGCGTGTCGATATATTCCTGGCGAGCGATAGCGAGCCTGTAAATCAGAAGGAACTGATTTTCGACCGGGACATTTTTCTACCGAATAATGCAAACATTTATCTGGAAGGGGGGATCTTGGGAGTATCTTGGGAGCATCTAATTAAGGGGTAGATGGGCTATTTATTGGCTTATGTATTTATCTTTACAGTATCCATCAGAAACTTACATTATTATTGTATTTCTGCTTAATATCGATGTTTACGGCTCTAACTTCCTTATAGCCTGAAACTCGCCAGTGGACAATTAGGCTAACTCTTTGAGGATTATGACGCGTTTTGACAGTTTATTCTGGCTGGCATTAGACGATTTTATGCAGCTTTGGAAGGATCTGTGGGAGTTAGAAGGGTAAAGACTATCTAAAATAATAGAGGTTAGGGTGGATTGCTAGCCTACCTATGAGGAAGAGGGTATAGTTTGAAAGGAAGATCAACATCAACAAAGGAATATATATATATATATATATCTATCTATTGCCGGACGCCTTACTCTTGTTTACTTGGATGGCCATACACAAAATGCCCCCAAGCAGACCTAACCCCTGTGAGGAGACGGACAACCACTCAACTTAGGGTCCGTCTGGCTCTGACACCTATGTATATTTTTAGCACTCTACAATGGTGAGTGGCTAGTCCATCCACAAACCTGCTTCACCTTTAAGTAAGCAGTATGGATTTGTATAAGGTTTACTCCCCTAGACAGGGTGCCGACCAAGGCTTGACGAGTCCCATCCTGGTATATACAAAGGTATAAATAATGGGTATGCTGATAGTTTAATAATGGGTATGCTGATAGTTTAATAATGGGTATGCTGATAGTTTAATAATGGGTATGCTGATAGTTTAATAATGGGTATGCTGATAGTTTAATAATGGGTATGCTGATAGTTTAATAATGGGTATGCTGATAGTTTAATAATGGGTATGCTGATAGTTTAATAATGGGTATGCTGATAGTTTAACAATGGGTATGCTGATAGTTTAACAATGGGTATGCTGATAGTTTAACAATGGGTATGCTGATAGTTTAACAATGGGTATGCTGATAGTTTAATAATGGGTATGCTGATAGTTTAACAATGGGTATGCTGATAGTTTAATAATGGGTATGCTGATAGTTTAATAATGGGTATGCTGATAGTTTAACAATGGGTATGCTGATAGTTTAACAATGGGTATGCTGATAGTTTAACAATGGGTATGCTGATAGTTTAATAATGGGTATGCTGATAGTTTAATAATGGGTATGCTGATAGTTTAATAATGGGTATGCTGATAGTTTAATAATGGGTATGCTGATAGTTTAATAATGGGTATGCTGATAGTTTAATAATGGGTATGCTGATAGTTTAATAATGGGTATGCTGATAGTTTAATTAGTATGAATAAATCACGAGTGACGTTTAATTTAATTATCAGGTGACTAATCAGACGAGTTAACCACTGCATAAGAAACTACACTCGTAATTCAATCATGAGCTATCGCTCACCAGGAAGAATTCGACACCTAAATGACACGAAAAATCTTAATATTGACAAAGAAATAGGGCGAAAAGACTTAAAATCGCCAAACTAATGGGTGGAATGTCATAAAATAAAAGATCTTATGGGGCTAAACACAAGGAAGTGGGGACCAGAAAAACGACCCATCTCTCCTTACATACAATGAACGGTTTAACCCCTTCAGTACCATGACGCCTTTTTACCAGTGATTCTGGCTAACATAAGACGATATTAAGCAGTTTAAGAAGGACCTGTGTTCTTCAGAGGGTTTTATAGAGATTGTATTTACCCCTTTAAGTCTTAGATGTAGATTATAAGACGATTATATGTAGTTTAAGGGGAGGTTTCGAGTTTGTTCTCTAGACCTCCATCAACCTTAAAATTACACCCCCTAAACTCCCTTTCAAGATAAATTTGTACATTTTTCGGTAGAAAAATGTCCCGGCCGAAGGCCGATTTCTCTTAAATTACAGGCTCGCTATCGCTCGCCAGGAAAAAATCGTCACCTAAATGACACGAAAAGTCTTAAAATTAACAGAAATGGGGCGAACGTTCTTAAAATCGCCAAACTAATGGGGCGAACGTCTTAAAATATCAAAAGCAATGGGACTAAACCTGAGGGAGAAAGGGGTCCAGAAAAAAAATATCTGAAGTGGAAATCTGCCCTTAAGGACCTGTGTTATTCAGAGGGTTTATTGAGATGGTATTTTACCTCCTTGAGTCCTAGAGGTAGATCTTAAGCTAAATGAAATGATCTAATGGTAACCAGATTATGATGAAATAGTTAACAATATGAGAGCCCTATCCATTATCTAGCCAGTTTTAATCACAAATTTAGCGGTTTTCGTGACACAGCGTTGGCAACACTGTCGGCCGAGCCCCTCACGTAACATCCTTCCGGCGGCCCAACGCAACGAGCGCCTCAGAGTCAGTGGCATTGCGGCCGCCAAGGAAAGAGGATGTGTTGCCCTTCGCTCCGTATCCCTCTTGTTCCTTTGATTTTGAGAATATTTTGCACTTCACGGATTAAATTTAGTTAGTTTTTCCATTAAGTTAAGGGGAGTATATTATAATTAATGTAAGATTTATACTAGAGAATTAATGAAAGAAAACCGCTATTCTTCAACTACTGACCTCATTTCCCTTAACCCCTTCAGAAATGAGAACGCCTTTTTACCTTTGATTCTGGCTGACATTAGACGATTACATGCAGCTTAAGAAGGACCTGTGTTACTAAGAGGGTTTATTGAGATCGTATTTACCCCTTTGAGTCCTAGAGATAGATTTCAAGATAAAAAAAATCATCCCATTCTATTAACCATTAGATGATTTTCTTTAGCTTATAATCTACCTCTAGGACTCAAAGGGGTAAATACGATCTCAATAAACCCTCTGAATAACACAGGTCCTTCTTAAACTGCATAAAATCGTCACTGGTACAGAAGGGGTTAACCCCTTCAGTACCGGTGACGTCCTTTTAATTATATTCTGGCAACTATTAGACGATTGTATTCAGTTTAAAAAGGGCCACCAGGAATTAACAGGCTTCGAACTATCTACTTCAACCCTTTGTACTGCCACAGATCCTTCTTAAGCTGCTCAAAACCGTCCAAGTATAGCCAGAATAAAGTTAAAAGGACTGCACCGGTACTGAAGGGGTTAAGGGGGGGTGGGCGTGTTTATTTGTTTATTGTTTTATCTGTTTATCATTATTAGTTTCCTCCTTCATCAAGCTGTAAAAAAAACACCCCCTAGACCACCTTTCAAGATAAATTTGTACATTATTCGGTAGAAAAATGTCCCGGCCAAAGGCCGGTTACTCTTTAAATTACAAGCTTGATATTGCTCGCCAGGAAAAATTACAGGCTTGATATTGCTCGCCAGGAAAAATTACAGGCTTGATATTGCTCGCCAGGAAAAATTACAAGCTTGATATTGCTCGCCAGGAAAAATTACAGGCTTGATATTGCTCCCCAGGAAAAATTCGAGACCTACCAGTAAATGGCACAAAAAGTCGTAATATTGACAAAGAAATGGGGTGAAAGGACTTAAAATCGCCAAAGTAATGGGCCGAACGTCTTACAATCTGAAAACTAATGAGGCTAAACATGAGGGAGGAGGGGGACCAGAAAAACGACCCATCTGCCCCTTACCTGGTCGCTGTATCCTGTAGGGGGAGGCAGTTGCTTCTATTGGACCACCTTCTCCCTCATGTTTAGCCATATTAGTTCTGAAATGGTATGACGTTTGGCGATTTTCGCCCCAAGTTTTTGCCAAGATTAAGATCTCTCGTTAATTTTTTTGTTTTGATTTATTCCTGGGGAGCGATAGCAAGCCTGTATTTTTAAGAGGAACCGTCCTTCGGCCGGGCGGGGGTTGAGGCTGTTATTATATATATATATATACTTTTTTTTTTTTTTTTTTGCTTGATGGAGGTCTAGGGAGGAAACTAAAAGCAATATATAATATATACCGGTATATAAATAAGCCAATAAATACGCCCATCCCCCTTATTAAGCCATTCACGGCACCCTCTGATCGCCGTATCCTTCTCCCTCATGTTTAGCCCCATTATTTCTGAGATATTAAGACGTATCGTTAACCCCTTCCGTACCGTCGATATTCTTTATATTTTATTCTGGCTACTACTGATCGAGTTCATCTTTCTCTCCTTGTCTCTCTTTCTCTGACTTGTATCCATTTGGCCCCATTCAGCCTACTGTTTTCAGACGTTTATCCCCATCCAGGTTTCAATTTTTTACTGGTGAGCGGTAGCGAGCCAGCATATTTTTTATTTTTGTTTGACAGCAAGCTAAATTTGTACATTTTCCGATTGAAAAATGTCTCCGGCGAAGCCGGATTTCTTCATATAATGCTGGCTCGTTATCGCTCGCCAGGAAGAATTCGACACCTAGATGGGAATAAACGTCTTAAAATAGTTGGCTGAATGGGGCTGAATGGATACAAGCCAGAGAAAGAGAGACAAGGACAGAAATAACAAAAAACAAGTCACCCCCCTTAACCCTTTTAACTACCCCAGATGATTCTTAAGCTGCACAAACAAAATCGTCTATATATAGTCGGAATAAAATAACACGTCGCTGGTACAGTCGCGCTAATAAGTCATGTCTCACCTGTCATTACGTTTGGCTTGCTCTGCGCTGTATTAATGTCTGTCAGATGTTGAATAGGGTGGGTGAGTGTAGCGCTAATAAGTCATGTCTCACCTGTCATTACGTTTGGCTTGCTCTGTGCTGTATTAATGTCTGTCAGATGTTGAATAGGGTGGGTGAGTGTAGCGCTAATAAGTCATGTCTCACCTGTCATTACGTTTAGCTTGCTCTGTGCTGTATTAATGTCTGTCAGATGTTGAATAGGGTGGTTAAGTGTAGGAAAATGTTTGTAAATTTCACTCGATCTGAAGAAATGAAGCTTAGATATTGCTGATACCCATTATTGATGAAAACATAGTTGGTGCCGAGACATGACTTATTATAGGCTACATAACTATATTGATAAACCAAAACATAGTTGGTGCCGAGACATGACTTATTATAGGCTACATAACTATATTGATAAACCAAAACATAGTTGGTGCCGAGACATGACTTATTATAGGCTACATAACTATATTGATAAACCAAAACATAGTTGGTGCCGAGACATGACTTATTATAAGCTACATAACTATATTGATAAACCAAAACATAGTTGGTGTCGAGACATGACTTATTATAGGCTACATAACTATATTGATAAACCAAAACATAGTTGGTGTCGAGACATGACTTATTATAGGCTACATAACTATATTGATAAACCAAAAGTTGGTGCCGAGACATGACTTATTATAGGCTACATAACTATATTGATAAACCAAAACATAGTTGGTGCCGAGACATGACTTATTATAGGCTACATAACTATATTGATAAACCAAAACATAGTTGGTGTCGAGACATGACTTATTATAGGCTACATAACTATATTGATAAACCAAAACATAGTTGGTGCCGAGACATGACTTATTATAGGCTACATAACTATATTGATAAACCAAAACATTACACCTACTCCCTTAAGGGGGGCTCACCGTTTTTGTTTATCTTTCTCTCCTTTTCTCTCTTTCCCTGGCTTGTATCCATTAGGCTCCATTCAGCCAACTGTTTTAAGACGTTTATACCCATCCAGGTGTCGATTTTTTTCCTGGCAAGCGATAGCGAGCCAGCGTTGTATGGAGAAATCCGGCTTTGCCGGAGAAATTATTCTATCGACAAATTTATAAATTTGGCTTACTGTCAAAACGAAGATATATATGCTGGCTCGCTACCGCTCGCCATGGAAATGTTGACACCTGGACGTATGTAAATTTTTCGATAGAAAAATTTCTCCAGCGAAGCCTGATTTCTCCATTCAATGCTGGCTCGCTATCGCTAGCCAGGACAAAATCAACACCTGGATGGGGATAAACGTCTTAAAACAGTTTGCTGAATGGGGCCAAATGGATACAAGTCAGAGAAAGAGAGAAAAGGAGAGAAAGATAAACAAATCCGGTGACCCCCCTTAAGGACAGGATAAACTTGCTGACACACTGGGAGAAGGATCTAGCTTGCTGTTGTTGTTCGTCTTTCTTTCCTTCCTTCCTTCCTTCTTCACATTCTTTCTACTACTCAACAAGTGAACTCTGGCACTCTCTCCCTCAATCAATCTTTCCTTCATCCTATGACTTAGACTTCTTTAATTTTCGTGTGTCCAGGCATGTTGACCCCAACATCCCTTGAATTTGGCTGTCTGACACTCATTTGGCTTTAGGGGAGACACTCGTTACAGGCAATCCACCTTTTGTCTCCTTCACACACATAGGACAACCTTCCTTCATACTTTCCTCCCTCCCTCCCTCCCTCCCTCCCTATCTTCCTCCACCTTCCTTCTTCCCTCCCCCCCCCCCCCCCCCCCCCCTCAAGTGCAAAGCGGTGTTATGGAAACGTGTTGTGCATGGTTAAAATACCCCCCCCTTCTTTCCCCCCTAGTACCCCCCCCCCCCATTCACTCCCCCCCCCTACTCTCTTCCCCCCTCCTCTCTCTCTCTCTCCCTCATTCCTTCTCTCTCTCTCTCTCTCTCTCTCTCTCTCTCTCTCTCTCTCTCTCTCTCTCTCTCCGTCATTCCTTTCTTCTCTGTACTTTTTTTTCTCTCTCTCTTTTTCCTTACCTCCTCCTTTCTACTTCTCCGTCTCTCTCTCTCTCTCTCTCTCTCTCTCTCTCTCTCTCTCTCTCTCTCCCTAATGTAACGTTATATAAGAACATAAGAAAATGGGAGTCTGCAGAAAGCCGATTGGCCCACACAAGGCAGATCCCTCCCACACCCAACCCATCTGGAAGTTGTATTGGCTGTGGTTGTGAGTGTTGTCTGTAACCAAGCTAATAAAAGGGGCCATAAAAACCCAAACCTCCCCTTAAAAGACCATGAGGGTGAGTGCAAAAAGAACACCTAAGGGGGGATGGCCGTATTTATTGGCTCATTTATTTACCTTTTTTAATATTTGTTTAGTTTCCTGCCTATACCTCAATCGAGGTTAACAATACATTCCCAAGATCCTCCTTCAAAATACATCCCCAAGATCCTCCTTCAAAATACATCCCCAAGATCCTCCTTCAAAATACATTCCCAATATCCCCTTCAAAATACATTCCCAATATCCCCTTCAAAATACATCCCCAAGATCCTCCTTCAAAATACATCCCCAAGATCCTCCTTCAAAATACATCCCCAAGATCCTCCTTCAAAATACATCCCCAAGATCCTCCTTCAAAATACATCCCCAAGATCCTCCTTCAAAATACATCCCCAAGATCCCCCTTCAAAATACATCCCCAAGATCCCCCTTCAAAATACATCCCCAAGATCCCCCTTCAAAATACATCTCCAAGATCCTCCTTCAAAATACATCCCCAAGATCCCCCTTCAAAATACATCTCCAAGATCCTCCTTCAAAATACATCCCCAAGATTCCCCCTCAAAATACATCTCCAAGATCCTCCTTCAAAATACATCCCCAAGATCCCCCTTCAAAATACATCTCCAAGATCCCCCTTCAAAATACATCCCCAAGATCCTCCTTCAAAATACATCCCCAAGATCCCCCTTCAAAATACATCCCCAAGATCCCCCTTCAAAATACATCCCAAGATCCCCTTCAAAATACTTCCCCAAGATCCCCCTTCAAAATACATCCCCAAGATCCCCCTTCAAAATACATCCCCAAGATCCCCCTTCAAAATACATCTCCAAGATCCTCCTTCAAAATACATCCCCAAGATCCCCCTTCAAAATACATCCCCCACATCCCCCCTCCAAAAACATCTCCAAGAACACCCCTCAAAATACATCCCCAAGATCCCCCTTCAAAATACATCCCCAAGATCCCCCTTCAAAATACATCCCCAAGATCCTCCTTCAAAATACATCTCCAAGATCCTCCTTCAAAATACATCCCCAAGATCCCCCTTCAAAATACATCCCCAAGATCCCCCTTCAAAATACATCCCCAAGATCCCCCTTCAAAATACATCCCCAAGATCCCCCTTCAAAATACATCTCCAAGATCCTCCTTCAAAATACATCCCCAAGATCCCCCTTCAAAATACATCCCCAAGATCCTCCTTCAAAATACATCTCCAAGATCCTCCTTCAAAATACATCCCCAAGATCCCCCTTCAAAATACATCCCCAAGATCCCCCTTCAAAATACATCCCCAAGATCCCCCTTCAAAATACATCTCCAAGATCCTCCTTCAAAATACATCCCCAAGATCCCCCTTCAAAATACATCCCCAAGATCCCCCTTCAAAATACATCCCCAAGATCCCCCTTCAAAATACATCCCCAAGATCCTCCTTCAAAATACATCCCCAAGATCCCCCTTCAAAATACATCCCCAAGATCCCCCTTCAAAATACATCCCCAAGATCCCCCTTCAAAATACATCCCCAAGATCCCCCTTCAAAATACATCTCCAAGATCCTCCTTCAAAATACATCCCCAAGATCCCCCTTCAAAATACATCCCCAAGATCCCCCTTCAAAATACATCCCCAAGATCCCCCTTCAAAATACATCTCCAAGATCCTCCTTCAAAATACATCCCCAAGATCCCCCTTCAAAATACATCCCCAAGATCCTCCTTCAAAATACATCTCCAAGATCCTCCTTCAAAATACATCCCCAAGATCCCCCTTCAAAATACATCCCCAATATCCTCCTTCAAAATACATCCCCAAGATCCCCCTTCAAAATACATCTCCAAGATCCTCCTTCAAAATACATCCCCAAGATCCCCCTTCAATATACATCCCCAAGATCCTCCTTCAAAATACATCTCCAAGATCCTCCTTCAAAATACATCCCCAAGATCCCCCTTCAAAATACATCCCCAAGATACACCTTCAAAATACATCCCCAAGATCCCCCTTCAAAATACATCCCCAAGATCCCCCTTCAAAATACATCTCCAAGATCCTCCTTCAAAATACATCCCCAAGATCCCCCTTCAAAATACATCCCCAAGATCCTCCTTCAAAATACATCTCCAAGATCCTCCTTCAAAATACATCCCCAAGATCCCCCTTCAAAATACATCCCCAAGATCCCCCTTCAAAATACATCCCCAAGATCCCCCTTCAAAATACATCTCCAAGATCCTCCTTCAAAATACATCCCCAAGATCCCCCTTCAAAATACATCCCCAAGATCCCCCTTCAAAATACATCCCCAAGATCCCCCTTCAAAATACATCCCCAAGATCCTCCTTCAAAATACATCCCCAAGATCCCCCTTCAAAATACATCCCCAAGATCCCCCTTCAAAATACATCCCCAAGATCCCCCTTCAAAATACATCCCCAAGATCCCCCTTCAAAATACATCCCCAAGATCCCCCTTCAAAATACATCTCCAAGATCCCCCTTCAAAATACATCCCCAAGATCCCCCTTCAAAATACATCCCCAAGACCCCCCTTCAAAATACATCCCCAAGATCCCCCTTCAATATACATCCCCAAGATCCCCCTTCAAAATACATCTCCAAGATCCTCCTTCAAAATACATCCCCAAGATCCCCCTTCAAAATACATCCCCAAGATCCCCCTTCAAAATACATCTCCAAGATCCCCCTTCAAAATACATCCCCAAGATCCTCCTTCAAAATAAATTTGTAATTTTTTCGATAGGAAAATCTCCTGGCCAAAGGCCAGTTTCTCTTAAATTACAGGCTCACTATCGCTCGCCAGGAAAGAATGGACACCTAAATGACACGAAAGGTCTTAATATTGACAAAGAAATTTGGCGGTCTTAAAACCGCCAAACTAATGGGCCGAACGTCTTAAAATTTGAAAACTAATGGGGCTGAACATGAGGGAGAAGGGGGACCAGAAAAATCAACCAGTATACATTATAAAACTCCACTTAACCCCTGCTGTACCGACGACATTTTGTTTTTTTATTCTGGCTACTAATAATCGATTTAATTAAGCTTAGGAAGGTTCTCTAGCAATTACCAGGCTTCCAACTATCTCATTTAACCCTTTTTACTACCACAGATCTTTCATTAGCTACATAAAATCGTCTATAAATAGTTAACACAAAATATATAACACACGTCGTTGGTGCAGAAAGGGTTAAGGGGAGGTTTTTAGTTTCCGCCCTAGACTTCCATCAAGCGTTAACAAAAAACACCCCCAAGATCCCGCTTCAAGATAAATGTATACATTTTTCGGTAAAAAAATTTCCTGCCGGTTCCTCCTAAACGACAGGCTCGCTATCGCTCGCCAGGAAAATGTCAACATCTAAATTTCTTTTTTTATGTGAGTGAGGGAGACAAAAGGCAGAACTGCCTCCCCCAGAGTTGAAAGAGTGACAGAGTGACAGGGCCAAAATCAAGGGACGTTCTAGCCAAAATGCCTAGACACACAGAGTTTGAAGCAATTTAAGTCATAGGATGAGGGAAAGACTGATTCTGGGAGAGAGTTCCAGAGCTTAGCAGTTGAATATAAGAACAACTGAGAATAACGTTTGACTCTTGGGTTGGAGAGTTGCACAGAGTACGGGTGGGATTGTGTTGCAAGACGGCATGAAAGGTCTTAACATTGACATAAATTTGTTCACAGGTCTTAACATCGCCAAACCAATGGGATGAACGTCTCAAACTCTCAAAACGCAATGGGGCTAAAATAGTGGGAGAAGGGGATCCAGAAAAAAATTCTTAAGTGAAAATCTCCCCTTAACCCTTTCAAGATCCAATACGCATTTCTGTTCTGTTTCCGTCTATTATTAGACGATTATATTCAGATTAGGAAGGGAATCATGGAAGTCAGAGGGCTAAGGGGGTAGTGGATATTTGTTGGTCTATCTTTTCATTTAATTACTTATTTATCTCTCTCTCTCTCTCTCTCCCCTCCTTTCCTTAACCCTTTCAAGCTCTAATACGCGTTTATGTTGTTTCTGGATACTATTAGACGATTGTATTCAGATTAGTAACGGTATATGGAAGTCAAAGGGTTGATTGAGATAGTATTTACCTTTTTAATACCCACAGATCCTTCCTAAGCTGCATAAAATCGTCTAATGATAGCCAAAATAAACTGCCAAAACGCGTCAGAGCTTCAAAGGGTTAATTAACACCCAGTTCCAATATGTTCGTTCTTTATGGGCTGGATGACATGATAATACAACCAGCGGTAATTTTTTGGATTGACACATGCGCGAGATATCTCAATCTTTGTAACATATATGGGCTACAATCTTTATGATGCGTACATCATTTCTATATATGTCATTACCTGCGGAAATTAAATACTATTTTATTGGACTGTGTGGGTTAAATAAGGGAAAGGCGGCCATGTTGAATCAGTGGAGTTTTTTGTTCTCCCTTTTCCACCGTATTTTTAGTATCTTGTCATCCTCTATATCAATGCTAAGACCAGCGGAGGTTAGGTTAGGTTGTTAGGTTAGGTTAATGACAAACATATGGGAATTGTTGGGGTGATGGGCTATGGCCAAAACGAGACATTTCCGCAAAAAATGACTGCTAAAATCGAATGAATAACATGAAAAGTTAGTATTAAAAACCATGTTATGTTTGGAAAACTCGTGCATGTGTTAATCAGAAAATGTATCCAACATGCATACATCCTGGGCACCTAATAGTAAATGGTATAGTTATCGCTGCAATATATAGAGAAAACGTACGGGTTTCCTAGTAAACGAAGCAGTTAGACAATTTACAGGGATAACTAAAGTAAATAGTTTCTTCTCCCAGTATATACCATAATATCATTACTTATAACCCTATCATTGTTCGAAGTCGCATATCTTCATTTGATTGTGGATGCTATTGAATGATCTATACAGCTTACGAAGATGTTTTGTGAGTTAATTACTGTAAATTATGTGAACACAACACCATCGAAGTAAAATATCATTCCATATTAAGTATAGCAATAAATGCGACGAGAGGAATTATCTTCAATTCAAATGAAAGTTATATGGGTTACGTTAGAGTATTTCGTAGTCAGTTAATCAAGCAATCGCATGTGAGACACGTGCATATCAACCATAGCAACAAGAACGATGCATAACAACCAGCGACAACCAGCAGCGATCTAGCGACAATTGATTATGCTCTAGCGGCAAGAATTTTAGCTACATCCGGGAGATCTGAGCCATTTTAAGTGATATTATAAGTTGGTACCAGATTGTGCCATTTTGCTAGTGTTTTTCTTGGGATTGTGCTTCATTTATAGCGATATTCTGTATTTTATACTATCTAGCGGAATTTGAGGATTAATATAGCGATATCCTGCTACATTTGGTAACATTGCCGCCTCCTGTCACGTGACTCGTCAATGCCCAGCTGATCGTCAGAGTGAAGGAGTGCAGGTTAGCAGTACTATACATTTGGCTATTTTTATGAACCTTGATGAACTTTGATCATATTTGTTAATGTCCCAGTGGATAGTGTATACGCATTGACCTTTTATGAGAAGCAGAGAAGGTTAGATTAGGCCTAGTACGTATTGCAGATGGATTTGTTTACTGTCGACCATGTCCAAAGTTACCTCTCTCACAGCTCTTGGCGTCAGTGACTTCTCCCTCCCCGTCCTGCTAGCTGGTGTTGGGGTACCGGAGGCTAGTAAATCCAAGGTCCTCCTGCTAACGAAGAAGTTCCTGAGGTTGGCGGGGCATCTACGTCGACTGCGGGGCATGGGTGCCCTCCCCTGATATCTACGATGTCGGTAACATTCAAGGAGACTACAGCAGGACTCTTCTTCTTCTTCTTACCTCTGACCAGGTACAGGCTATCCTAGTGTTTACTAGCCTATACTCCTTTGAAAGGACATTAGCCTAACCTAACAACCTTACCTAACCTATCCTAGTATTATGGGTGGGGGCTGCTGCACCCACACCCCCGCTATTTGACATCTTTGACAGATTGTTGGTGTATTTTCTGTGAAATCGGGTTTTTTCAAGTGTCGATAACGAAATTCCTCCATGCGGACTATAATGAGAAAAATATGGCGAGTCTATTGGTCCCTATTTTCCCTAATAAATTGTTTCTAATAAGGCGGATGTAGTGTCCTTGAAGATTATCAATAGGTCTTGTGTAGTCATCATGGTTAATCAGAAGGCGTTGTTAGTTATCAGTGGTGTTTAAAATAATTGCGTTATGTCGATAATAAGCAGCATCACATGAGCGGATACCATTAGGATTCGGAGGAGTCGGTCATGGGTGCCCAACATTATCAGCTTTAATCCACTTCATCTTCGCATTTTCCGAGTTTTAAATTAGGCAGTTTACTATATATTGAACAGTAGAAGATGGTAAGTAAAAATTTAATGGTGGATATGTAACGATTATAGCCTAATCTAGTTCATGTGTAACTTGGATGCTGCTGAATCTTCATGCATAAGGGATGTACAGTTGTGAGCCATAAAAAGGATACAACCATTTGATAATTGCATTTATTGAATATATTGGGTATAATAAATAATTGATGGTCTAGTTTGGGTGTAGTGGAAATTATTGAAATATACAGTTGTCAGATAAAATAAGTAGCCTATACACCCAATTGAACCTTTGAAGCAAAATTCTGAAGCATCTGCGGACTATTGAATTTTTTGGGGGGTTAATATATAGGAGACGCAACAATATAGGTAACAAATTTCTATTGGTAGTTTTGCGGATAATCTTAAAGGACACTACATCCGCCTTATTAGAAACAATTTATTAGGGAAAATTGGGACCAATAGGCTAGACTCGCCATATTTTTCCCATTATAATCCGCATGGAGGAATTTTGATATTGACACTTGAAAAACCCCGATTTCACAGATAAATACACCAAAAACTGTCAAAGATGTCAAATAGCGGGGGAGTGGGGGCTACCGCCCTCACCCCCCCCCCCCCCCCGCTGGTTGGGTTACTTTTTTTTGTTTTTGTGCTAGGCCTATTGGGAAGGATGTAGTTACCGGGTGTACCACTACCGACATACAACATAAATCACCTATAAATACTTATAAATCTATAATACTAGGTTAGGTTAGGTTAGGTTGTTTGGTTAGGGTAATGTATTTTTTTATCCAAAGGCAGTCAAAATAGATGGGAACATGATGGTGAGCATCCGCGTAGTGTAAACAAGACGGGCGGTAGACCCGGTAACTATACATTCTTGTCGGCCTATTAGCCTAACCGGGTAGGATGTAGTGAGCGGGCGTACCGCCATCTTTGTTTACATTACGCATAGTGGCGTCGGACCTTTCCCATCATGTTCCCTTCTATTTTAACCTAACCTAACCTAACCTAGTATTCATGTAGTAATGACAGGGGGCAAATAGCAGAAAATATAGCGTCGAAATAGACGGGAACGTAAGTGCGACCGACCGCGGCGATCGCCCTATGTAAACAATGACGACCGTACGCCCGAACTTTACATCCATCCCGCCTAACCTAACAACCTAACCTAACCTAACCTAACCAGACCTAGTATATGGGTGGGGGCTGCCGCACCCACACCCCCGTTGGTTGGGTACTGGCTGAAAAAACATGTTGTTTTACAATATATATATATGTATTTTAGCGTTTTCTCTTTTTTTCTCCCTTATAATACATTTCAGCTCTTCATGACATATATAGCAATGATGTATATGCTCTACCGGACCTATTAGGCCTAAAAAGATCGATGGGCTAACTGTTGGTCCAAAACATCAGTATAACCCCAAGGATTTAATGCATATATTTTTTGGTTTCCACGCATCTAACACAAAGCTATACCTTTTTCTGGTCCGGTATCAGTATTGAAAACGACGTAATAATTTTTTAAATGTGGTTTTCGACAAGAATAAAACGGCGCGTTTGTGCCGAAAATCGGGGGGCAGAGCCCCCCGTCCTGTATCCCACGGCCTATAACACAAGTCTTTATCAAATAATGTACCCAACAACTGGTTAGCTTAGCCATTTTAACCCTCGGAATCCAGGAGGCCTCATATGAGGCAAACAAAAATATTGGCAGGAATCCGGGAGGCCTCAGATGAGGCAAAATGCGTGGCTAAAAATCGTCGCTAAATTCATCATAACTCGGCAACCACGCGTCGTAGTAATGTCATCTCAACGGCAGTCTACAGACAACAAGATGTTCTACAATTTGCAAAAAAATGACTGCTCTAGGTGGTCTCAATCAGTAGCTACTGAATTATGAAGCTTGACTGTACGAAAATGGCCCCAAACACAGCGATCCGCCTCATATGAGGGCCCCCGGATCCGGAGGGTTAAGGCGACCGCCAAGGCGGGAAGTCACTCAGACTTTCCGAGCGTAAAGTAAACAAAGCGACGCTACTTCCATGAACGCAACAGAGTTGTCTTTATATTTTGACTCATATTATCATTATTAAAGAGTCCCCATTGGTTTTTTAGTGTTTCGTACACCAGAAAAGGGTGTAGCTTGGTGTTGGATGCATGGAAATCGAAAAAAGATATGTATTAAATCGTTGGCGGTACTTGTCAAATAGGTGTCCAGAAACTAAAATCGTACCATCATTTTTATCCCCGGGGGAAAAGAAAAAAACAATCTTGGGATTTCTAATTTTTCTCTTGGGATTTTTTGTTTTCATTAGGTAAACCTAACCAAACAAAAATAAGGTAAGATTAGGAGTAGTGGGCGTACCACTACCAACATACAGCATAACTCATTTATAAAACATTAACCTAACCAAACAACCTAACCTAACCTTGGTGAGTTATCTGCTCAACAGGTGGCGTTGTGTGTGTGTAAGTGTGAGAGTCCGAGTGTAGGGGTTGAGACAGTGAAGCATGGGAACGAGGTGGCTTCAGAGATGGGGTCGTTTCGGGCCATGAGTAAGCACCGTGCCTCATGTGAAGGCAAGATGGCAGGTGCTCGTTGTACTCTACGTGCTTCACATGTCTCACTCCCTAGACTGGAACAAGACCTCACGGGCTTCACTGTTCATTGTATAGCGGTGAATGTTAAGGCTCTCAGCCTATGCCCGAGAGGAAGTAAGTTGGAATATAGAAAAAAAAAAAAAAAAAAAAAAACTAACCTAGTATTCATGTAGTACTAGGTTAGGTTAGGTTAGGTTAATGTTTTATAGATGATTTATGCTGTATGTCGGTAGTGGTACGCCCACTACTCCTAATCTTACCAAAACTAACCTAACCTAACCTAAATGTATTTGGGGGCTATTAGGGTTGGTTAGGTTAATGACCAAAACAAAACAAAACCACAAAATTCCAATACAAAAATTAAAAATCCAAAGATTTTTTTTCCCGAGGATAAACATTATATAGCAATGAAGCATATGATGATAGGAACCCAAAACTACCATTATAAATTTTTTATGTATACGCCTATTGTTGTGTCTCATATATATTGACCTTTTTTGGTTTCGTTTGAGGCCGATGTAATGAAATGCATATGGGTATCATTCAAGACAGCTAGAGCCGCCTTCTTTACCAAGTTTTCTTTATATTTTGTTCAAGGAAAATAGTGTTTTATTGTTGTTTTTCATGGTTTGAGTGGAGGATTTGCATTAACTTACCCTTTATTCATTAATCTGAAGATACGGCGTCAAATGGCGCCATTTATTGAGTGAATCGCGCTTTACAGTAGGTAAGGGAAATTGTGGGGTAAATTGGATACACGATGGGTTGAGGGGCGTTGCCTCCCCCTCACCCCTCCTTGATTTATTGTCATCCTCATATTTAATCTGTAAGGGGGCAAAAACAGGTTGCCGGTATTTCATTTTTGTGAGTTACGCTCACGCCATGATAATGTTCATGACCCCTTTCGCCGCCCTATTAGAAATAATTTATTAGGCAAAATAGGGCCAATAGACTCGCCATATTTTTCTCATAGTCCGCATGGAGGAATTTCGTTATCGACACTTGAAAAAACCTGATTATACCGACAAATAACACAAAAATAAGCATTGCGCACAATGTATCCTTCGCCTTTACTCCTTCTTCTTGTTTAGAAAGATGCGGTGCGTGCAATCCACCCAAATGGCGTGAGCGTTGCTCACAAAACGAAATACCGGCAACCTGTTTTTGCCCCCATACTGATCTACATATTATGAGGATGACAATAAATCAAGGCGGGGTGAGAGGGGTCCCCAACCCATCGTGTATCCAATGTACCCCACAATTTCCCTTACCTACTGTAAAAGCGCGATTCACCCAATAAATGGTGCCATTTGACGCCGTGTCTTCAGATTAATGAATAATGGGTAAGTTAATGCAGATTGGGAGGTGTCAATCCACATAAGAGACACTGTCACTTGAGATCTAGAAAATATATAAGTAAAAGGAGCAGTCAGAGTAAGCGATGGGTATGGCAGAGATCCTCAGTTCTCACTCTGATAGACCAGCCCATCACCACATGACTAGAACCCAATCCTCTCAGCATCAGCTAGAAAAGGCCGGGATATATGTAGAATTCGGGCGTACGGTCGTCATGTTTACATAGGGCGATCGCCGGGGTTAACTTCGCATCTATTTTAACGGCGTTTTTTTCGTTATTTGCCTCCTGCTGGCAATATATATGATGATGACAATATGTCATGGGGGTGTGAGGGATATTATTGTATCCAAAGGCAGTCAAAATAGACGGGAACATGATAGCAAAGGTCCGACCCCACTACGCGTAGTATAAACAAGGCTGGCAGTACGCCCGCACTTAACATTCTTGCCGAAAGGCCCTAGAAAGCCACCTTTGGCGGGGGATAGCTCCCCTATTTCAGGGGTTGGGCACCCGACCAATTGATGTTATGGCACAAGGTGGTTTAGCCTAGGCCTATTTTACAATTACATGATAAGAACCCCCCAAAATCTATTTTCAAGCAGTTTCAACCAGATTTATATATTAGTGACATGCAAAATTATTACAGCCTAACCATTCAAAATGTATTAAAAAAAAAATAAGATTTTCCAGTGCACTTTTAGCCTACTGAAGCTGCGGACATTTCACGGACTTTAGGGTTTTATGAGGGTCACACACATAAAACTAACATCTTTTGGACGGTGCGATTTGACTTTGCTAGCGCCCACTTTATGGGTACCACCACAGACTTGTCAAGAGACTTTTATTAGGTTTCCACTCATCCAACACCAAGCTACACCATTTTCTGGTATACTAAACACCCAATAACGAAATGGGACACTCTAATATTAATATTAGACGAAATATTAAGATAACTCTGTAGTAAAATTGCGTTCGCAGGAGTAATGTCGATTGCTTTGTTTACATAGTGCTTGCGGTTAGTAGGCTACTTTGCACATCTAATTTATGGGGTGACCATTAGCGACATTGGTAGAGCGCTCAGTTTCTAACCGGGAGGACTGAGCTCGATTCTTGGCTGGTGGAGATGTTTGGGCAATCTCCTCACACCCCTTGCCTGTTTCGCCTGACAGTAAAATAGGTTACGCGCCAGGGTGAAAAGGGGTCTTCTGATCATCCGGCCCTTCAACCCAAATAAAAAAAAGAAAAGAAAACTATTTATTTCTCACATTGGTGGTCCAATTAAAATTTAGGCCGTGGGAAACAGTATGTGTTGAGGGGGGGTTTTGTACCCCCACCCTCCCCTAGACTTATTGTCATAATCATATATATTGCCAGCAGGGAGCAGAAAAACAGCATATAGGGCTATGTAGGCTAGCCCTATATTAATATTTGTTTTATAATTTATTTTATATTGTTTGAGAAAAAAATGGCAAGCTTGGCCAAAAATCGGGAGTCCGGCGCATCGTCCCGTTCAATCAACAAAACCTCAATTGAGTCTTGCCGCAGAGAAGTTAAGTACGGTAGCATATGTGTAATTCATAATTTCACCTGTACGCTTTAGTTTATTGATTTCGTTAATTGTGTTTTTGAAAGTTAAATGGCGTGTAGGTGATAATACTGTATGATTTAATTTCAGAAGTGCGTGCAGTGCGAGAAGAGTGTATGGACTGGCTAAGGAGTGAAGTGGCAACTCAAGAGGCGAGAGTAGGTGGCAACTCGACTACACGACATCTGAAAAGTGGCGGTAATGCCCGCTGTTTTCATGATCTTCGCTCAAGGTGAGAATATCTTGTTACATATTTTGTTATAGAATTGGTAGGCCTACATTAAATATCCATGTTAGCATTTAAGTTGACATGAAATGCATAATTATTTTTAATACCGGTACTTATTTGGTGGAGATAGGAGGGTGGTGGTGGAGATGTGAGGGTGGTGGTGGTGGTGGTGGAGATGTGAGGGTGGTGGTGGTGGTGGTGGAGATGTGAGGGTGGTGGTGGTGGTGGTGGAGATGTGAGGGTGGTGGTGGTGATGTGAGGGTACTGGTGGTGGAGATATGAGGGTGGTGGTGGTGGAGATATGAGGGTGGTGGTGGTGTAGATATGAGGGTGGTGGTGATGGAGATATGAGGGTGGTGGTCGTGATGTGAGGGTGGTGGTGGTGAAGATATGAGGGTGGTGGTGGTGGTGGAGATATGAGGGTGGTGGTGGTGGTGGAGATATGAGGGTGGTGGTGGTGGTGGAGATGTGAGGGTGGTGGTGGTGGAGAGATGAGGGTGGTGGTGGAGATATGAGTGTGGTGGTGGTGGAGATATGAGAGTGGTGGTGGTGATGGAGATACTAATGAGGATGATGATGGTGATTATCCCAACAGTTGATGTGCTCACTGGAAAGGTGGGGGGGGGGGATACAAACAACACTTTTGGCTGTCCACGCACGGGAGGACGCTAGAAAACTCTGAGTGTATCAAACGTGGCCGTCTACAAGTCCAGGTTGGCTTGCACAACAACCAAAGACAAACTTCTCGGTGGTATTTGACCGGTAACTGTAAGGTCTTGTTTGGTAATGGCGTGACCTTGGAAAGTTTGTTTGCTACCGGTACCGCTAAACTTGAACAGGCAATCCCAAATCCACTTCTCGCAAGGGACCAATCTACTGTACTGTAATCTTTATAACTGGTACTTCAGCTAGATACATAATTATGTAATATTTTATATTATTTTCATATGTTTCTCAAACCAAATATGTCTGGGAAGTTATAAAGTATGAAGCACTGCACAATACTTTACTAATCTTTCTGAATTCTGACGTACAGTATGGTAGTTTAGGGGAAATAACAATTTGTCTTGGTGAATGATAACATTTTGGTAAATTTAGATTATAATTAAGTGGAAGAGCAGAGAGGCAGGCAGACTGAGGTGGAGGTATGGAGTAACAGGTAGCCTACAGTATATGAGTGAAAACAGTGTTAGGCGGGAGGAGGGGCATTGAGTGACAGGCACCTGGAGAAGTTTAATGGAGTAACAGGTAGCCTACAGTATATGAGTGAAAACCGTGTTAGGCGGGAGGAGGGGCATTGGCTGACAGGCACCTGGAGAAGTTTAATTCGTGGCGGCCACTCCCTTGGTTTAAACCTTTATTGGCGGCGCTCGACTTAAGTCGTGCACCAATTTACAGCAAGTTAGGAGCATTATTAAGGCTTTTAACCCGTACAGCCCAAGCGACGCGTCTGACGCGTCGGCGATGTATGTAACGCACAGCCCCAGAGACGCGCCTGACGCGTCAACCTAATTGCGCCGACCGTAACCTCAGGTGTAGCCACTCAAGAGGGCTCAGATTTGTATGGGAACTGTGTACGTATCCCACGCAACCGTGCCGATGGTTGAAAACTCTCAAAGTCCACGTGCGTGCGCGTGAGCGCGCAATAACCTGTTTTTTGGGGGTAATTGCCTTCAATTTTTTACTCTTGTAAAATACGTTTTCGGGGGCTCTGTAGGACCATTTTTTAAGCTTTTTGAGCGGTTTTTCGTTGTTTTTCCTTCATTCCTACCCCATTCGCTATTGTTTCTGGAATACAAAAAAAAATTGAAAACCTGCCGGGTTCTGGTGAACAAACATTACAAAACTAGCCGGGGCTCCACGGGTTAAAGGGTTAAAATCGAGTGCAAATGGCCGGGAGCGCAGCAGGTCAGACAGCTGACTCCCAGGGCTTACCGCCGCCCATTAACTCATGTTCCCTGTGTTCTCGAGAGGCAGGCAGTGTAGCCAGTAGTGAGCATAGCTGGGAAAAATATACCGCTATACGCTAAACTCCCATGTTCGTGGCACCACTGCAAGAGAACCACGAGTGCTACGTAGCTCGTTCTGGTCTCATTTTGAAGCTTTTAGCGCCTAGTATTTTGCTGAATACATTTCTTTTCATGCAGATACTTGATTGATCATCCAGGAGGGCCTGAATATGCCCAAATGAGCCCAAAATACCCCGCTAGACAAGGGTTAAGGCTTCCGGCAATAGAGAAATTTTGACTGTAAGGTAAAGGGTAAGTAATGGTTTGAATGATTCAGGGTAGGCTCGTGTTTCTACGACCTTAGTAATTAAAATGTTATGGATAGAAATTAAATTAATTTACTAGTTTGAATTTATGTATATAGGGTGCTAGTTGTTTTGAATCTTGATTCCAATTTAGTGTATTGACTTTCAGTTTTTTAGTATATAGTTGGGTTAATGCTTGGTGTATATGCGTCCGTGTGAAGCGAAGACCTCTAAGGTTCACTAGTAGCATTGTTCTTGGACTAATGCTTATCATACAATTCTATTTCTTGTTTATTTCTAAACCATATTTAATGATCTTCCACATGCATATACTCTGATCTATGGTATCTTCAAGGCTTAAGGGAGCTCTTTTTAAAATTCCCTAGTGTGCGTCGCGCCACACGCTTCGTGAGTTAGCACGGCCGCACAGTCCTATAGTCCGCTTGGTCTTTGTATATTGACTAGAATTAGCTAGTGGTGCCAAATTTGATAGCTTCCTGATATAAAGATCTGAAATGGGCATGTGTGTGAATAATATGCTAGAGTAAAGGCTATTATAGTGGAAGTTTCTATTGTTTATTATTACCATCAATAACACTTACTAGGTGAAAAAGTGTAGGGTTTTAAATTTCAGATTTTTTTGCAAAGTTGCAGAAGGGAAATATTAATTATATATCTTGTAGCAATTTAATCTTATTAAACATTCTGTAATAGTTTTTTATTTTAATGCTTAATATATTACAAATTTCCAGTTGTAATTTACCTCAGCATATTAGTAATGCAAGTTGGGTAGATTACATTTATCAGTACCGTATGTAAATGACTTTTCTAATAAATGTAAATTTCTGTATTAAACCAGACTAATGATTATTAACTATTTACAGGTAGGGAGAACAGTGGTGAATCCGGCGTGGACATGAGGGGATGAGGGGTGGACATCAAATATAAATCCCAAATGTAAAGCCTTCTCCCTGTTAGTTTATTTTAAGCTTAATAGCTCATGTAGTGATGTATACCCTATGTGGTGATTTTGTTCTTTTATTTCAAAATTTCATTTTACTAAAGTGTTATTTCCACATAGCGATTTTGATAAGTTCTTTTGCCTTTAAATTGTCGTCCCAGTTTTGGTTGTTTATTTTGCAAGTTTTACATTATAATATGGTGTCTGCTCCCCTCACCCCCACCCCCCTCACTGGATCAGCCACCACTGTTGACCTTCGCATCGTGGGACTGACAACGCTGGAACGACTCGGACACCCCTTCAAGATTATACTTTATTATGTGGATAGTAGATAATAGGTGAATGGGAGGGTGTGGATAGGTTGGATAGTAGAGGATAGGTGGAAGGGGGGTTGGGTGGATAGAAGAGAATAGATGGTATGGTGAGGATAATCCGGATAGATTAACGGATGGGTCACATTATGGTTGGATAGAAGAGGTTGATGGGAGGGATTCCAGGATTACCAGAAGGATATGTACGAGGATGAAGGTTATGATGGATAGGATAAAATAGGTGGAGGTTGGTGAGGATTTTGGTATGGTAAGGTTGCATTGGAGGTAAAGACAAAACTGAAGTTTATATATAAATTGGAGAAAGCAGTCTACATCTACAGTTTATCAATTTGGATAAAGCATATTCTGCATCACCCTACCAAGATTCCAAATGAGTGAATGAGGTGGAGTTAGTAGGACCTGTAATACTTTGTAAGATTATGGTTCAAAATAAGATAATATATATATAGTGAATGTTAATGTTTGTAACATTTTATGTGCAAAATAAATAGTTTTACCATTACAGTACCAAACTATTTGGTCCTCCTAACTTCCAATTATATGTTATTTCTGTACTGTACTGCAATAGGAAAACCTCGAAGCATTTCCAGAACCTTGTGAAAACCTTTATGTAGTTTGCTGAGTGTATACCCTGTTCACTATAGGTAGGCCAAACAGTGTCAAGCCGGAGTTGTTCCCTAGACCTCCAGCAACCTTAACATTTAACCCCATTGACCCCCTTTCAAGAGAAATGTGTGCATTTTTCGGTAGAAAAATGTTCCTTCCGAAGGCCGGTTCCTTTTATATTCCAGGCTCGCTATAATTTGCCAGGAATAAATGGACACCTGAATGACACAAATGGTCTAAAAATTAACAGAAATAGGGCGAAAGTTCTTAAAATCTCCAAAGCAATGGGGCTAAACAGGGAGAAAATAATCCCTCAATTGGAAATCTCCCCTTAAATGACCCACATAGCGATTTTGATTGGTTGTTTTGTCTTTTTACTGTGTTCGTATAAGTTTTGTTTGTTTATTTTTGCAGGTTTTACATTATAATAAGAATGAATAAAAAAAAATCAAAATGAAATAGCATTGGCTTGCCCGTTATATCACTCTCAAAGCCATACTTTGAACTATAAATCATAATTTCTTCCTTGCATAATTATGCAATAATAGACTAATAATAATTGACTCGCCTTCTATGACACTCATAGGCCACACATTTAGAACTCCTAATCTCTATAACTCAAAAATGGATGGAGGAAATGGTAGACATAGTATAATTTTGTAGTAAAATATGGCATCTCACTTATATCAAATAAACTATTTTCCAGTAATATAAATAATTATTCATATTAATGTTTTTAACTTTCCACACCTCCTTCCTGGCTGACTCTTCCCAAATGGTAGAACTATCAGCTTGATTACTTTAGTCGTTTGTGAGTTATAGAGGTTAACTTGGCTTCTTGACACTGAGGCCACTAATCATAATTCCTAAAGTCTATGACTCATAAATGGATGGAGGCAATGGTCTTACTTTCCACACCTCCTTCCTGGCTGACTCTTCCCCAATGGTAGAACTATCAGCTTGATTATTCTAGTCGTTTGTGAGTTATAGAGGTTAATGTTCAAGAATGTTGGCTTACTTACTTGGAACAGGGTATAGTAGAATTGTTTACCAGTAGATATAATTTACCATTAGTATAATTTTTGTAGTAATGTATGGCATCTCGCTTATGAATATTCAATGTGCTTTTTCCAGTAATGTAAATAATTATTCATATTAATGATTAAAGTGCTTAATGAAAATAAGTATGTAGTGAATATAATTTTGGAGGATTGTAAAATTTAAGTTAAAGATTAGATTATTTTGTTTCTTTAATATTTATATGAAGCTTAGTTTTATGCATAAAGGTTAACATAATTTACACTTTTGAAGACTTAGTAACTTTACTTTTTGTATGCTTAAATGTCTTTTTATATTGTTAATGATTAAATGTCTTTTTATAATGTTTATGATTATTGCCTTAAGCAGTATTAATATTTCTCCTTTTGAAGTGGATGCCAGTTAGTAATTGTTTTGGTGAGGTTCAATCACTGGGTGTACAGTTGGTTACAAAGATGCTGTAGTTATGTACTATTATGCTGTGCGACTGAATCTTTGTTTATAGTGGAGTCCCTATCTTCGCGACATGAGTCTTCGCTGTTTCAATCTTCGCCGTAGACCCCAATTATTCCCAATTTCCATTTTCGCTGTAAATGATTCAGTCAACAAATCTGAGGCACCCTGCCGCGGTTTCAAACTTTCAATCTTTGCGGCTATTACTTCAATCTTCGCGCCGCATTTTTCCGCTTAGCCGAGACGTAAACATGCTGGCCAGCCAATCACAGTCCACCATTTGGGCGGCATCTTGCAAAGTCATCACAAATCAGCAAATCACAGGCATCCAGTAGAACGCCATTGTATTCGGCCCCTGATATGTGTGTGATTCGTATATCGCTATTGGTGCAACCTTCCGACTATTATGGCCTCTATTATGTCTGGTGAGAGTGGAGGAGGTCCGGGGGATAACAGAGATATAACTGTTGGTGGTGTAATGGTTCAGATGCTTATGTTCTGGGTGTGGTGTCCCGAGTTTGAATCCCGGGAGGACCATATGCTGTCATTAGTTTATTCTAGTGCATGAGTGTTTGTAATAGAGGATTAATGTTAAGAACGGGGTGTAACTTAATACCACATAGGCCGGGATTGTCAAAAGTTGGTGGGAAACTTTACTTTATTATCATTTACAATGCATAACATTAACTATTTAACACCAAACAAAAATTCATGGTAACAAAAACAGGGTAAAAGGGCAACTTTTGGATTGAGCACGGAACCGATTGGATTTTTCACCATAAAACAAAACTGGGTAAAAGGGCAACTTTTGGATTGAGCACGGACTTGTTTTTACCTGGCGGAAAATATAATCGCCTAGCAGTACGTTTCTTGATACAGTACAGGTACCTGTATGTACTGTATTTTTTTTTTTTTTTTTTTTAAAGAGACAATGAACGGAGGAAGGAAAAACACAGATAAAACAAAAAGGTCCATGTGCCTAAAGGCATCCTCCATTCATAAAATGTTTGTAACAACTGGATTTAAACATTTGTAAATTGTAAGTTTGTGGAAAGCAATTTGAGGGAAGTGAATTCCAAAGAGTAGTAGCTCTGGGGATAAATGAATTCTGATAAGCAGAAGTTCTGCATTGTGGAGGAGAAAGTGTAAATTCATGGGCGCTCTCAGCTGCCCTAGTTCTACGGGGAAAGATGTGGAGAGGCGGCACAATTGAAGCAAGTTCCTCGGAACAATTGCTGTGAAAATATCTGTAGAATAATGCAAGGGATGCAACGTTTCTTCGTATGGATAATGTAGGAAGGTCCTGTGTGATTGCAGGGTTATTGATTAATCTAATAGCTTTATTTTGAATTTTGTCCAACTGCCTCAATGCAACCACTCCACTTCCACCCCACAGAGGTGAACAGTAATCCATCTGAGAACGCACATGACTTTTATATATTACGGCCAACTGCTCGTCAGTGAAGAATTCTCGAACTCTGTACAGGAGTCCCAGTTTTTTAGAGGCATTCTTAGCAATGCTTCTAACATAATGTGTCCAGCTCAAGTTAGTAGTTAATGTTACACCGAGAATGTCAATACTAGGGGAAGTGGGAATATTTACATCATTAAAAAATATATGGGAGTCAGTGAGATTCTGTCGGTTAGAAAATTGAATGTACTTGGTTTTCTGTGCATTAAAGGAAACTAGATTCTTTTGTCCCCATCCATTAATTCTAGAAAGGTCCTGGTTCAGAGAAATTGCAGTGTTTATTTTTGAATTTATAAGATCGGGTTGGGTGAAAGAATTGGTAAATGTGAAGGAACTGTGGAGTGTTGAGTCATCTGCGTAGGAATGTATTGGATTATGAGTGGTAGATATGAGATCATTGATATGAATGAGGAACAGAATTGGGGCCAAAACTGATCCCTGGGGAACACCAGCATTTATTGAGTGAAATTGAGAATAAAGGCCATCTACCATTACACATATTTTTCTGTTATGAAGATAAGAAGAAATTAGTGGAACTAATGATGCAAGGCCATAGTGTGACATCTTCGACAATAAGGATTGATGCCAGACTCTATCAAATGCCTTTGATATATCCAGTGCTATTGTATGTGTTTCACCATGTTGGTCTGTAGCTTGGTTGATTTGATGCGTAAGAAGGCAAAGAATGTCTGCAGTTGATCGACATCGTCTAAAACCATATTGCCTATCACTGATTAATTTATTTTTCTCAAGATGCTTAATTATGTGATTATTTAATATAATTTCAAAGACTTTACCAAGAGTGGAAGTTATAGCTATTGGTCTGTAGTTTGATGGATCTGAAGAGGCACCTTTTTAGGAACTGGATGAATGTTTGCTTCTTTCCAGGGTACTGGGAAGCATGAGGTATGAGTACACAGACGGAAAATTTTTGCCAATACAGGAGCGAGCACCAAGGAGCAATTCTTAAGTACTATTGGAGGAATTTCATCTGGACCAGGAGCCTTATCTACTGAGAGATTCTGCAAAATAGTTTTGACATGTCTGGTGTGGATCTTAAGTGAGGGAATTTCAGGCGAATTAAAATTAAGTACAGGGACATCTTGATTTATTTCATCTAAGGTTGAGTTGAGTATGTATATACTCAGGCACATACCCCTTTGCTGGGGATAGCAGACTCCAGACAGAGCCCGAACAGAAACAACTCAAGGGTTCTAATTCTCGGTGTACGGGACCAATTTCGCGTTCCCTCGCCCCTTTCTCTGACTCGATGAGAAGGAGAATTTTACTTAATGGAGAAAATCTGAATCTATTTGTAAATCATAATGCAAAGTTATTATTACATGTTTTGCAATAAAGAGTTCTGTAATACCAGAATAATCCACATGGGTAGCCTATATGGCAGTTTACCCTCCACAAAACAACTAATGACTATACTGTACTGTATTGTTAGTTTGTAACTGTTGGTAGTTCTTTATTTTTAAGTACAGTAATGGTAATTAATAGAATATGATTTTACCTTTTAGCATTTAGAAACTTCAAATAATCAGGTTTGGATGAATACATTTTAATACAGATAATGAACTAAATTAGATGACAATTAGATTAAGCTTTTTATTGAAGGTTTAAGATGAGTTCGATAAAAATGCATTGTAATTACACTGACGCACCTTCATGCAATTGTTGTTTTGAGTAACTAGCCTATGTCATACAGCAAATGTCCCAATAACAGCTTCTCTTATTTAGTAATTTTATCTTTTTCATTGTCCAGGTGAAGTGGCAGTGGCATCTACAGCATTACTATATACAGTTTATCTTAACCGGGTGAGAATGTTCATCAAGCTGTGGTTTTCATTGTCCAGGTGAAGTGGCAGTGGCATCTACACCATTACTATATACAGTTTATCTTAACCGGGTGAGAATGTTCATCTTGCTGTGGTTTTCATTGTCCAGGTGAAGTGGCAGTGGCATCTACACCATTACTATATACAGTTTATCTTAACCGGGTGAGAATGTTCATCTAGCTGTGGTTTTCTTAGCAATTGTACGATACCAAACTACTAAATCTTTACTTTAGTTGTTCATATTTAGCTCCGCCAACAAAGTTGGGCAGAGGTTGTTTTCGCCTCGGTTTGTTTTTCTGTCTGTAAACAAGATATCTCGGAGTTATGAACAGATTTTCACGAAATTTGGTGAGCAGATAGGATAGGTGTGAAGGAAGAAGTTATTCATATTTAGGTGGTGTTCTGGATCATATACTGGAACCCAGATCCAGAAGAATATTTAGGCGTAGGTATTCACTATACCGAGTGCCCCTCTAGTTGACAGTGTATTCTAAAGTCACAGCTCCTTAAGAATATTGAACATAAGTATTTCTCACCTGGTTAAAATTAACATTATAGTGGGAAGGTACAGTCGGCCAAATAAGTGACGTCGCAGCACCAAGTATATTTCCATCTATAATTGGTATCAGCACTATCTAAGCTTAAATTCATCGTTTCGAGCGAGATATACAAACATGTTCCTATCTATACACACCCTATTCATCATCTGACAGACATTAACATAGTACACAGCAAGCAAAACTTAAGGGGAGGTATTTAGTTTGTTCCCTAGACCTCCATCAAGCTTAAAATTACACCCCCTTGAGTCCCTTTCAAGATAAATTTGTACATTTTTCGGTAGAAAAATGTCCCGGCCGAACGCCGGATCCTCTTAAATTACAGGCTCGCTATCGCTCACCAGGATAAAATCGACACCTGAATTGCATGAAAATGATCACGTAAACAGCCCTATTTTGGCTAAAAACACCCCGCTGGGCGGTACACATAAATAAACCGCATAGGCCGCTCGTAAGGTGTTAATATGGTGTGAAAGTTCCTAAAATCGCTAAACTAATGGGGCAAACGTTTTATAATATCAAAAGCAATGGGGCTAAACATGAGTGAGAAAGGGGTCAAGAAAAAAATCCCTCAAGTGGAGATCTCACCTTAATGACAGTGGAGACACAACTTATTTGGCCAACTGTACATCACAGAAAACTGCAGTGTTATGGTGCCGATACAGTGTACCAGCGGCCAGAAGATACCCTGGAGCATCTTCAACGTCGGGTGCTGCATTATATACCGCTATGTAAGTTAGACATCTGTAGTTTCTTAACTTTATATTTTTCTTTACCATTATTTACAATTAAGGTAAGATTGAATAAACTTTATATGGCATACAAGCTTATTTTTTTTGTTTTTTTTTGTTTTAACTTTAATGCTCAAGGATGTGATTTGTGCCCTTTCCGGGATACTTAACCCGTTCTGTACCGGTGATGTACTTTTCATTATATTCTGGCAACTATTAGACAATTGTTTACAGCTTATGAAGGACGTCTACTCATTCAACGGCTACAGACTATCTGAATTTTATCCTTTTAGGTACCATAATATTACATCCTTCTTAAGCTTCATCAAATTGTCTAAATGTAGCTATGATAAAATATAAAAGACGTCGCCGGTACAGAAGAGATTAGAAGCCTTTGTGACATTCAGGGGTGTTTAGAAAAGTTTAGATTAGTTACTTCAACCTCTGCAGTGGTCTCTGAGCGAGCTGTGGGCAGAAAACTAATTTTGGAGAGGTAATTATGAGATTAGGAGAATTCTATTTCTGAATTCAAATTAGCAACCCCCGGTGCCTGAAAATGTTTAACAATATTAAGCCTGTAGCTCTTAAGTAATATTGTCTAATGTCACTCTGCCATATTAAGCCTGTAGCTCTTAAGTAATAGTGTCTAATGTCACTCTACCATAACGCTTTGTAACTTTAATTAAGTTATTAGTAAAGTGTTATGCTTGTAAGCTGGATTATACTCTTCTATCTATCTATCTATTGCCCGACGGTGTGATCCCTGAAGGGGTGGCCACCAGTAAACCACCCCCATGCACCTCTGTCCCCAGTCAGTCGACGTCCCTCCCCCCAACCAGCACTGCCTTCGTTCATATACTTCCTCACTCCATCCTTCCACCTCTCTTTCGGTCTACCTCTCCCTCTCTGTCCCTCCACCTCGCTCTCGTACACCCTCTTAGTCATTCTCTCGCTTTCCATATATTCCATATGGCTCTTCAGGTTTAGAAAACATTATGGGATATTTAGAAATATTGTTTAATTTATTTGTTCCATCCTAGGCCTCAAAACTTTAAAGAATACCCCCAAGACCCCCTTTCAAGATAAATTTGTGCATATTTTTTAGGAAAATGCTCCGGCCAAAGGCCAGTTTCTCCTAGATTGAAGGCTTGCGAGAAAATACACCTAAATGGCACAACAGGTTTTAAAAAATCTCAAAACTAATGGGGTGCAGTATTTGCTGTTCTGTACTTGGTTTCTAATTTATAAGAACACTAATGGGGTGCAGTATTTGCTGTTCTGTACTTGGTTTCTAATTTATAAGAACACTAATGGGGTGCAGTATTTGCTGTTCTGTACTTGGTTTCTAATTTATAAGAACACTAATGGGGTGCAGTATTTGCTGTTCTGTACTTGGTTTCTAATTTATAAGAACACTAATGGGGCGAAGTATTTGCTGTTCTGTACTTGGTTTCTAATTTATAAGAACACTAATGGGGCGAAGTATTTGCTGTTCTGTACTTCGTTTCTAATTTATGAGAACACTAATGGGGTGCAGTATTTGCTGTTCTGTACTTGGTTTCTAATTTATAAGAACACTAATTGGGTGCAGTATTTGCTGTTCTGTACTTGGTTTCTAATTTATAAGAACACTAATGGGGTGCAGTATTTGCTGTTCTGTACTTGGTTTCTAATTTATAAGAACACTAATGGGGTGCAGTATTTGCTGTTCTGTACTTGGTTTCTAATTTATAAGAACACTAATGGGGCACAGTATTTGCTGTTCTGTACTTGGTTTCTAATTTATAAGAACACTAATGGGGCGAACTATTTGCTGTTCTGTACTTGGTTTCTAATTTATAAGAACACTAATGGGGTGCAGTATTTGCTGTTCTGTACTTGGTTTCTAATTTATAAGAACACTAATGGGGCGAAGTATTTGCTGTTCTGTACTTGGTTTCTAATTTATAAGAACACTAATGGGGTGCAGTATTTGCTGTTCTGTACTTGGTTTCTAATTTATAAGAACACTAATGGGGCGCAGTATTTGCTGTTCTGTACTTGGTTTCTAATTTATAAGAACACTAATGGGGCGAAGTATTTGCTGTTCTGTACTTGGTTTCTAATTTATAAGAACACTAATGGGGTGCAGTATTTGCTGTTCTGTACTTGGTTTCTAATTTATAAGAACACTAATGGGGCACAGTATTTGCTGTTCTGTACTTGGTTTCTAATTTATAAGAACACTAATGGGGCGAAGTATTTGCTGTTCTGTACTTGGTTTCTAATTTATAAGTAGTACTGTTGATGTCTCCCAAAACTCAAGAAATATCTCCCCTTATCTATGCTAACATTTATTTGCCGTATCTTTGGGGGGTGGGGGGGGATGGCTTGTTACAGGGAGCTCTGCCATTTGTCTCCTTACACATAGGAAACAATATATATATATATATATATATATATATATATATATATATATATAGCAATGACCTATTTGAATCTGAACCTTGAATCCCAAGATCTGAAGCCATTTGGATATAATAAAGAATAGTATGGTCTCGTCTAGGTTATACTGCATATACTATCTATCTATCTATATGCTCAGACCCAATCCCCACTTTTCCTGTTTTTATTTTTAATTTATTTGTTTATTTATTTATTTACTTTTTTTTTTTTTTTTTTTTTTTGGGGGGGGGGGGGCTGACTTAAGACAGAGCAAGAATAGGGACAACACAAAACACAACAGAACGTAATGAACACACAAAACAAAACACAAATTCACACACATCTAGGTCATCCAGGAGAAGACCCAGAGACTAGGGTCACCAAGGTCCCTCCAGCACTCCCCAGGCCCCCGACCACCCAGAGAGGATCCGATCTCGGTAGGCAGACATGCAGCGAAGCCCTACCACCACAAGCCCGCCACCACATTTCCAGGCGCACCCTTCATATTAACCCGGCGAGCGCGCGCAGGGTGTAGTGAACACCACACTTCTGGGCGGCAATATTAAGCTCCATTCCCGCCTATAATCGTCATTTTACGATAAATATCGTTATTACTTATTCATATGCGCCTATTTTACGTTTAATATGAAGATAGTAACATGTAGCAACAATAAAACAAGTGGGAATATTGTTTGGATGGTGAAAATCGTGAATTATTGCCGAGCGTTCATTCATGAGGTGAGAGACGGGAGGCCCACATCCTCTAAGTAAGTACTTCACTATCGACCAATCTAATTACACACAGGGAAACGGTTGCAAAACTATTGGTAAATCTTTTAACTCGCACGAATCTAAGAATTTCTTCTTCAATCGAGTTGTCAACTTGTGCAATGGGCTTCCCCGAAACGTTATATTCACCGTTGATTCATTTAAACTCCGCTTAGACAAATATCTCGCATCAAACCCGCGACTGACTGCGTTTATAAATGAATAACTTTATTTTATCCCCCCCTCAGCTACTAACCCATCTGTCCTCTACTAACTTCCAAATCCTGCCACGGACATTAGTTCCAGGGCAGTAATTCCCTTTCCAATGTTCCCTTACCCACTCTAAACCACTGTTTGGACACTTGATCCTCAGTGTTTTGGAGGACAAGCAACCTAGAAGGGTCACTAGATCTGTTGTTGCTTGATTTCCTTTGTACTCCTTTGTACTTCTTTGTACTCCTCTCGAAGCCTGGGGAGTGACTAAGGCCTGTCTCTCTCTCTCTCTCTTTCCCGCGCATAGACACACACAAGACCACACCCTAGAAACGGTTTGGAGATGTTTACACGAAAATGTACCAATGAATAAGGGAATAACAGGGAAAATAGGTGATAATTGAAGTGGGGGGGAAAGGGGGGAAGGAGGGGATTTTGACAGATGTGGAGTAGTGATAGGAGGTATGGAGGGGAAATATCTCACTTAATAACCATTTCACTTGTTTTAAGTGCTACTGGGGCCTTTTAAAAGTTTTTTTTTAGGCCTTACCTCAAGAGGGTCCTCGCCCTTGCCCACCAAAACCTCTTAAAAGTGTTTTCGCCGTTCCCGGGTTAATAGTCTCCCTGTATATACATATATTAAAATTGGTGTGTTGCACTTATATATGTTGATGGTGACAACTAGTCATTCTGAAATAATCGAATGTAATGGTCTAGATGCTTGTTGTCCCGAGTTGGAACGCAGGAGGACCATAATTATGCTTTCATTATTTTAGTCAAGTACATTGGGGTTCCTAATGGATGATTAATGTTAAGAATGGGGTGTTCCTTAGCCTAATTAATAATAATTTCTCTCACACCAAACACTTTCCAAAGACTGGATACTAAAATGTTATCTTCCAGGTGGGCCGTATGCCATGAAGATCATGGACCATAGTGAAGATCCCCAGCCAGACGAGCCACCCACTTTACCAACCATGCCACCATCTCTACCATCACCACCACCACCTCTACTACCACCACCACCTCTACTACCGGTACTATTATTGAGCTAATCCTTATGTATGTATGTATATACTCAGGCACAAACCTCATAGCTGAGATCGAACAGAAACAAAATTTAAAGTAAACAAATGTAGGGTCCGAGACCACTCCCGCATTCCCTCTCCCCTTTCTCTGTCTCGTCTAGTAGATGAAACATAGTTAAAGATAATTCGCAAGTGAATTGCCTAAGGAGTTTCCCAATTGATGATGAAGGTTAGGTATCAAGAGTATTAGTGATGTGATGTGTACTAGCAGGCTTGGATGGTTTGGACATGTGGAGAGGATGGATGAACAAAGTTGGGTTAAAATATGCAAGTCCATGAATGTGAAGGGAGCTGCACCAAGGGGCGGACCAAAAAAGACATGGAATCGGACTTTGCCGTCTGATCTTCAATCAAAGATCTTAAGTAAGTCGGCTCTAAAAAGGGTTGCCTGGAACGCCACCATTAGGACGTGAGATCTGAATCCTGCTTTGTGTGGAATACTTGGTGTCTAAATTTGTGTATAAGTATTAGATGAATTTGCAGTCCGGATGGCTTGCTTGGGGACATTTGGTATTTTTGTTTATATTATCCTAATATAAAACTTTCAAAATAAACAAACAAAAACTGGGACGATACAAGATAAACGCAAAATAACTAATCCAAATCGCTATGTGGAAATAACACTACTGGGACATTTTGCTACAAGGACTATTCTATGCAAACATTAAAAGAACATCATTAGCGATGTATTTAATGTACCATACAGTAAAATATATCCTTTAATGAACTTATGGCCAAGTATAATGTCAAATAATCAACAGGCACTCGGCACTCGGGTTGGAATCCCGGGGGGGTTTGTATGAGGTTTTTCTCAAGTGGCATTACTTGATTTAAAGATTATAGTGTCAAATATTTAGGTCACTAGTCAACTGTCAACTCGGCTTCTCATCCTAACCGCGCATAAACTAACCTAACTAAACTAACCTAACTAACCACTGATGTGGCGGCGTCTATGCCGTGGGACCACCTCCTGGAGCTGCCAACCGTGGATGGCTGCAGACCCTCCACGGCTGGAGACAAGATCAAAGACCAGTGGAGGACAACCGGATGCCGGCCACGGGGAGCAGTTTCGGGAGCCAAACCGTCACAACCATCCCCTGCCCCCTCCCTGGGGGCACGGGTCCTTAGAGCGGCTTCGGTCATGCCGGGAATTTACACACCTCTCACACCACACACACACACACATCACACAGTTTTTCCTACACCGAGAAATGACTCTCCGGCTGTCATTTCTCGAAGACTTCTTCTAGCGGGAGACATTGAGAGCAACCCAGGACCCACCTACATATACATATGTCCAACTTGTTCAAAACCCATCACTTCGAGTCGCCACACTAAGGGTGGCGACTAAGGGTAATTCATGCGGGAACTGGACCCACTTCACCTGCACAACACTTGCCTCCAAGAACCACTACATGAACACCTGGACCTGTTCCTCATGCCCAGTCAAATCCCTCACCTAAAACCCGTCCACCTCTCCTCCACAACCCACCTAACCTTCCCATATCATCCACTACCCCCCCTAAAACCCGTCCACCTCTCCTCCCTAACCCACCTAACCTTCCCATACCATCCACATCCTCAACTCAATACACCACACACCATCCTAATTCATTCCATCCCCCATCTCCTGGACCCAAATCCCCACCCCCACCTCGCCCATCCCAACCCCCACCCCCTCCGTCACCCCCACCCCCAACCCCATCTTCGTGCAGCAGCACCCAACATACATCGTGCACATACCATTAACATTCTCCAATTGAACATAGATGGCATCAACACAAAGAAACACGAACTCTCACACTTCATCAAACAACACAACATACACATTGCCATCTTACAAGAAACAAAACTCCGCACAACACAAAAAACACCTACATTTCATGATTTCACCACCATCAGACAAGACCGGGCCGTCGGCGGCGAAGGTGGACTAATCACCCTGGTACACAAAGAAATATCATACATAGTTACCAGTGTACAAACCAAATCCCTCCTCCCCCCAAATGATAACACAACAGAAATACAATCAATTAAAATACGCACTGGCAACAACTCCAACATAACAATCATAAGCACATACATCCCTCCCTAAACATCCCCTAAAGTACCAAATTAATACAGACCACACTTACAACACATCACAAACGCCCTACACATCATCCTGGGTGGTGACTTCAACGCCAAGACGTCAGCCTGGTTTGTCGACAACCCCGATACAGACAGAGGGCTGGCACTACAAAACCAAACTGATAACCTCATCACCCTTAACAACATCCATCAACATACCCATATTCCTCACCAAGCCCTCTATAACCCATCATCTCCAGACAACACCTTTTGCTCCCCAGAACTCGCCCCCACAACATCCTGGAGGGTGGTCAGAACCTTAGGCTCTGACCACCTCCCGATCATTATCACCACCAAAACCAGACTCGCCCCAGCTAGCCACAAACACACATACACCAATTATAAAAGAGCTAACTGGGAAGCATTCACAAATGAGACAGAACAACACTTCACAACTCTAAACAGTACACCCATCACTAACATCAACAATGCTGTACACATACTCAATAAAGCTATCCAAAACGCTGACAAGAAACACATTCCAAGAGGTAACAGAAAAAGACACAACCCCAACTTCACACCAGAAATTCAAAACCTCATCAGACAACGCGACATACTGAAACACTCCCCAGCACCCAACACACAAGACATCACACAACAAATCCAAGCGCTCAACACCCAGTCTAACAACAAAATACAAGAACAACAAAAACTAAATTGGAATAACTTCCTCCATCCTTCCACCTCTTTCGGTTTACTCTCCCTCTCTGTCCTTCCACCTCACTCTCGTCCACCCTCTTAGTCATTCTCTCGCTTCCCATACGTTCCATATGGCCGAACCATCTCAAGGTGTTCCTTTTCACACTTTCCGGCACATCTACCTCCACACCCCACCTCCTCCTTACTTCCTCATTCGTCTGTCTATCCCTCCATGTAATTCTGCACGCACTTCTCAAGTAACTCATTTCCACCCCTCCCACTCTTGGTCCGAGTCTCTCCACCAACGCCCATGCTTCGCTTCCGTAGGTCAGTGTCGGGATTACCACACTGTCATGCAAGGACTTCTTCACTTCCATACTGACCACCCTATTTCTTGTTACTGCTTTCAACGTTCCTACAACCCTCTTCCCCTGTTGCACCCTCTCCCACACTTCTTCATCCATAGTCTGGAGGAAATTAATAGAAATAAGGAAGCTAGGCCTAACGATGTAAATAGTCAATGGAACTTTCTTAAGCATAGCCTTATCGCTGCCACTGACAAAGTCTGTGGGAAAACAACGGGTCACCCCTGGAATAAGACCTCCTGGTGGTGGAACGATGAGGTAGAACATGCTGTGAAAGAGAAAAAGAGATGCTTAAAAGTATGGAAGAAGGGAGGCAGCAAGGAGGAATACCAGGCAGCTAAACGAACCGCCAAAAGAGTTATTTACAATGCTAAAAAAGGCATTATGGACCTGGTCCTCGAACAAGTGTATAACACTGACAATCCCAATGGGATCTTCAACCTAGCTAGGCGTGCTAAAAATGACAGTAGGGATATTATAGGTGAACAGTGTGTTAGAAACGATAATGGGAAGATTGTGTATGCAGAAAATGAAATCAGAGAAGCATGGAAGGCACACTATGAACGATTGCTAAATGTAGAGTTTGAATGGGATAAGGAACAGCTTAGTATCGAAAAAACAATATCTGGACACCCTCCTTTGATAGCACCAACTGTAGTGAGCGACGCAATCAATAAAATGAAGGACGGTAAAGCACCAGGGTGCTCTGACATTGTCGCTGAGATGATAAAAGTCTCAGGGGAGACTGGTGTCAACTTAGTTACTGAGTTGATAAACACCATTATTAAAGATGAGAAAATCCCAGAGGAATGGCACAAAGGTGTAATGGAAAATATATACAAAGGAAAAGGGGATGCGCTAGATAGAGGTAATTATAGGGGCCTGAAAATGCTTGACTAAATCATGAAGGTCTATGAGAGAGTCTTTGAGGGTTTGATCAGGCAAAGCAACTCCATTGATGATATGCAGTTTGGTTTTATGCCGGGACATGATACAACCGATGCTATCTTCATACTCAGGCAGATACAGGAAAGATACTTACTAAAAGACAGGATATTGATCTTTTCTTTGTGTTTGTAGACCTGGAGAAGGCCTTTGACAGGGTGCCTACAGATGTTGTGCAGTGGGCTATGAGGAAGCTTGGTGTGGAAGAGTGGCTGGTGCGTGTGATAATGAAGATGTATGAGGATTCGCGAAGTGCGGTGAGGGTGAAGGGTGTACTGAGTGATGAGTTCGCAGTCCGTGTTGGAGTTTATCAGGGTTCAGTGTTAAGCCCCCTCCTCTTTATTATGGTCCTGGAGGCACTGTCTAGAGTTTTTAGAGGCGGACTCCCGTTAGAACTGTTTTACGCAGACGATTTAGTCCTAATAGCTGACAATATGCAAGATGCTGAGGCCAAATTCAGAAGGTGGAGAGAGGGCATGGCGAGCAAGGGTTTAAGAGTCTATATTAACAAAACCAAGGTTATGCATTGTAGATTGAGACGAGGCAATGTGGAAGAGAGCGGTGCACACCCATGTGCAGTGTTTGGAAAGGGTGTGGGCGCTAACTCTATTCAATGTAGCATCTGTCGACGATGAGTGCACCATGGGGGTAAGCGCTGTAGTAAAATAAAGGGACCCCTGCCGAAGGATAAATCAGACATAGAGAAATTTAAGTGTGTATTGTGAAAAGGCGAGCTTGTGTTAAGTGATGATCCTGTGGCTGTGAATTTTGGAAATGAGTCATTGGAGCTGGTGGACAAGTTTTTTTACCCACGAGATACCATCTCTGCCGGTGGTGGGGCCGAGGCTGCCTCTGTCGCTAGAATTAGATGTGGCTGGGGGAAGTTCAGAGAACTGCTGCCAATTCTGACCATGAAAAGACTGCCTCTCCCCCTGAAGGGAAAGGTGTATGCCTCATGTGTTAGAAGTGCAATGATGTATGCCTCAGAAACATTGGCCGTTAAAGTAGAGGATGTCAACAGAATGGAACGTAATGAGATGAGAATGGGGAGATGGATGTGTGGGGCCAGGCTGCAGGATAGAATAACAAATGTTGAGCTGAGGAGACGTTTAGGTATAAAGAGTACAGTATTAGCGAAGTGATGCGTACAAGTAGACTGGGATGGTATGGACATGTGGAGAGAATGGATGAACAAAATTGAGTGAAAAAATGCAGGTCTGTGATTGTGGAGGGAGCTGCACCAAGGGGTGGGCCGAGGAAGACCTGGGATCGCACTATACGTGCCGCTCTCAAATCCAAAAACTTGACAAGTGAAGCAGCCCTTAACAGGGTTGCCTGGAACGCCGCCATTAGGACGAGACTGAAACTGCACGTATGTGTGGAGCACTCAGTCGTAACATTTTATGTACAGTATTTTATGTACATAATGATGAAAAAGGGACAATAAAAACCAGATAGCCGCCCTTAATGATGCAATAACAGGATTTTTAACACGAGTACCTATAATGGGGGGGGGGGGGGGGCGCACTGGCGCTGTAAGGGTCTTAGATAAACATGGTTCCTGTTTCATATTTTTTTCTACCCTTGATATTTTTTCCATACAGTTCTCCCTCGATTAAAGATTGGGTTACGTTCCTGAAAACCCGATCTTAACAAGAAAAATCATACAGCAAACCCTAAAAAATTATGGGGTAGGCTAAATGCTAATGCATTCTGGGACCAGCCACAATACAAACACAAACTCCTAAAAACCTATAATAATATAGTAAACCAGGGCATCGGATAGTGAGGGAGACTTGTACCTCAAGGGGCGCTGGAGCTGAAACGGTCTTAAAAATACTGGGCTCGTGTTTCATCTTTCTTTTTCCACCCTTGACATAATTCCTTTTTCTGATTGCCTCAGTGGTTTCAAGGAATCCATACCATACTTTACCTAGTAGAGAATTAAGGTGCATGCTGTAGAAGACATTGGTTAGACCTTGAGAGTGGTACTAATAATTCATCATTGCTATACTGTACTATACTGTAGTCTAGTCGCTGTAAGTAGACAATAAATCATGACCTCTAACCTCTGTAACTCAAAAAGGGTAATCAAGCTAATATTTCTACCAATTGGGAACAGTCATTCCAGGAATAGAAGTTGAAATTTACAGCCAATTTGCTCTAGACTTTTTGAGTTACAGAGGAGATGATTTCTGGCCTACTTACAGCAAATAGACTATAGCGTAATGAGTTTTACACATGTAATTGCTGAACAGTTGATTCTCCAAGACTACTACTAAATATTATGAGGTCTTCCTTATTTGGTATTAACCCCTGTCAAACGGGGATGTTTGTAACTTCTACTACCTGCCTGGCAGGCATACTTACCCTAAACGAGCTTCATTCCATGCTCTTTTTCATGCATAAACAAGAACCAGAGCGTATTACAATTTTGTATCCGTGAAAGGGCAGTAATAGAGCTTTCCAATGACACCTGAATCATCCTTGTACGACCATGGGATCTCTTGCAACAATTGCGCAACACGAGGGCAAAAACCCTAAATTACGGTAAATTCCCGTGCGGAGCGGTCAGAGCCCGCCTATCGTCCTCCCAACGAGTGGACTCTCTCTCAGAGCCTATATTGTGCTCAACATCCCTTCCGACATATGTCGGGCCCTGCAGGGGTGGCCATGGTTCTCTCACCCGACATATGTCGGCCCCCGCGGCCTGAGTGTTAAGGAAGGTGGTCAACATACCTCCCAGTTTCTCATGTTCTCTGGTATATTGTTGATGAGACTTGGACTCCTACATGTCAACCAGTAGTCCCTCAGTGTGCCCAGAGTGTCAGGTCAGGTTTAATGGTCAGGTTTAACCCCTTTTGTACCGGCGACGTCTTTTCAGTTTTATTCTAGCAATATGTAGTTTATTTTCTGCAGCTTAAGAAGGATCTGTGGAAGTAAAAAGGATTAAGTGTGATAGTTCGAAGCCTATTAGTTGCTGGAGGCCCTTTTTAAACTGAAGCAAATCATCTAATAGTTACCAGAAAATAATGAAAATAATGTCACCAGTACTGAATGGGTTAATGATCTGGTTACCATTAGACAATTTTCCTTAGTTTGTAATCCACCTATACGACTTAAATGGATAAATACAATCTCAACAAACCTTCTTCATAACATAGGTCCTTCTTTAACTGCATAAAATCATCAAATCATCTAATTTTAGCCAGAATCAAAGGTAAAAAGGCATCATGGTGATGAAGGGGTTAGAGTGAGAGAGGTTGAAATGAGTTACTTGAGAAGTGCGTGCGGAGTTACATGGAGGGATAGACAGACGAATGAGGAAGTACGAGAGCGGTGTGGTGCGGATGTGCTGGAAAGTGTGAAAAGGAACACCTTGAGGTGGTTTGGCCATGTGGAGATCATGGAGAGTGAGAGGATGATATAAAAGAATGTTGCCAATTTAGCTACTTTCCATCTAGAGGATCTAGAGGTAGCTTATATACAGTACTTCGATCAAGCAGCAATTTTTTAAATCTAGCGGTATTCTAGAGATTTGAACAATTTTGCATGATATTTTAGAGGTTGTAGCAGTTATCTAGAGATTTTTGGCATTTATGCTACGTACTACAGTATCTAGCCGCCATCTAGCAACTTTTGAGAACCGATCTAGCTGTATTTTGTGTTATAATTTGGTAAAGTCAGTGTCATATGAGTACTCTAACAATGGATGTATCGTAGTCACAGTATCTGAGTGAAAATGTAGCTAAAATTGAGTCTATAAAATGAAATTGTTCACTCAATATAGCTACAGTATACTGTATTTTGTATCTTAGAGCTCCTAATCATGTACAGTCCAGTTTAATATACTGTACAGTGAAAATCCTTTAGCTCGGAATCTGATGGTTCAAAGCTTATCGATAGTTCGGAATTTTTCTTTGAGATAACACGGGCAAAAATGGGTGAAAATCAGCAAAAATAGTTGAGTCCATACACGTCCTTATTTGTACCCACACCAACCTTCAAAGGTATTGGACATTCTCAGACTTGCCAGGTGTTGTTGTGCTCCGGAATTCTACCAACATTGTCGCTAATTCTTACATATTCTCACTTTACCCTTTCGCGCACTGCAGGAAGTGATCGCGTCCTACAGGAATTCTTTAACCTCTGAAGTGCGCATGGGGGTAATTAGACACCTCTCCCTGTGCGCATGTATTTGAGGTGTTTCCGTCACTAAAATATTCATTGTACCATTAATAGCATTAATACTTATCCATATGCGCCTATTATGGGTTGATTATAAAGGTATTAGGGTAGTAGGGGTAGGCAGCCCCGCCCAGGGAAGTACTACCGCCAAGGTTTCGGGAGACTCATGGAATAGCCTGAATTCCATTTTCTCTCCCAGGCCTTGGTAGCTGGATACATATCTTTCTGCCTCACACATCAGGGGTATCAGGAAAACCCTCTTTATATAACATACACATCCAACTTCACGACATTGCCCTACATCGCTATCCTCTATCCATAAAATACTACTCTTCCCACTACATATCATACATGTAACACCATACACTTACCTTATAAATATGGCAGTACAATTGTTAAAGCAAACCTGGTGGTCCCTCGGATATCCACCCCCGGCAGGGTTGGGTTATTGACACAGAGCCCTCCCGGTCGTCATCATGCGACTGTGTCAAGAGCATTGCAACGTCCCAAAGCTGATTGTCAGTACAGCTATTTCTTTAGTAATATAAGGGGACTTCACTCTAACATCAATTCTGTACACCAATTTCTTCAAGCAGAATCCCCTACTCTCCTTTTTTTGACAGAGACTCAAGTAACATCCACATCTGACACATCTAGATTTAATTTTCCAGGTTATCAACTGCTCCAAAATTTCAGACCTAAAGGTGGTGTATGTTGCTTCGCAAAATCTGAAATTGCCCTGGAGGAGGTTACTAGTTTCAATTGTCCCTATTTTGATTATTCTATATACAAATTAATTTCTGCTGGTAAATTTAAATACATATGTGCATCTACCGTTCCCCAAATACTCCTCCAGAGCAAAGTCTTTTTGATTCTCTGTCCTCACAACTCAGTGTCCTCAACTTAAATGCTTCTTCTGAAATCACTGTGTTGGGTGATTTTAATGTCCATAATGTTGAATGGCTCACTCATTCAGCCAGGACTGATGATGCTGGTCTTGAATGTGAGCTATTTGCAGACTCATTTAATCTCATTCAACTAGTCAACCAACCCACCCGTGTACCAGATAATCCTAATCATAATTCCCACCTACTGGACTTATTTTTAACAACCAATTCAGAAAATTATGATGTTACAGTGAGGTCCCCACTTGGATCTTCTGATCACTGTTTGATACAGGCCACCTGTCTATCACCTACCACACCTTCCCACTCTGAACCTGTTTTGGTGACTAAATGGCATTACGATAGGGCAGACTGGGAGGGTCTTCAAGGTTTCTTTATTGATATTCCCTGGACCTCTTTCTTTTCTAATGATGCACACTCCACCTTGAGCCACATACAAGATTTTGTAAAAATTGGAATGGAAACTTTTATTCCTCATCAAAAGTACAGTAAAAGATCTAATTCACCTAAATGGTTTGACCATAATTGTGCTAGAGTAACTGAACAAAAAGCAATAGCCTACAATGCATACACAAGATCAAAAACACATGAAGCCTTTGATTACTTTAGAAACATCAGAAATCATGCCAAAACTGTTTTAAACCTAACTAAATCAAACTTTCTCCATAAGCAGGCAAATACACTTCTAAATAATCCAAATGATAACAAAATATTTTGGTCTACTCTTAACTCATTCAAATCCAACTTCACTACTGCTTCATCCATTCCACCATTAAAATCTCCGACTGGCAATCTTGTAAGTGACCCACGAGGTAAAGCTAACCTTCTTGCGGATATTTTCTCCACCAACTCAACCTTAGATGAAATAAATCAAGATGTCCCTGTACTTAATTTTAATTCACCTGAAATTCCCTCACTTAAGATCCACACCAGACATGTCAAAACTATTTTGCAGAATCTCTCAGTAGATAAGGCTCCTGGTCCAGATGAAATTCCTCCAATAGTACTTAAGAATTGCTCCTTGGTGCTCGCTCCTGTATTGGCAAAATTTTTCCGTCTGTGTACTCATACCTCATGCTTCCCAGTACCCTGGAAAGAAGCAAACATCCATCCAGTTCCTAAAAAAGGTGCCTCTTCAGATCCATCAAATTACAGACCAATAGCTATAACTTCCACTCTTGGTAAAGTCTTTGAAATTATATTAAATAATCACATAATTAAGCATCTGGAGAATAATAAATTAATCAGTGATAGGCAATATGGTTTTAGACGATGTCGATCAACTGCAGACATTCTTTGCCTTCTTACGCATCAAATCAACCAAGCTACAGACCAACATGGTGAAACACATACAATAGCACTGGATATATCAAAGGCATTTGATAGAGTCTGGCATCAATCCTTATTGTCGAAGATGTCACACTACGGCCTTGCATCATTAGTTCCACTAATTTCTTCTTATCTTCATAACAGAAAAATACGTGTAATGGTAGATGGCCTTTATTCTCAATTTCACTCAATAAATGCTGGTGTTCCCCAGGGATCAGTTTTGGCCCCAACTCTGTTCCTCATTCATATCAATGATCTCATATCTACCACTCATAATCCAATACATTCCTACGCAGATGACTCAACACTCCACAGTTCCTTCACATTTACCAATTCTTTCACCCAACCCGATCTTATAAATTCAAAAATAAACACTGCAATTTCTCTGAATCAGGACCTTTCTAGAATTAATTAATGGGGACAAGAGAATCTAGTTTCCTTTAATGCACAGAAAACCAAGTACATTCAATTTTCTAACCGACAGAATCTCACTGACTCCCATATATTTTTTAATGATGTAAATATTCCCACTTCCCCTAGTATTGACATTCTCGGTGTAACATTAACTACTAACTTGAGCTGGACACATTATGTTAGAAGCATTGCTAAGAATGCCTCTAAAAAACTGGGACTCCTGTACAGAGTTCGAGAATTCTTCACTGACGAGCAGTTGGCCGTAATATATAAAAGTCATGTGCGCTCTCAGATGGATTACTGTTCACCTCTGTGGGGTGGAAGTGGAGTGGTTGCATTGAGGCAGTTGGACAAAATTCAAAATAAAGCTATTAGATTAATCAATAACCCTGCAATCACACAGGACCTTCCTACATTATTCATACGAAGAAACGTTGCATCCCTTGCATTATTCTACAGATATTTTCACAGCAATTGTTCCGAGGAACTTGCTTCAATTGTGCCGCCTCTCCACATCTTTCCCCGTAGAACTAGGGCAGCTGAGAGCGCCCATGAATTTACACTTTCTCCTCCACAATGCAGAACTTCTGCTTATCAGAATTCATTTATCCCCAGAGCTACTACTCTTTGGAATTCACTTCCCTCGAATTGCTTTCCACAAACTTACAATCTACAAATGTTTAAATCCAGTTGTTACAAACATTTTATGAATGGAGGATGCCTTTAGGCACATGGACCTTTTTGTTTTATCTGTGTTTTTCCTTCCTCCGTTCATTGTCTCTTAAAAAAAAAAAAAAAAAAAAAATTAACCTGAAACAACAATAAAACGAGTGAAAACAGCGTTTGGATGGTCAAAATCGGAGATATAGCCCGCGAGTTGTATAATGTATGGGTGAGGCAAGCTGCTTTCCCGCCAATTTCCCCCAAGGCCACTGAGACACAGTCGATCGATACTCTCTCTCTCTCTCTTGCACTCGCTTGCCATCAGTGATGACAACACCCTGCTTGCAACTCGCTAATGTTAGCATGAAAATATACCTCAGAATAAGGGAATTACAGGGAAAATAGGTGATAACTGAAGGAGAGGAGGAAAGTGGGGAAGGAGGGGAGGTAGAGGACTGAGATTTTGCATGGCCCAGGGGCCAAAAAAATTAAAATAAAACAAAAATAAAATGTTGTTTTTGTTTTTTTCCGATGTCAAAAGTTGATTTTTTTTTTCACTCACTCTTAAGAGTCTCCCCGCAGTCCGCCGGGGGAACTCTTAAGAGTCTCCCTGCAGTTCCCGGGTTAAACCTTTGTGACCATCAGGGGTGTTTATAAATCTTTAGTTTAGTTATTTCAACCTCTGCAGTTGTCTTTGACCGAGTTGTGGGCAGAAAACTAATTTTGGAGAGGTAATTATGAGATTAAGATAATTATATTTTGAATGACCTGAAAGGGTTAAGATGGCTCCCACAACTCTATTATGGCTCCTTATCAGCAAATCTGACAGGAAATAGGTTAGAGACGCTAAGATCATACCAGGTGAAGAATGCATCCCCCAACACAAGCTTTTGCTGTTTACTATACCTCCCCCAGTTTTTCTCATATTCAGCGATGCCTTAACACTGTCTTGAGGGATGTTAGCTGTTGGGCATCGTCTACAGGGTTTACCTTTTCCAGCGAGAAAACCAAGGCAATTCCATTTTATCGTGACAAACGTCACCTACATGGTAAGACTATCTGCCTCTCAATGAATGGGCATCGGTTACAATTTTCTGATCAGGTGAAGTTCTTGGGAATTATCCTTGTCACACATCTTAACTAGTCTGCTCATATAAAAGACCTTAGGGTATGAGACGTCTCAATGTCTTGAAGAAATGTCACAATGTTAACTGGGGTGCTGATCGTCGGACCCTCCTTATGTTATATACGGCCATGGTTTTGTCCGGCTTGGATTATAGGTGTGCTATTTATGGCACAGCTTCCCAGACCACGCTCAAAACATTGGATCCTGTCCATCATCTTGGTATCCGGCATTGCACTGGAGCTTTCAAGTCGTCTCTCATTACGAACCTGCTCGTAGAAAGTGGCCAGCTTCCTCTCTCCCTCCATCGATAGCGTGTACTCATGAATTCTGCTCTACAATTGCTGTCCACTGATTCACCTGCGGGCAACTTGTTGAGAAGGTGGGTGTGGATGAGTTCCCTCTGGCATTGTTACCCTATTTTCCGGTTTTGGCCCACAGATTCTTTTCGCAACATGATATACCCATGCCCCTTCTGCAGGCGGCTGACCCCTCCATCCCGTATTGGCTTTTATCATCATCTATGTTTTGTACATTTCTCTTGCTGAGGGTCCTAAGTCTTCGCTCCCTGCTGTTCAGAGGTGTGTCGCCCTTCAGCATATGCTACGTCATGCCCCTGCCCGTGTCATATACACTGATGGGTCTAAAAGGGATGGGAAAGTTGGTTGTGCTGCAGTTTCAGAGGCTTCTGTTTTTAGCTTGGCTTTATCCCCATATTCATATGTTTTTACTGCTGAATTGCGTACATTGTTTGGGGCAGTTGATATGGTCCCTTCCTATCCAGTCAACACCCCTCGGGTGGTTATTTATAGATGATTCCCCGAATACCCTTATGGCATTACAAGATCTTTCTATAAGAGATCCACTTATTTCCACTATTCTCCTGTAATGCCTGGATTGTGACAAAGTGTCTGTAACTGAATTTGATGTGTAAATCTGCTTGAGCTATCATGCCAAGTGGAGTACTTCTCTTGGTGTAGTGGCTAGAGCGCTCTCCTCCCACGTGGCGGGCCCGAGATCGAATCTCGGCCGGGCCGCCCCAAAAACATTTGGGGCGAATTTCCGCATCAGACGCAGTTCTTATGTGATTGTCAAAATTGTAAATTGTTGTTGTTGTTGTTGTTGTTCCCTAAGCTGCCTGGCTGAACAGCCCCGAGTCCTTAAGGAAGGCCATGGCCACGGTCGGGCTCTCCCACAAAGCTCTCAAATAGTGTAAATTGTGTTGTTGGCGTAAGTGGTTGTGTGAAATGCAGTCTTCTATGATGTGTTTGATGGTATGGGGTGCTGTGTTATAACCCGGGCAGGTGTCGACGACTGAGTCATCCAGTCTCTTCTGATAGCTCAGAAGAGCTGGATGGTGTCCGCATCTCAGCCTGGCCAGGTGGACTCTGTGCTCGCGAGGAAGGGAGGATTCAGAAGCAGTGGCGTATCTAGGGTGGGGCAGGTATGGCACGTGCCATGGGTGCCACTTGAAGGGGGGCGCCAAATATATTTTTTTTTTTTTTTTTTTTTTTTTTTTTTTTTTTTTTTTTTTAGTAATAACCTAAACTATCCTAACTTAACCTAACCAGGGTATTTAACTATAGTGCAAATCTAATATCAAGTATTATGCCTAAATACCTATCCTATCCATTCGTCATTAATATAATTATATAATAGGCTATGATGAATAATAATGCCATAACGTGGTTTTATAATTATGTACAGTTACTACAGTAATCACAGTAGGCTATATATATTTTAAATACAATTACATGTTAGCCTTTTAGGCAACGAATTCCTGCAAGCCATTGCCTAAACATATCAATAGACAATAGTTAAGTTATCCCTTTAAATATTTTCGGGGTGGTTTTCTTTAGTTACCGGTATTATATTTGATGCAACGTTGAATGGTGTATATATATATTGATATTCAGAGTCCGAAGCCAGGTGAAGTGCAAGGACAGAAGCAGTGAAACCCATCAACAAGTACCTTGAGGAGATACTTCATGTTCTTCTGGACATGACAGACAATGGAAACGAGACCAGTGAAACAAGAAGTGACGCAAAGCAGCTATACAACCGCATGTTGAGTTTCGATTTTCTGACTTTGCTAGGATTTTGGAACAAAGTACTCATTCGCATTGACCGTATTCAAAAGAGAGTGCAGGATCCTATCATGAACTTCCATGATGCTGCCCTAGATTTGAAAGCCCTCCGAGATAATTTTGATAATGAAAGGGAAGTGTTAGTCTGTGATTCACTCGAAGAAGGACTTGGTCTCTGTCAAGAATGGAATGTTGAACCTGAAAGACGTCGGAGACGAAAGAAACAAATGGCTGGTGAGAAAGCAAGAGATGCTGGATTAACAGCCAAGGAGGAAATGGAAAGAGTCATTTTTTTTTTTTTTTTTTTTTTTTCTATGTGATTGAGGGAGGCAAAAGGCATAACTGCCTATAGCGAGTGCCTCCCCCATAGTTGAAAGAGTGACAGGGCCAAAATCAAAGGACGTTCGAGCCAAAATGCCTGGACACACGGAGTTTGAAGCAATTTAAGTCATAGGAAGAGGGAAAGACTGATTCTGGGAGAGAGTTCCAGAGCTCAGCTGTTGAGTAGAAGAAAGTTTGAGAGTAACGTTTCACTCTTGGGTTGGAGAGTTGCACAGAGTAGGGGTGGGATTGAGTTGCAAGACGGGTACCACGTGCCCTACGTAAAGGAGGTGGTATGCACTGGGATAGCTCTGAGGAACACTGATTATTATAGTAGCGATAGAATAGCGAGAGAGATGCAACATTGCGGCGGAGAGAGAGATTGCAGAGAGTTGGTGAGTGGACGGGAGTTAATGATACGAAAGGCCTTCCTTTCAACTTTGTCTAGGAGAGCAGTGTGAGAGGAACCTCCCCACACATGTGAACAATACTCAATACAAGGGCGCACTATGCCCCTGTACAGAGCAAGAAGCTGTGCAGGGGAAAAGAACCCCCTAAGGCGGTTGAGCACACCCAGCTTCTGGGAGGCTGCCTTAGCAAGACTGGTAATATGGTCCTTCCAAATGAGAGCAGAAGAAAAAGTGACACCAAGAATATTGAGAGAAGATGAAGGGTTGATTTTTGTATTGTTGAAGAATAAGGGATAGTCCGCTGGGAGATCCTGACGGGTAGATAGATGGAGAAATTGGGTTTTGGAAGCATTAAAGTTAACAAGGTTTTCTCTGCCCCAATTGGAAATAGTATTTAGATCAGAATTTAAGAGTTCTATGGCTTCATTACGTTTGTCGTTGAGGGACTTTCTGGCTGGGGCGTTCTGAAAAACTAATGGAGTAGTGCAAGGTTGAGTCGTCTGCGTATAAATGAAGGGAACACTCGACCGTCTTCACAAAGAAATGGATGAAAGGTTCGCTCGTTTGCACGACACTGACGCCAAGTTTGGGTTCCTTCTTGATGTCAAGAAACTGTGTTATGGCAGCGACAGTGACAGTAACGCCCTAAAGAAGAAGTGTGAAAATTTGGGTGAATTGTACAGCTCTGATGTTGATGGACAGCAGCTATATGAAGAAATGTTTGACTGCAGAATGTTGCTATCAAGTAGGGCCAACACGAAAATATCAAGACCTGAAGAGCTTCTTGAATTTATTGTTCAGTATGGATATGAGAGTGTCTTCCCCAATCTTCGCATTGCTATGCAGATAATGCTAACCATCGCCATTTCCATCGCCAGTTGTGAGAGATCATTCAGCAAATTAAAGTTAATACTTTCTTACTTGAGAGCCTCCATGGGTCAAGGCAGACTTTGTGATCTTGCTCTGCTCAGTGTAGAAAGAGAAGAAACTGAAACAACTGACTTTGAGGACAACATAGACCAATTTGCATCAGTAAAAGCAAGGAAAGTGCAGTTGTGATTTTCATATACAGTATCAGTAAATGTCAGTCTGTCAGATGTCAGATGTAGTGCAATAATTTGTTAATTAAACTGTTAACGAGATTGACTTATTCGATTTTTTAACCTGATTCAGTGATTATATGGATTTATGAAATCTAAAAGATAGGTGTCAGATGATTGAACAGGGTCTTAAAAAAAGTATAATACAATCCAAACTCAAAATAGGTATCATTAACCTAAACCAAACAATGAACCTAAAACACACACACACACACACACACACACATTATATATATATATATATATATATATATATATATATATATATATATATATATATTTCTAGTCTCTCAGTGGGGATCAAACCATCGACCATCAGGATGATAGCCGACGCTTTAATCAATTACACCACGGCAGCTAGACTGCCGTGGTGTAATTGATTAAAGCGTCGGCTATCATCCTGATGGTCGATGGTTCGTTCCCCTCTGAGAGACTAGAAACATTTAGTGGCTCACGTGTATTTGTGATATATTCTCAATATATATATATATATATGTATATATATATATATAGCCTACTGGTATATCATTCATTATTTAGTGTTTCAATTACCTAAATATAGCTTTGAATATGGCTTTAAAATGCTCCAAGAATTGCTCCTATTTCAAAAAAAATCTCGGGGGGGGGGGGCTTACAGCACCCCCCAGAACCCCCCAGCTGGAGAGGCTCGCTGCGCTCGTCACCACTCGCTGCGCTCGCCCCACGCCACCGGGGGGCGCAATTCCAGTCCTTGCCCTAGGCGCTATCTACCCTAGATACGCCCCTGTTCAGAAGGATGGATTTCGGGAGGTCGTGCTTGCAGCTGCGTGTTGTCTATGAGTGAGTGGATGGAACGGCCAGTGATATGAGTATGGATGTGCTTCCGGAAGTTGGTTTGAGGTGGGCAGGGAGGGAGAGAAGACAGTATTTGTGTGTGATAGTGTGTGCTGGGTGTTGTTTTGATATTTCTTGATGTCTGTGGGTGTCTTGCCATGTAGTGTAGTGGTGGTGTTGATTCGTGGAGGCTGCTGCCAGGAATTGAGTGCCTCTCATGTCTAGATGATCTTTGACTTTTAGGACTTTGGTTTCTTGATGTAGGTGATCTGTGGGTGTAGTAGCTGTGCATCCTGTGATGATTTTAAGGGCTTTATTTTGAATAGTCTGTAAGGTCTTATGATGTGTTTCAGCTAGGCTAGAAGCCCAGGCGGGGCTTGCATATTCCATAACTGATCTTATGTATTGTTTGTAGACTGTGGTGTGGTTTCTTTGTTGTGTCCAAATTTCGTGTGGGCAAGTGATCTGAGGGCGTTAACCCATAACTGTCGGGGCGCAACATAAGTCGAGTATAATAATTCTGGACTATCTGGCGGCGCTCGACATAGGTCGTGTGGCAATTTCAGCACGTAATGTTGCTGAGAGAGAGAGACAAGTGGTGGCAGGAGAGTAGCGAGCGTATGACTGCTCCAGACCACCGCGGCGAACCTACTGACACGAATCCCACCTCCTCCCTCCCTCTCTCACTCGCTATATACGGAATTGTATGGGGAAAGTGCCGAATTACATGCTTTTTGCACTCGCATTGCGCGGTTGTTGCAAGAAAACTTGCCATCATAAAAGGATCGTTATGGTGTCATTGGAAAGCTCTGTTTATGCCCTTTCAGGGATAGATACTTGTTTTACGTTCTGGGTCTTATTTAGGCATGAAAATGATCACGTAAACAGCCCTATTTTGGCTAAAAACACCCCGCTGGTGGCTACATATTATATACCGCCTAGGCGGCTCGTAAGGTGTTAAGTCTGGGTGTCAGTTTCTTTTTCGTGTTTGTGGTGTGCTGTTTGAATATCATTTGGGTGTCGTATGTTACTCCTAGGATTTTGTGTGTGTGTGTGTGTGTTAGGGGTGTGTTGTTTATGTTGAGTCCTGGGACGTAATCGTGCTCTCCTGTCCAGCTTGTGAGGAGGGTTGCAGTGGATTAAGCTGGGGCTAAATTGAGTCTGTTTGTAGTGCACCATTCATGTATTGTGTCAAGATAGTCTTGAAGGAGTCTTGTTGCTGTGTCTAGGTTTTGGTGCGTGCTTGTGAGTGTTATGTCGTCTGCGTAGGAGGCTATGGTTATTTGGGGTGAATTTGGTGTATTTATATAATTCATGTACAGATTGAAGAGTGCGGGCGACAGGACGGATCCTTGCGGGACTCCGTTTGGGAAATTTCTAATGCTAGATGACTGACCGGCAAAAGATACGTGTGCACATCTGCCTGCTAAGAAGTTGGCCAGCCATCATTTTGTGTTGTTGTGCATGTTTGTGTTGTAGATTTTGTTTGTTAGGTTGTGGCGGGGGATGGCATCGAAGGCTTTACTAATGTCAAGTGTGGCAAATACTGATCTGTGTGGTGGTCTAGCTGAGTTGATGCCGTCAAAAGCTCTTTATGTAAGGTCTGTAAGACGAGTGTTTGTGGAGTGCAATGGCCTGAAGCCGTGTTTTGTTGGAGAAAGGGGTAAGTCAGGTGTCATCAGTTGTAGGACAAGTGCTCTATGACTTTGGAGGGGGTGCAAAGGAGTGTGATAGGGCGGTGTGAGGAGGGTAGCGTGGGATCTTTGTTAGCTTTGGGGAATGTGATGATGATACCATACTTCCAGATGTCTGGTATTGTGTTGTGTGAGTAGCTGTAGTTTGATATGTTATTGAGTGCTTGTATGCCTTGTGGTCCCAGGTGTCTGAGGTGAATGTTGCTTATGTTGTCTAGGCCACAGGCGGGTGAGAGCTTGCGATTGTTGATGATATGCTTTGTCTGGTTGTTGGTGAAGGGTGTATAGTACTGTATAGTCAGGGTCTGTGGGGAATTGGCTTTTGCGTCGGATGACACGTCGGTCGTCTTTGTGGGGTTTTAGGTGACTGACATGAGAGAAGTGATTGATGAGAGTGTTTGCTTGTTGTTTACGTGAAGGAGTAGAGTCTGTTGTTGTGATTGCAGCATGTGATTGTGTTGTGTTGCTGTTGGAAAGTGTGATGCTGTTTAGTGTTTTGTAGAGTTTTTTGGGGTTTGTTTTGTGATCGAGTGTTTGTAGGAAATTATTCCAATTTAGTGTTTGTTGTTCTTGTATTTTGTTGTTAATCTGGATGTTGATTGTAAATTGTAATTGTGAGTCATTGTAAAGTCGGCAAAACTAATATGGTGCCGTTTCGAGGTCACTTCACTCTAACAACTACATGACCTTTCCTTGGCCAATTGGAAAATCCAGTATTGCTGGGTTCCTGCCCATGTGGGCATAGCGGGTAATGAGAGAGCGGATCGGCTCGCTAAAATATCCTGTCTTGGTCCAGGAGCAGGTCCTCTCTTGAGCCTGTCTGACATGAAAGCTGTAGTTTGAGAAGTCAGCTCTCGTGCATGGCAACGTGAGTGGTCTTAAAATCTCCTTACCATCCATCTTCGTGCTATCAAAGATATGGTTTCCGTGTGGGCTTCCTCTTTTCAGGGCAAGCGCAGGGATCAAGTCGTACTCACTCGTCTCCGTATTAGTCATACCCACTACACACATGGACACTTAATGACCACTCCACATGCTCCTCCTCCATGGTGCACTACTTGTGACACGAACATTAGTGTGCAGCACTTTCTCATCGACTGCCCACTGTATGCTCGGCAACAGCAGCGTTATTTTTCTTAGCCTTCTCTTCAGTCTATCCTGTCTGACCGTCCTTCCTCTGATATTGTCAATCTATATGCTTTCCTTAAAGAAATTACAATCTTTCATCTGATTTAATATTTTTGATTTCTTCTAGTCATATTTTATTGTCTCTTTTAATGTTGATTTATTTTCTTTCTTTTTATGGTGAACCAATTTGATTTATTTTACCCCTTGTATTTATATTATTTTAACCCATTTCCACTTTTAAGCCCTCCCCAGCCTTTAGAGGGCTTCTGCCCAGTAGGCTGTTGACAAATAATTTGTATTCATTAATTAATATACTCACTGTGTGGATGTAAATTAATGTGGCCATCTACTACCTACTTGGAAAAGGGGGCATTAACAAGATTTGTGGTTTGCTTTGACTAGTAATAATCCTAATCAAAGAGAAGGAACAAGGAAGTCTGTCTATGTTGTATCCACTGCATAGTTTTACAATACTTGTTCATTAAATGAACAATTATTGTTCATTGGTTATGGGCTGGTCTATCAGAGTGAGAACTGAGCGATCTCTGCCATACCCATAGCTTACTCTGGCTGTTCCTTTTACTTATATATTTTCTAGATCTCAAGAGACGGCGTCTCTTCCGTGGATTGACCTCCTAATCTGCCAACCTAGAGGTTGGCAGATTGGAAGCCAAAGCGTCACATTTTTCCTTTGCCCCTCAACTTTCTCTTCATAATTGCTGAGGGGCACAGGGCCCTGGGTGGGGCTTTGGTTTCCCGGGCGTTTCCGCACCCTCCTCAGCTCCCTGACATGGAGTGGCTTCGGTCACCCGGGCTTTATTGTGGTAGGCAGGGAGGGTTCTTTGGGGGTGCTCGGTTATGGCTTTGGCCTTGCTCGGGGCCTTGGGGCTGTTCGGCCAGGCAGCCTGGGGAACAGCAACAACAACAACAACAATAATTGTTCAAATACTCTTACATCTATTGTGCCTAATCTTGACACCTTTCCTTGTGGTACTAGAGCATAATATGTCAGTTCCCATGACTGGACTATCACAGAGCATATGTCAGAACCCATGACTGGACTCTCACTCCTTCACAGAACATATGTCAGTACCCATGACTGGACTATCACTCCTTCACAGAGCATATGTCAGTACCCATGACTGGACTATCACTCCTTCACAGAATATATGTCAGTACCCATGACTGGACTATCACTCCTTCACAGAGCATATGTCAGTACCCATGACTGGACTATCACTCCTTCACAAAGGCATATGTCAGTACCCATGACTGGACTATCACTCCTTCACAGAGCATATGTCAGTACCCATGACTGGACTATCACTCCTTCACAGAACATATGTCAGTACCCATGACTGGACTATCACTCCTTCACCGAGCATAATATTATGTCAGTACCCATGACTGGACTACCACTCCTTCACAGTGCATATGTCAGTACCCATGACTGGACTATCACTCCTTCACAGAACATATGTCAGTACCCATGACTGGACTATCACTCCTTTACAGAACATATGTCAGTACCCATGACTGGACTATCACTCCTTCACAGAGCATATGTCAGTACCCATGACTGGACTATCACTTCTTCACAGAGCATATGTCAGTACCCATGACTGGACTATCACTCCTTCACAGAACATATGTCAGTACCAATGACTGGACTATCACTCCTTCACAGAGCATAATTATGTCAGTACCCATGACTGGACTATCACTCCTTCACAGTGCATATGTCAGTACCCATGACTGGACAATCACTCCTTCACAGAGCATAATATGTCAGTACCCATGACTGGACTATCATTCCTTCACAGAGCATGATATGTCAGTACCCATGACTGGGCTATTATTCCTTCACAGAGCATATGTCAGTACCCATGACTGGACTATCACTCCTTCACAGAGCATATGTCAGTACCCATGACTGGACTATCACTCCTTCACAGTGCATATGTCAGTACCCATGACTGGAATATCACTCCTTCACAGAACATAATTATGTTAGTACCCATGACTGGACTATCACTACTTCACAGTGCATATGTAAGTACCCATGACTGGACTATCACTCCTTCACAGAGCATATGTCAGTACCCATGACTGGACTATCACTCCTTCACAGAGCATATGTCAGTACCCATGACGACTATCATTCCTTCACAGTGCAGAACTTACATATTTTGTATTTCATTATGTATGATATACTACAAACCTTGTCTCTCTATAATTCACTTACTTCCCACCTATGTTCAATTACTCATTCCCTTGGGTCTTATGCCGTGGTGATGTGCAGCTGCACTCACCTTCTAACTCCATTCCCGGGGTCTCTCCATGCAGGTTCCCAGGCCGCGACTCGATCCACCCAAAGCAGCTTCCAACATGAATGATTGACAATCCTTAACCATTAAGGGAGCCCACCTCGTTTTTATTCTTCTCTCTCTTGGTTGTATCCATTAGGCCCCATTCAGCTTACTGTTTTAAGACGTTTATCCCCATCCAGGTGTCGATTTTCTCCTGGCGAATGGTAGCGAGCCAGGATATTTTTTAAAAAGTTTTTGACAGCAGGCTAAATTAGTACATTTTTCGAAAGGAAAATGTTTCGGCGAAGCTGGATATCTCCATACAATGCTGGCTCACTATCGCTCGCCAAGAAGAAATAGACACCTGAATGGGGATAAACGTCTTTAATCAGTAGGCTGAATTGGGCCTAATGGATACAAACATGAGAGAGAGAAAAGGAGATAATTAAAACAAGTGACCTCCCTTAACCCTCCTGGCTCGGTTGTCATTTTAAAATGACACCACAAATTAAGGGCAGGAGCCCGGGTGTCATTTTAAAATCTGTAAGCTTGAAAGCCTATTCAGCTTGGTCTGAACGCCGTGCGTCCGACGCATGTAAACAAAGCCGATCGTTACGTCACCGCACCTAGACATAGAGCTCTACTCAACGCCAGTCTACAGATTGGAAACCGCACTACATTTATAGATGCGTGGGAAATTTCTAGCAGTTAAACTAAACAAAAATACGGTAGCCTAGGCCTAGACGTTTTTCGGCCAGATCGCCCGGGTAGCCCACACTGTCATTTTGAGAGCCTGCCCGGGCCAGGAGGGTTAAGCACACATGGTCTACCCTTTGGTCACCACGACCACTCAGGGTTGTTATACCCATCATCAAAACCTACCACCACATGAACAACAGGGTCAGCTTCACCTCCCTTAAGCACACATGGTCTACCTTTTGGTCACCACCACCACTCAGGGTTGTTATACCCATCATCAAAACCTACCACCACATAAACAACAGGGTCAGCTTCACCTCCCTTAAGCACACATGGCCTTCCCTTTGGTTACCATCACCACTCAGGGTTGTTATACCCATCATCAAAACCTACCACCACATGAACAACAGGGTCAGCTTCACCTCCCTTAAGCACACATGGTCTACATTTTGGTCACCACCACCACTCAGGTTTGTTATACCCATCATCAAAACCTACCACCACATAAACAACAGGGTCAGCTTCACCTCCCTTAAGCACACATGGCCTTCCCTTTGGTTACCACCACCACTCAGGGTTGTTATACCCATCATCAAAACCTACCACCACATGAACAACAGGGTCAGCTTCACCTCCCTTAAGCACACATGGTCTACCCTTTGGTCACCACCACCACTCAGGGTTGTTATACCCATCATCAAAACCTACCACCACATAAACAACAGGGTCAGCTTCACCTCCCTTAAGCACACATGGCCTTCCCTTTGGTTACCACCACCACTCAGGGTTGTTATACTCATCATCAAAACCTTTCACCACATGAACAACAGGGTCAGCTTCACCTCCCTTAAGCACACATGGTCTACCCTTTGGTCACCACCACCACTCAGGGTTGTTATATCCGTCATCAAAACCTACCACCACATGAACAACAGGGTCAGCTTCACCTCCCTTAAGCACACATGGTCTACCCTTTGATCACCACCACCACTCAGGGTTGTTATACCCATCCTCAAAACCTACCACCACATGAACAACAGGGTCAGCTTCACCTCCCTTAAGCACACATGGTCTACCCTTTGGTCACCACCACCACTCAGGGTTGTTATACCCATCATCAAAACCTACCACCACATGAACAACAGGGTCAGCTTCAGGTTAGGTGAAGGACTTGACGGATATGCCTTTACAACGGCCCCTCGTAGCTACTTTCTACTTTCCTATTTTCTGAAGAGTGTAGATAGGGGAGAAGGAGTGTTGGAGAGAGAGAGGAAGCTGTTGGAGTGGCTTTGTTATGTGTGTTATTAGTTTATATATGGTGATAGTGAAGGTATAGAGGGATAAGCCTTTACAACGGCTTCTCGTAGCTACTTTCTACTTTTCTATTTTCTGAAGTGTAGATAGGGAAGAAGGAGTGTTGGAGAGAGAGAGGAAGCTGTTGGAGTGGCTGGGAGGCAGGTCACGTGACCATATTGCCCAAGCTGGCACTCCCGGACTAAGCATCCAATATGACTCAAATTAATTTCAGAAAGTAGACGCTGTTGTGATATTAGCCATGCCAGCGGTACCCCATGATCCTGTGTAGACACTTGGTACTAAAGGAGTTGATGTGTCTCTCTAAATCACTGTTATGTGTCTATGTCTCACAAACAGCCAGCAGACTATTGAATCAATCCTAACTTGTTGTTATATTTTCTCAACCTCGGAACTGTTCGATGTCCATTAGCCTGTAACTCTTGTGAGGCCCCAAGATTATCGATTGAATCTTTGAGGTGTTGGGTGCTTCATATGTCGCTCTAGATGATCAAAGTGGAGCTACAAGGTGTTGGTTGCTTCCTTTTTGCTACACTAAATTAAAAACCTTATTATTTTATACACGTCACTTGATTTAAGAGAGCAGATATATGGTCCTTCACAGCATCTTCAAATATGGTCGGGCATCTTTTATGCTATAAATTGGTGACGATATAGTGGGTGTTTTCTAGATGTATCGGTGAAGCCAGGATATTTGTAGAATAGCAGTAACGATCAGATCACCTCAGAAAAAGCCCTGACATTTGGCGTGGACTTGTTCTATGGTCCATTAGGTCTGCAGTCCACCACGCTAACCACTGTGCAATCGCCTCCCCTATACTGTATGTTGTTGTTTATGTATTTTTGTTTGTAATGTATTGATGTATTTATTTAATAATTGTTTTGCGTGGGGACCATTATATGCACAAGTAGCGATAATATCATTGTAGAAAACTAAATCATTTGATAATATATATGATAAAAGAAGAAACAATGCCATTTAATTATGCACGTTGTTAATGTTCATGAATAAACTATTGCCATTGTTTATCTTCATTATTTAGTACAGTGGTTTTGTTTTATAAAGTCAAATGAAATAATATCCTGAAATAACATAATATAATTTCATGATTTTTTAACAAATATGTAGCATATTTACCACGTCTGTTTGTATTGTGTATTACAGTCATAGGAATATTGGTACACTCATGTCAATGTGTATTAAACCCAAGCTAGATAATATATCATTGTCCAAAAATTATCAATTAAACTAATAGACTCGAAGATTCAAATGACTGTATTATTATATAATATGACTTAGGAATGTATAGTCAAAATCAATAGTTGGCCTATTCTAGAGAGGGACATTATCTTGAAATGTTTATGCCATGAAACAAATAGTACTATTCTCAGGCTATTACACTAACATGAGGGCTGCTGGGTATAAGGTAATGTAACAGAAAATTACAGGTTTTCAGCTAATGATTGATTTAGGGTTTAGGTCTATCTATAGTTTAGTTAAGTTTTAGAGTTTGCAACATTCAGTACAGTATATTCAAGATGGACACTCTACAAATAGGGATACACATAAGTAATCATCATTGCCAATATATTTATTACCATTTTACTAAAGTTAAAAGTTAATTTTGATTACAAGCAGATGTTAGTGACCAATGCATCTCAATTGATGGTGTTGATTCATAAAATACATAAACATTATCAACTAGTTAATCATGACCTAAATGTTCCTATCAGTATGAAATTTGTAACATGTACCTAACATATTTTTAAAATAAATGTTTATGTTATTGTTGCATTGACATTCATTTAAAGAACGTTTATGTTAAATAGTGTATTAATCACTTTAGGAAATATAATAACATATTATTTTAGTGTTCATTTGATGCTTGTCACACAAAACATAGCCTACAAACTAGCATGCAATAAATGACTTCACTAATTTTGTTTAACACTTTCAATCCAAATATGAATTTTAAAACTAATGACTACTATCAAGTGATTCTCTTCAATAACCGATTGTTGTGAATGAAAAGGCTAAACAAATGTCTGGTGCAGAATATCACGTAGAACATGTACATAAATAAGACACATCAATCAATACTGTTTTGACAACTCCATACATTTTACCGACACTAAGTAAGTTGTATATGATAATGCATACAACATTGTTATATATGATAATGCATACAACATTGTTATATATGATAATGCATACAACATTGTTATATATGATAATGCATACAACATTGTTATATATGATAATGCATACAACATTGTTATATATGATAATGCATACAACATTGTTATATATGATAATGCATACAACATTGTTATATATGATAATGCATACAACATTGTCTAATGTGAAAGTAAATTACATTAATATAACTACCAGCGTATGGCTCAAATGTATCCCTAGGTGGACACATTCTCCTCAGTTTTAAACATTTGAGGGATTTTAATTAGTTTAGTGATCGTGATCGAAGGTGTATTCGGATATTATACTTTTCAGTGTTGTCCATTTCCAGCACTACACATACATTATGAAATGTCATTTAGCTAACATGTGTAAGTATGCTACTATTATTGAATGTGCCTTTACTACATTGATATTATTGTATATAGATATATAATTATTATTAAAATAACAAAACCTCCTTAATCTATAATAACATAAATTATGCTAGTTCATAATATCCAGGATTAACACAGCGTGATAATTGGTTGAGCCTTTGTTGTTGCACCAACTACAATATAATTATCATAATCCTAGTTATCCAATACATAATAATAATAATAGGGGATAAAATGTAATGATGGTACACAAACAAAGAAAATCAAACCCAGCATGCTTATGGGTTATGGATATATTTAAATTATACCATGCAAAGATTATATTTCCCTTCACCAACCTTAACCAACCAATATTGTATATCAGTATATGTAGATAGACAGGTTAATAGATATATAGCTATCTGAATACATAACACATCTTAAAATTGTATATAAATTCATATACATTCATATATCTGAGACATAGGTGTATTTGCTTTAGTCAGCCTCATGTTTATTTTGAATTATACATGTAATTTTTGTTATCATTTGGCATCAGAAGCTTGACATGAATAACATAATTATTTATTAATTTGCCCATCATTTACTATTGTTGACAAGTGAAAGTAAAACACTATTAGTTCAGAGTAACTTCAGCACAGTGACATATTAATTGAGTTGATCTGGCTGATACTAAAACATATTGGTGGACAAGTAGTAGTTGTTGTAGTAGTTGTAGTAGTAGTAGTTGTTGTAGTAGTAGTTGTAGTAGCTGTTGTAGTAGTAGTTGGTGTTGTAGTTGTTGTAGTAGTTGTAGTTGTAGTAGTAGTAGTTGTAGTAGCTGTTGTAGTAGTAGTTGTAGTAGCTGTTGTAGTAGTTGTAGTTGTAGTATTAGTAGTTATTGTAGTAGTAGTTGTTGTAGTAGTAGTAGTTGTAGTAGTAGTTATTGTAGTAGTAGTAGTTGTAGTAGTAGTAGGTGTAGTAGCTGTTGTAGTAGTAGTAGTAGTTGTAGTAGTAGTAGTTGTAGTAGTAGTTATTGTAGTAGTAGTAGTTGTAGTAGTAGTAGGTGTAGTAGCTGTTGTAGTAGTAGTAGTAGTTGTAGTAGTAGTAGTTGTAGTAGTTATTGTTGTAGTAGTTGTAGTAGTAGTAGTTGTAGTAGTAGTTATTGTAGTAGTAGTAGTAGTAGTTGTTGTTTTTATTGTAGTGGTAGACTATTCCATCTATGACTCCCTGACACCGCTGGATTCTCAGTCAAACCTGCAGACAAGGTCAAAATTTTCGGCTATAATATCAGGTCATAAATGTGTGTTAGGTTCTGTAAAACATATTGTGGTATTGTGTATAACTCTTTGAAGATTATGGTGCAATCTGACAGTTTATTCTGGCTATCATTATACAGTATACAGTTTATGAAGAATCTGTGGGTATAATGAGGGTAAAGACTATCTCAAGTAACCCTCTGACTTCCATATCCCGTACAGTACTACTGACGTCCTTTTAGTTATATTCTGGCAACTATTAGATCATTTATTCAGATTAGGAAGGACCTCTATAGCGATAATAAGGCTTCAAACTATCTCAACCAACCCTTTTAAAGTACCATAGATCGTTCTTAAGCTGCATAATATCGTCTAAATATAGCTAGAATAAAATATAACACCCGTTGCTGGTACTCAAAGGGACATACCCTTTCTAACCTGAATAACATCGTCTAATAATAGCCAGACAGCAGAACAAAATATGAAATTGGATGTTGAAAGGAATAATACTGTGGTGTTAAATGTGTTCCTACCTTCTCTACCCAGTCATGTCATTGAATGCAGTACTGTTGAAGCTTTCAAAATACACATAAATCTATTAAGGGGAGGTTTTTAGTTAGTTCCCTAGACTTCCATCAATCTTAAAACTACACCCCCTAGACCCCCTTTCAAGATAAATGTGTACATTATTCGGTAGAAAAATGTCCAGGCCAAAGGCCGATTCCTCTTAAATTACAGGCTCGCTATCGCTCGCCAGGAACAAATTGACAGCTAAATGGAACGAAAGGTCTTAAAATTGACAGAAATGGGGCGAATGTTCACAAAATAATCCAACTAATGGGGCGAACGTCTTAAAATGTCAAAAGCAATGGGGCTAAACATGAGGGAGAAAGGGGTCCAGAAAAAAGTCCCTCAAGTGGAAATCTCCCCTTAATCCACGATTAAATGCGTTTACAAACGAATAGCAGCACCTTTGATTGAACCACCGTTATCTTTGTATCACATAGGTTAGGTAGTTTAGCTACAAGCAGCCTCAAAAGGATTAATATATATGTTGTTGCTTGTTTTCCTTTGTACTCTTGGACCTTTTCACTATCACCACATCCTTTATACACAACAATATATAACACTATAATTATTAACTTTATTGTTTTCATAGCACATAGGATGATCCCAATAACCCTATTAGGTCCGATGTAGGTCTTTTGTTTTATCTCCCCTGTATCATTCAATTAAATTGGTGATTAAAAGACGTTTCAACCCATTAGTTTGGCGATAATAACACGTTTCACCCCATCCAGGTGTCGATTTCTTTATGGGCGAGATATAACGAGCCTGTAACTTAGTAGAAATTAGCTTTGGGGCGGGACATTTATATAAGCAATACAAAACAAACAAACATTTATAGCATAAAGGGGTCTGGGTACGTATTTTTATTTTTGAGGAAATCTGGGAAGGCGTTTTTGATAACTAAACTATATTGCTTGAACACAGCAATATCAAGGAAAACACTGGATAATAATTACAAATATGATAACCAATAGGACGTCGGACCAGGTAGTGCTAAGGGTATGAAAAAGGGGCAGGTTTTTGGCTGAGAGAGAGAGAGAGAGACAGAGAGAGAGATAGTGCTAAGGGTATGAGAAAGGGGCAGGTGTTTGGCTGAGAGAGAGAGAGATAGTGCTAAGGGTATGATAAAGGGGCAGGTGTTTGGCTGAGAGAGAGAGAGACAGAGAGAGAGATAGTGCTAAGGGTATGAGAAAGGGGCAGGTGTTTGGCTAAGAGAGAGAGAGAGAGAGAGAGAGAGAGAGAGAGAGAGAAAGAGAGAGAGAGATTAATACAAACATTCATACACACAGACATACATACATGCAAACATTCACACATACATTCACACAGACATAAAGACACTTGGGCACATTCACACATACGTTAATACAGACATTCACACAGACATACAGACACTTGGGCACATTCATACATACATAAATACAGACATTCACACAGACATACAGACACTTGGGCACATTCATACATACGTTAATACAGACATTCACACAAACATACAGACACTTGGGCACATTCACACATACGTTAATACAGACATTCACACGTTAATACAGACATTCACACAGACATACAGACACTTGGGCACATTCATACATACATAAATACAGACATTCACACAGACATACAGACACTTGGGTACATTCATACATACGTTAATACAGATATTCACACAGACATACAGACACTTGGGCACATTCACACATACGTTAATACAGACATTCACACAGACATACAGACACTTGGGCACATTCACACATACTTTAATACAGACATTCACACGTTAATACAGACATTCACACAGACATACAGACACTTGGGCACATTCACACATACGTTAATACAGACATTCACACAGACATACATACACTTGGGCACATTCACACATACGTTAATACAGACATTCACACAGACATACAGACACTTGGGCACATTCATACATACGTTAATACAGACATTCACACACACATACAGACACTTGGGCACATTCACACATACGTTAATACAGACATTCACACAGACATACATACACTTGGGCACATTCACACATACGTTAATACAGACATTCACACAGACATACAGACACTTGGGCACATTCACACATACGTTAATACAGACATTCACACAGACATACAGACATTTGGGCACATTCACACATACGTTAATACAGACATTCACACAGATATTCACACAGACATACAGACACTTGGGAACATTCACACATACGTTAATACAGACATTCACACAGACATACAGACACTTGGGCACATTCACACATACGTTAATACAGACATTCACACAGACATACAGACACTTGGGCACAGTCATACATACGTTAATACAGACATTCACACAGACATACAGACACTTGGGCACATTCACACATACGTTAATACAGACATTCACACAGACATACAGACACTTGGGCACATTCACACATACGTTAATACAGACATTCACACAGACATACAGACACTTGGGCACATTCACACATACGATAATACAGACATTCACACAGACATACAGACACTTGGGCACATTCATACATACGTTAATACATACATTCACACAGACATACAGACACTTGGGCACATTCACACATACATTAATACAGACATTCACACTGACATACAGACACTTGGGCACATTCACACATATGATAATACAGACATTCACACAGACATACAGACACTTGGGCACATTCATACATACGTTAATACAGACATCCACACATACATACAGACACTTGGGCACATTCACACATATGTTAATACAGACATTCACACAGACATACAGACACTTGGGCACATTCATACATACGTTAATACAGACATTCACACAGACATACAGACACTTGGGCACATTCACACATACGTTAATACAGACATTCACACAGACATACAGACACTTGGGCACATTCAAACATACGTTAATACAGACACACAGACACTTGGGCACATTCATACATATGTTAATACAGACATTCACACAGACATACAGACACTTGGGCACATTCACACATACTTTAATACCGACATTCACACAGACATACAGACACTTGGGTACATTCACACAGACATACAGACACTTGGGCACATTCACACAAACGTTAATACAGACATTCACACAGACAGACAGACACTTGGGCACATTCACACAAACGTTAATACAGACCTTCACACAGACAGACATACAAACTTATCTATACTGATTGTAGATATTTCGGCCCATTCAGGTATCCATATTTTTCTAGCGAGTGATAGCGAGCTTGCAACGAAATTATGTTGCCCGACAATTTGATGATGATTATAATTGTTTGTCCCATTGTTGATTATTTGAAGACATATTCAGGTATTAAACTATTGTTGGCGAGTGATAGCGGGCTTGCAACGATTTATATATTTATGTATTTATTTTATTTTTGTCTGCTCCACAGATGATGGTTTGAAGATGTCTTGTCTCATTACTGACTGTGTGAAGATACTTTGAGGTAAAAACATATTCCTGGCGAGCGATAGCGAGCCAGAAGCAAAGGATATATGTGACCCATTAGATGATGCTTTTAAGATGTACAGGTCTTTCCTAATCTAAAGCAACAAGAAATACAGACTAACATATGATGAATTTAAGATATAGGTCCTTCCTAATCTGAAGCAACAGGCAATACAGACCAACATGTGACATAAGGTGTTACGGTACTGAAGGGGGAGATAATACAAGATACTAAAGTCAAATGTTGACACTACTTACCAAGGGGGTGGTGGTGGTGTTGTTGTTGTTAGTACAGTTGACAGATGGAGGGTCGGGTGTAGTGACAAGGGAAGTCCCCCAGACCACGGGGATACATATACCCACACTGGTCCTGTGCAGTTGGCTGACCACTCCCCCACTGTTGTTGTTGTGGTGGTTGTCCATTCAGCCACAGGTTGTCACGCATACCAATCCATGCACCCCACCCCCCTGAGGGAGGTTCATTATTATTATCATTACACACACTATCACTCACACAACACGGTTCTCACATGTCAAATACCAATATAGATTTGGTTTTGTTTTTTCTTCTGGCGAGTGATAGCGAGCCTGCAATATAGGAAACCCGGCCATTTGCTTTTATAGCGACAAATGTACAAATATATCTTGACAGAGTGGGTCTATAAACAACAACAACAACAACCAGTGTATTCCTTTCTTTGTCTTTTTCGGTAGAAAAATGTCCCGGCTGAAGGACAGTTTCTCATAATCTATTTTTTATTAATTTCACCACAACACCAAACACCTCCAATGAAATTAATGAAAGCATATATTTGATCCAGCAGGATTCGAACCAGGCTCGCTACCGCTCGCCTATAGCAAATCAACACCTGAATGGGTTGAAATATTTGGTGATCGCCATTTTTGTTTAGCCTTAACCCCTCCAGTACCGAGACGTCTTTTCCATTGTATTCTGGCTATGATTAGACAGTTTTAGTTAGCTTAGGAAGGACATGAAGCAATTAAAAGGCTTCAACGTATCTTGAGTCACCCTTTTAACAACCACAGATCCTTCCTTAGTTATATACAAGCCTCTAAATATTTTTGAAATACAGTAATAGAAAAAGTCATGCTCGGTAATGAACGGGTTATAGGGGTCCATATTATTAATACACAACGACCACAATGTCTGTCGGCTCGCTATCACTCGCCAGCATTTAATTAACTCCTAAGTATGGTATAATTGTCATAACATTATCTAACTAATGGTACAAAATGGGATCTGGGGAAGGTTATGTATATTTTTAGCTTAACCGTATTTGCTCCATGGTTGGTCTGTTTGGACCTCCCCTGTTTCTCTCCATTAGTTTGGAGTTTATAAGACGGTTCACCACATTAGTTTGCTATAGGAACACACTTTATCTCATTTAGCCTCTACTGTACCAGCGACGTCTTTTAAATTTTATTCTAGCTATATTTAGACGATTTTATGCAGCTTTAGAAGGATCTGTGGTAGTAAAAACGGTTAAGTGTGATAGTTTGAAACCTATTTATTGCCTGTTAACTGAATCAAATCATCTAATGGTAGCCAGAATAAAGTTTGATAGGACATTACCGGTACTGAATAATAGGTTAAGAGTTGATTATTATCTGGGCGCGTGATAGCTTCCCTGTAACATACAAGCAACTGGCCTTCCACCGTGACACATTTGTCTATCATATAATGTCTGGGTGGCCATTTGTCTGTCATATAATGTCTGGGTGGACATTTGTCTATCATATAATGTCTGGGTGGCCATTTGTCTATCATACATTTGTCTATCATATAATGTCAGGGTGGACATTTGTCTATCATATAATGTCTGGGTGGACATTTGTCTATCATATAATGTCTGGGTGGCCATTTGTCTATCATATAATGTCTGGGTGGCCATTTGTCTATCACATAATGTCGGGGTGGACATTTGTCTATCATATAATGTCTGGGTGGCCATTTGTCTATCATATGATGTCTGGGTGGCCATTTGTCTATCATATACTGTCTGGGTGGCCATTTGTCTATCATATAATGTCTGGGTGGCCATTTGTCTATCATATAATGTCTGGGTGGCCATTTGTCTATCATATAATGTCTGGGTGGCCATTTGTCTATCATATAATGTCTGGGTGGCCATTTGTCTATCATATAATGTCTGGGTGGCCATTTGTCTATCATATAATGTCTGGGTGGCCATTTGTCTATCATATAATGTCTGGGTGGCCATTTGTCTATCATATAATGTCTGGGTGGCCATTTGTCTATCATATAATGTCTGGGTGGCCATTTGTCTATCATATAATGTCTGGGTGGCCATTTGTCTATCATATAATGTCTGGGTGGCCATTTGTCTATCATATAATGTCTGGGTGGCCATTTGTCTATCATATAATGTCTGGGTGGCCATTTGTCTATCATATAATGTCTGGGTGGCCATTTGTCTATCATATAATGTCTGGGTGGACATTTGTCTATCATATAATGTCTGGGTGGCCATTTGTCTATCATATGATGTCTGGGTGGCCATTTGTCTATCATATAATGTCTGGGTGGCCATTTGTCTATCATATAATGTCTGGGTGGCCATTTGTCTATCATATAATGTCTGGGTGGCCATTTGTCTATCATATAATGTCGGGGTGGCCATTTGTCTATCATATAATGTCTGGGTGGCCATTTGTCTATCATATAATGTCTGGGTGGCCATTTGTCTATCATATAATGTCTGGGTGGCCATTTGTCTATCATATAATGTCTGGGTGGCCATTTGTCTATCATATAATGTCTGGGTGGCCATTTGTCTATCATATAATGTCTGGGTGGCTATTTGTCTATCATATAATGTCTGGGTGGCCATTTGTCTATCATATAATGTCTGGGTGGCCATTTGTCTATCATATAATGTCTGGGTGGCCATTTGTCTATCATATAATGTCTGGGTGGCTATTTGTCTATCATATAATGTCTGGGTGGCCATTTGTCTATCATATAATGTCTGGGTGGCCATTTTCTAGTTTGAAGGAAGTCTGGGAATACATTTTTGTTAGGTGAGGGAATAAACTGAAACACATCATTCGAATATGACAACAACAATAAAACTAATAAAAACCTCATTAATAATTGAACAAACTATCATAATAACCCACAAGCCGTCGGACCAGATAATGTGAAGGCGTTTGTGGGTGAGTTATCCTCTCCATTCCTCTTTGTTAATATATTCCAAGGATCTGATCCATTAATTAATAAAGGAAGGAAACATTGGCTGTATACTTGTGGGTGAGTTATCCTCTCCATTCCTCTTTGTTAATATATTCCAAGGATCTGATCCATTAATTAATAAAGGAAGGAAACATTGGCTGTATACTTGTGGGTCAGTTATCCTCTCCATTCCTCTTTGTTAATATATTCCAAGGATCTGATCCATTAATTAATAAAGGAAGGAAACATTGGCTGTATACTTGTCCCTTCAACCCTATTTGATCCGAGGGGGGTCTTTTAGTACTTCCCTTGTTTTGTTTCATTAGTTTGAAGATTATAAGACGTTTCACCACAATATTTTGCCGATAATAACTCACTTCACCCCATGCATTCAGGCCTCAATTTTGTCTGGGCGAGCGAAAACGAGCCTGTATCATTAAAAATATCAACCTTTGGCCGGGACATTCTTTCTATGGAAATGTGTACAAATATTGCTTTAACCCTTTCACCACCATTATGGAATGTTCAATATATTCTGGTTACCATTAGATGATTATCTTTAGTTTGTAATCTACGTATGCTACTCAAATATGTAAATACACTTTTACTGGCGAGCAGTAGCGAGCCACGCACAATATCTTTCTAGTTAACCCTTTCAGGACAGTGACGCTTTTTCACTATTATTTGGCTAACATCAGACATTCTGACGGTTTATAATACATTGCAGGCTCACTACTGCTCGCCTAAGAAAACATCGCCACCTGAATGGAACGAACTGTCAGATAATCACCATAAATTTAGCTTGAAAGGGACTGAGGGTCATTTGTCGTAGCTTTAAATGGGTCCGTATTATTATTTAACAACAACAACAACAACAGTGCCTGGCTGCTCGCTATCACTCGCCAGGATTTAATTAACTTCTAAGTTGGGATAAATTGTCGTAACATTTTCCAACTAATGGGGCAAAAGGGAGTCTGGGAAAGGATATTTAATAAATGTTTTTGTATCAAACCCTACTTGGTCCAAGGCGGGTTTTCTTTGACTTCCCCTTTTGTGCTTCATTATTTTGGAGATTTTAAGACTTTTTTCACCCCATTCGTTTGACGATAATAAGACGCTTCACCCTATTCAAGAGCCATTTTTGTTCTCTTCTGCAGGATAAGCGTCTTTAATATATTTCCAATCTAACCGGTCAGATATTAGCCTATTCCATCCCACCTCAGCAAACTTCCATCCGTTTATCTGGTTATCTTTTTACCTCTCCAGGCTCCCATTTCGTTGATTTAGTTGTCTTATCTTCCACCCATACCACGCTTCTCGAAAAGGTAAATGTCAAAAGCATTTTGTCTCATCAGCTTCTTTCCTCTTAATATTTCCCTACAATCTCTCTCTACACACCGCATTGTTTTATCTCTCTCACTCTTTTACCGCTATCACAATAATCAGTGTTGTTCCGTATATACCTCATCCTTTACGGAGAGTGGGGGCACCCGCCTTTCAACACACTCCTATCTCTAATATGTCCAACTCTCTAACCCAAGCATGAACCGATTTTCGCGATCTTTCGTCAACTTGACATGTTTTGGAACTCTCTCCCTCAATCTGCATTTCCCTAATCCTATGACTTAAACTGCTTCAAACTCCATGTGTCCAGATATTTGGGCTCTTAACTTCCATGGAATTTGGCTCTCTGTAACTCTTTCAACTTTGGGGGAGACACTTGTTACAGGCAGCTTTACCTTTTCTTTCCTTCATTCATATAAAAAACAAAACAAACAATCATGCACACTTTACAGTAATTCCACAAGGCTTTCCACTGTTCGTAGAGAACAGGTGCGATCTATCTATATTGTGTTTCCAGTAAACCCTTTAAGGGGCGGTTGTTTGTTTTGTTTGGACCCCATTCTACTTTAAAGTTTAGCCTCATTAGTTTTTGAGATTTTAAGACATTTGATTCATTAGTTTGGTTAATCTAAGACTTGGTGTGCCATTTATGTGTCTATTTTAAGACACTTGATTCATTAGTTTGGTTAATCTAAGACTTTGTGTGCCATTTATGTCTATTTTAAGACATTTGATTCATTAGTTTGGTTAATCTAAGACTTTGTGTGCCATTTATGTGTCTATTTTAAGACATTTGATTCATTAGTTTGGTTAATCTAAGACTTGGTGTGCCATTTATGTGTCTATTTTAAGACATTTCATTCATTAGTTTGGTTAATCTAAGACTTTGTGTGCCATTTATGTGTCTATTTTAAGAAATTTGATTCATTAGTTTGGTTAATCTAAGACTGTGTGTGTCTATTTTTTCCTGACGACTAGGATATTTTTTCTTCTAAAAAATTTACAAAGTTATCTCAAAGGGGGTCTTGCGGGATTTCTTTAAGCCTAACCCCTTCTGTACCGCAGCATCTTTTTAATATTCTTCTAGCTATATTTAAAAGATTTTGTGCAGCTTGTGAAGGATCTGTGGTAGTAAAAGGGGTTAAGTGAGATAGTTTGTAGCCTTTTAATGGGTAGACGTCCTTCCTAAGCTGAATAAAATCGTCTAATAGTTGCCAGAATATAATGGAAAATACGTCACCGGTACAGAAGGGGTTAATGCAGGTCTTGGGAGTAAACTAAAGACAATAAAATAAAAATAAATACATGAACAACTAATACAAATCCTCCCCCCCCCCCCTCCCCCCAAGGGGCTAGTGGCTGTTTTTTTTTGTTTTTTTGGTCCATTCATTCATTTATACATTTATATCTTAGTTTCATCGCTATACCTCCATCAAACATAACATAATTAACCCTCTAGACCCCCTTTCAATATAAATTGTAAATTTTTCGGAAGAAAAATGTCCTGGCCGAAGGCCGGTTTCTTCTAAAATTACAGGCTCGCTATCGCTGCCAGGAAAAAAAATCAACACCTAAATGGCACAAAATGTCTTAATATTGAAAAGAAATGTGGCGAAAGGTCTTAAGATCAACAAACCTATGGAATAAACGTCTTAAAATCTCAAAACTAATATGCTAAACATGAGGGAGAAGGGGATCTATATAAAGTTAATACCTCCCCCTTCTAGCTTTTTCATTATTTTCTGGCAAACATCAAATGATCTTGAACAGACTTTGTTTCATAATTATTTGGCTTAATATTAGTTGTAGGTACAGTCAAAACCAATTGTTCACCGAAAAACTTGATGATAATTTGTGTGATTACTGGAGAGAGAGACATTAACTCCATCTTTATACAACTTGGAAGAAAGAGTAGTTACTTGTTACCGGCTATTATATTACTGGAGAGAGGAACATTAACTCCATCTTTATATAACTTGGAAGAAAGAGTAGCTTACTTGTTACCGGCTATTATATTACTGGAGAGAGGAACATTAACTCCATCTGTATACAACTTGGAAGAAAGAGTAACTTACTTGTTACCGGCTATTATATTACTGGAGAGAGGGACATTAACTCCATCTTTATACAACTTGGAAGAAAGAGTAACTTACTTGTTACCGGCTATTATATTACTGGAGAGAGGAACATTAACTCCATCTTTATACAACTTGGAAGAAAGAGTAACTTACTTGTTACCGGCTATTATATTACTGGAGAGAGGGACATTAACTCCATCTTTATACAACTTGGAAGAAAGAGTAGCTTACTTGTTACCGGCTATTATAAACACGTGAGAGATGTCAAGGTAATATGATGGTAACTTGTTACCGGCTATTATAAACTTGCGAGGGATGTCAAGGTAATATGATGGTAACTTACTTGTTACCGGCTATTATAAACATGTGAGGGATGTCAAGGTAATATGATGGTAACTTGTTACCGGCTATTATAAACTTGCAAGGGATGTCAAGGTAATATGATGGTAACTTACTTGTTACCGGCTAATAAAAACACGTGAGGGATGTCAAGATAATATGATGGTAACTTAAAATTACTCGGTTAGTTTTTTGAGGACTTAAAACTTTGACTGTACATTGCTATCAAGATAGTAACTTACCTTGTTTCTTCACGTTGTAAAGGTTCTTGAGTGTGTTAAAGTTGTCCACCGCCAGGTTCCCCCCATGTTGCTGGCAAGTCTTGCGGGCCTCGCACCACGTCACCCTGGTGTGGTTGAAGTAGTAACAGTTGCCTCCATATACCTCGAACGGCCCCACACATTGGTTGCCTAAAACAAGTCCAACAATAAATACATTAATTCCGTTAGATGATCTGTTAAGTCCTTCAGTACCACAGACCCATGTTCATTATATTCTAGTAATCTTTAGATAATTTTTTTCAGCTTAGGAAGAGCATGTGGGAATCATATAGCCTATTCTTAATGGATCATTGTCAATGACTTTGGTGTATAGTTATTATTTATAAGAAATATAAAGCCTTATTGTACTGCTTGGGTTACGGGTGTTCAGGTATTGTTACTTCTTTATGATAAAATTTTCAATGTAGTCTGGTTCAGGTTATTTTATTGATTTATTTTTTTTTTTTTTTTTTTTTTCTATATTCAACTACTACCTCTCGGGCATATGCTGAGAGCCTGTTATAAAATTTTCAATGTAGTCTGGTTCAGGTTATTTTATTGATTTATTGTTTTTTTGTTTTTGTTTTTCTATATTCAACTACTACCTCTCGGGCATATGCTGAGAGCCTGTACATTCTACCGCTCAACACGGTGAAGCCTGTGAGGTCTCATTCCAGCCTAGGGAGTGAGACCTGTGAAGCACCCACTAACGGCTCAAAGCAACCCCATCTCTTAAGCTGCTTCGTCTTTGTGCTTCGCTGTCTCACTCCCTAGACTCGGACCCTCACTCTCACAATGCCACCTTTTGGGCAGTTATCTCACTAGGAATTGCTCCCCTGTAGAATATTTTGAATATGGGAATATTTGTACAGTGCTATTTAATCAAGGAACAATGCGGGTATTTTGTTGGCGTTTCGGTGGGCTTTGTGGTGATTCACTGATACAAGTTACATCACAAATTCCATCCCAATAATATCTGCACATTGACATAATGCAATTCGAACCCGGGTCAATTGGATTACCAGTCCAGTTGCAAGACCACTCCAACACACCTCCCCTTAGCTTAGGTTATATTATTCAGATTAGGAAGGACCTACGGTACTTAAAAGGTTAATAGTTTTTCTTCTTTTTGCACTACACTGTAAAAACCATCATCAACACAACACATATAATATAACAAAACTGGTACACATATTAAGTATAATAATTGTTCTGCATTATAATTCACTCTTAATTCAGGATTTCTGTAAACATGAATGATACATATTACACATGTGTTCTATAATGAATATCATAGAATTTGTTTTCCTAAAATGTGTTCAATTGAACACTCATATCTATAAATATTTGTAGATAAATAACTATTTGGCCTAGGAAGTTCAAGGTGGTATATTTCTCTTTATTACGCCGTAATTTATATCAATCAATGGGGGCATATGCTGTGACAGCGTGTGGCCGAACTCACCCGCTGATGCCACCTAAGGGGACCCTTCCAGGATAGCCTCCGGGCTGCTGCCTTGTCCATATTAAGTATTCTATAACATGATTAACCGACTTCCTTCAGCCATGAGTTCCGTGGTCTTCCCACCGGCCTCCTCCACTCAGGTTTGTCTTCTGTAGAGACCACCTTATGAGCGGGATCAGCCTCGGATAGACGAACAACTTGCCCATATAGCCGAAGTTGGCGTTCACGGATTAGGCAACTAATATGTCTTGAGACAGTTTCACGGAGTAGTCGCTTGTTTTATACGCAATTGTACCAGCCATAACTCATGATCCTGCGGAGCCATTTAGTACCAAATGAGTTGATATGTTTCTTCAAAACACTGCTGAGTGTTCATGTCTCACAGTCATACAGTAAGACAGGGAGCACCAGTGTCTTGAAGATCAACAACTTCGTCCTTCTGCATAGGTATCGACAGCGCCATATACTTTTGTTGAGTCAATCCATAACACCCCATGCTATGCCGAGGCGACGATTTACATCATGGCCCGAATCACCACTGTTGTGGATTACGCTGCAAAGATAGGTAAACTTATCAAAGATCTCAAATTCCTCACCACATGCATGAACAGATTGAACGGCATCATCCAACAAGTTGGCAAATGCTTGGAATTTGATCTTAGCTCAAGAGACCTTTAGACCTAGCGGTTCCGACTCATGAAATGCCTCTAGGGCCAACCTGAGAACATCCAACATCACCGCTAGGATCACTGTGTCATCTGCAAAACCAAGATCTGTGATTCTGAAATTGCCTATGTCAGCTCTGCAGCGACTCCGCCCAACTGTCCAACCCAGTAACCAGTCCATACATTTTTTGAAAAGTGTAGGTGTTAGAACAAACCCATGTCTTATACCTGAGCTCACAAGAAAGAAGGATATTTTTCCACCACAAACACTTGACAGCACTCTCTGTTTCTGTACAGTAAACCCTCGCTAACTCGGACTAATTGGAGGGGGGAGACCACTTCCGAGAAGTCCGATTTTCCGAGATGTCCGAAGTCCGACTTATATCCGACTTAAGAGAGGGAAAATTCCGAATTAGAAGAGGGAGTCCGAGCCACCAGAGAAAACGGAGACTTCCCTATCACTAACAACGTAGACTAAAGATGAATTACAGTACCTGTACAGTGTATAGTATAAAGGGAATAAAGTACAATTATAATGTAAAACTTGCAAAATAATACAATACAATACAATATTTTTAGTGAACTGTACATTATAGTACAGTACAGTGTACTATACTGTAATGTACTGAGCAGGAACACTCACCCCTGAATAAGAAAGACTGGAAACAAATCGCTTCTTCACTCCTTTCCCTTCGATGTGTACTGTAGGTTTGAAGGATTTAATGAAGATAACCCAGCTGCCTGTAGATTACTATGGGGCCAAGAGTACTTGGTTCAACCAGCGCATCACCCAGGAAGTAGCCTATTCCATTGACGTTTTCTTCCGGCAGTTCGATCTTTCCAGCATAAGATCTATGGTATCCACCCTGACGAAGTTGATGCAATCCTCCTGCTGGATAACGCACCTGCACATCTGTATACTGTACCTCTAAGTTGGACAGCTCAAATGATAAAATAAAAACCATGTATTTGCCCCCTAACACAACCAGTGTCATGGACCAGGGTATCATCGAGAGATGTAAGAGGGGTTACAAGAGGACATTTCTAGAACAGTGTCTTGTCATACAGTACTGTAGTTGAGGATGGGATGGACGAGGAGGGTTATGTGGATGAACGAGGCAAGAAAACTCTACAAAATTAAAAGAAACACACCCTCCGTGATTGTATCTACAACTGGGCCGAAGCTTGGAAAGAAGTCTCCTTTAACACACTAAAGAACGGATGGTGAAAGCTGCTTGATATCCCCAAAACCAACGATACAGTAATGGGTTCATTGGGTTCGATGCAGGTGATTTTCACTGTATCCTTTGAGAGGCATAATGGCCAAGTACTGTACAGTAAGGGATGCGATGCACACGAGAACAAGGAGCAGACTGAGGAAAGGCAGGAAGGGATGGTGAGTCAGTGAAAGCAAAGGGGGGTGGGACGGAGGAGACGGGGTGGGGGTTGCATGCGGGGGGAGTGGTTACTATGGAAACTCGCCGCGTGGGAGTGTCTGCGGCTTGGGCATGACGCCACGGGCATCTCGGAATTTTTCTGATATGTTCCGAGTTGTGAGGTGACCTGTCCGACAGACCACGTGGGCCCTTGGAGTTTACCCCTTACATCTCGGAATTTGCCGAGATCTACGGAGAACTTTCCGAGAGGCCGATGCCATTCCGAGAAGTGCGGGTTTCCGACTAAAAAGAGTCCGAGTTAGCGGGATTTACTGTATTGAGTCCAGACACCAGGTCGATGATCGCCGTTGGGATCCCCCGTAACCGTAGCAACTCCCTGAGTGACTCGATGCACTGAGTCAAATGACTTCTTGAGATCAACATACACTGTGTGCAGCCCCTGGCGAACCTCAAGTCGCTCCACAAGAACCCGGAGTGCCAGAATCCGGTCAATTGTTGACTTCTTGGGTGTGAATTTGGATTGCTCAGGTCTCTGCTCGTGTAGCAGATGGCCTCTGATTCGCATCAGTAGAGTATGGGTGAAGACCTTGCCTGGCACGCTGAGCAGCATTATACCACGGTAGTTATTGGAGTCTTGACGGTCCTCAAAATTCTCACTCAATCTTTGACCCCACCTTTCATTTGCAATTTTCTTTGCTTCTTTACTCTTCCGTTTTGCCTCTCTCCTTTTCTCCTTGTACTTCTCCCATACCTCAACACTACCATCTTGTAAAAGCCTTTCAAACCACTGTCTTTTTTCCTCAACTGCCTTTTTCACTGTATCATTCCACCACTTGCCTCACTCCCTGATACCTCTGCTTCCTACTATTCTTTTACAACAAACTTCCTTTGCACTTGCTTTCACTCCTCCTTTAAACTGGTTGCAATCATCCTCTACGTCTCTCGCTTCCGATCTTTCTCACTTGCATCCATTTTTCATTTAGTCTTTCCTTGTACTCCCTCTCTTTTGTGCTTTTCTCTAATTCGTTAACTTTTATTACCTCTCTTACATCACAATTGTTTTGCATTCTCCTGTAACTCCTAATTCTCAGCTTTCCCTCCACCAGATATTGACCACTGCCTCACCTCTCGGCACATTCACATCCAGCAGTCTACACAATATTTCCCTTGTCACCAACACATAATCCATCAATGTCCTCTTTACAATCTCTCCCCTCACAAGTCTATGCCATGGGTAGGCTACTTGTGTATATGTCTATTTTTAACACAATCACTGCGGCACTTGTCATATGACAATTGCTTGGTCACTTCCATACCATATAGGGGTTTTTGAGTAAAATTTACCTTCATTCCCTGCACATTTTCATGTATAAACAATAGCTAGAATGTATATCAATGATATACCCCTTAAAGTAGAGGAATAGATATTTTCCATGTCACCTGAATTATGTCTGTATGACCGTGACTAGTTGCCGCACAAGAATATTGCAAAGGAGGTGCTAAATCGGTAAACATAGCGATTTTCAGCGGTTTTCGCTAGTCCCAAAGCTATAGGGGAGCTGGAGATTTCTCTCAAGTACGCTAGTCTTCGCCCAAACACGTCTGGCGGTGGATGTGGCGGACCTGCGCTGCTTTGACTCACTCACTTGCCTCCCAGGCATTGTACTTGGCCGATATTCGGCAATTGTCATATGACAAGTGCCGCAGTGATGTCTGTATTTTTTATATAACAGCCTGCAGTCATTGAGTTAAAATGGGTGCAGCCACAGAGTGTGACGTGAGGTTGAACGGTCAGGCTATGGAGAATGTCAGCTCATTTAAGTATTTGGGCAGTGTGTTGAGTAAAGATGGGAGTATGGATGAAGAAGTGCGGGATAGGGTGCAACAGGGGAAGAGTGTTGCAGGAACGTTGAAAACAGTAACAAGAAATAGGGTGGTCAGCATGGATGTAAAGAAGCCCTTGCATGACAGTTTGGTAATCCCGACATTGACTTATGGGAGAGATGCATGGACGTTGGTGAAAAGACTCAGACCAAGAGTGAGAGGGGTGGAAATGAGTTATTACTTGAGAAGTACATGTGGAGTTACATGGAGGGATAGCCATACAATAAAGAAAGTACGAGAGTGGTGTGGTGTGGATGTGGATGTGCTGGAAAGTTTGAAAAGGAACACCTTGAGATGGTTTGGACATGTGGAATGCATGTGAAGCTAGAAAATTACTAAGAGAGTGTACGAGAGTGAGGTGGAAGGACAGAGAGGGAGAGGTAGGCTGAGTGAGAGGTGGAAGGAGGAGTTAAGAAGTATATGAGCGAAGGCGATGCTGGATGGGAGGAGGGGCATCGACTGACTGGGGACAGAGGTGCATGGGGGCATTTCATTCGTGGCCACCCCTTTGAGGATCACGGCGTTCTCAGATGGATTACTGTTCACCTCTGTGGGGTGGAAGTGGAGTGGTTGCATTGAGGCAGTTGGACAAAATTCAAAATAAAGCTATTAGATTAATCAATAACCCTGCAATCACACAGGACCTTCCTACATTATCCATACGAAGAAACGTTGCATCCCTTGCATTATTCAACAGATATTTTCACAGCAATTGTTCCGAGGAACTTGCTTCAATTGTGCCGCCTCTCCACATCTTTCCCCGTAGAACTAGGGCAGCTGAGAGCGCCCATGAATTTACACTTTCTCCTCCACAATGCAGAACTTCTGCTTATCAGAATTCATTTATCCCCAGAGCTACTACTCTTTGGAATTCAATTCCCTCGAATTGCTTTCCACAAACTTACAATCTACAAATGTTTAAATCCAGTTGTTACAAACATTTTATGAATGGAGGATGCCTTTAGGCACATGGACCTTTTTGTTTTATCTGTGTTTTTCCTTCCTCCGTTCATTGTCTCTTAAACAAAAATAAAAACAAAAATAAAAAAATAGATAGATAGATAGATAGATTTGAAGAATCATATATTCTATGCATATATGATAACTACAATGATTATAGGTCTAGTAAATGAATTGATGTAATAAATGAGTTTACCTAATTTAGTTCTATTAGTGCCATTGCTATTCATAATGTATATCATAAGTTAATGAATAAAATATGTAACATCACTTCATTCTTTCGACCTCCATAAACCTTAAAATGCCTCTGAAAGTACTACTTTTTCAAACATTTTCATTGGGGGGGGGGGGGGGGGTGTTTCTTCCAGCAACCCCTTTGGTTGCACATGAATGCTACACTAAAACATCCCCCCCCCTCTCCTTCCTCCTACCAATGATGAAATTAGGTGCCCATCCCGTGAGAAGTGGTGCCCCACCCAGGTGCCACGCTGCTGAGAAAATCCTGGCTACGTCACTGCATACTGAGAGCGAGAGGAGGTCTGGAACGCTGCCTTTAAAGTTGGCGGGCACCGGGAGCGAGGCTTGGAGATGCCTGCTTCTTCTTTCTTCGTGGTGGTATCTTTCCTGCTTTATGCTGGCATGTCTCTTCTCCTTCCTTTTCTTCTGCTCCCTTTTGTGTTCTTGTTCTTTAAGTTTCTCTGTTCGCTGTTCTTCTTGTATCTTTTTTGCTTCCTTTTCTTCTGTCTTCTCTGTCTCTTGTTCCTTTTTCCTTCTTCTGTATTCTTCGTTTCCTTCGTTTCCTTCGTCCTGCCCCTTATGTTCTCCTTGGTACTGGTGATGCTGGTATTTTCTTGATATCTTTGTATCTTAATCATACCAGTAGTTATTTAATTTTCTTCTCCAGGGTTCATACTTACTTTTAGTAGCATCGAGCCTTATTCGACTGATTTCGAGCTTATTTGGTGTATTGGTAGCGTCGAACCTACGTCTGCCAGCTTCTAGCCTAGCTTGTGGTTTGACAGCGTCAAGCCTACTTCTATTAGCGTTGAGCTTACTTCTACTAGCTTTGAGCCTAGCTGGTGTATTGGCAGCGTCAAGCCTACTTTGACCAAACACGTCCTGTGTTTGCTGCTAATGTGTCTGATAAATTGGTCTGGGCAGCTTAACCCTTCCTACCCGGGCAACATTTTAGAAGGACACCGCGGCAGATGGGCCGGTACCAGGGTGTCCTACTAAAATCCGTAAGCTTGAAAGCTTATTAAGCTTGGTCTGAACGCTGTGCGTCCGACGCATGTAAACAAAGCCGATCGTTGCATCACCGCACCTCCGAAAACAATAAGGAGACGTCGGATCAATGTTATTGTTGTGACGTCAGACGAAATTAGTGTCTGAAAACCTCCGATATTGTCAACATCGCGTTAAAATTCGCTCCACGGAAATCGTCATCACAACTGAACCAGTTTACTTAGAGATCTCTACTCAACGCCAGTCTACAGATTGGAAACCGCACTACGTTTATAGATGCGTGGGAAATTTCAAGCAGTTAAAATAAACAAAAATACGGTAGCCTAGGCCTAGATGTTTTTCGGCCGGATCGCCCGGATACGACCTCCGTCCTTAGGAGGACCTGCCCGGGCCACGAGGGTTAAGTAGTGTCTCGTTTTGCTGCTACCCCTGTGTTGGTGGTGTTGAGGGTTAGAAGGGCGTGCTTCCTTCAAGGTCTTTTTTGGATGCTGGTGGTAGCCATCTTGCTGGTCGGGGTGGACAACGTCTGGTTCAGAAGGGCATGTTGTGGTTGGTGTTCTGGGCGTCCTGTTCCCTTGTTACTCGGGAACTCAGACTGCGGCTATCCTCGTCAGTTTAGCTTCCTGCATATTACTTACCCCTCCCTTGTGAAAGTCACATCCCCGGACCTGGAGGTGATATGTCTTTTCAGCTGTAGTGGTTGCAACTGGCTTGAGGTGGCATAGGAGGTCATACCAGTCTGCTGATCTCTTCTCTGCCTTACTTTTTGAATCTCTAACAGGTGTCAAGGACGATGGTAGAGTTGCGTGGCGTAGTATTTTTCGTAGGTGGTTTTGGTTCTTGAAACTTTTCTTATCCTTAACCCCTCGAGTACCAGAGACGCAATGTATGTAACGCTAAACCCCAGTGCCGCATAGGGTGCGTCGCGGTTAATTACTTCGGTCCTATGGCAGCTAGAGGGCTCAGATCTGTATGTGAACTGCGTAACTATCCCAAGCAAACACCAACAATAACCACCACCCTCCTTACCTTCATGTCCACCACCAACAATAACCACCACCCTCCATACCTTCACATCCACCACCATCAATAACCACCACCCTCCTTACCTTCACGTCCACCACCAATAATAACCGTCACTCTCCTTACCTTCACGTCCACCACCAACAAAACCCACCATCCTCCTTACCTCACGTCCACCACCAACAATAACCACCACCCTCTTTACCTTCACGTCCACCACCAACAATAACCACCACCCTCCATACCTTCACGTCCACCACCACCAATAACCACCACCCTCCTTACCTTCACGTCCACCACCTATAATAACCACCACCCTCCTTACCTTCACATCCACCACTAACAATAACCACCACTCTCCTTACCTTCACGTCCACCACCAACAATAACCACCACCCTCCATACCTTCACGTCCACCACCACCAATAACCACCACCCTCCTTACCTTCACATCCACCACCAACAATAACCACCACCCTCCTTACCTTCACGTCCACCACCAACAATAACCACCACCCTCCTTACCTTCACGTCCACCACCAACAATAACCACCACCCTCCTTACCTTCATGTTCACCACCAACAAAAACCACCACCCTCCTTACCTTCACGTCCACCCCCAACAATAACCACCACCCTACTTACCTTCACGTCCACCACCAACAATAACCACCCCCCTCCTTACCTTCACATCCACCACCAACAATAACCACCACCCTCCTTACCTTCACGTCCAACACCAACAAAAACCACCACCCTCCATGCCTTCACGTCCACCACCAACAATTAACAACACCCGCCTTACCTTCACGTCCACCACTAACAATAACCACCACCCTCCTTACCTTCACGTCCACCACCAACAATAACCACCACTTTCCTTACCTTCACGTCCACCACCCTCCTTACTTTCACGTTCACCACCAACAATAACCACCCCCTCCTTACCTTCACATCCAACACCAACAATAACCACCACCCTCCTTACCTTCACGTCCACCACCAACAATAAGCACCACCCTCCTTACCTTCACATCCACCACCAACAAAAAACACCACCCTCCTTACCTTCACGTCCACCACCAATATAAACCACCACCCTCCTTACCTTCACGTCCACCACCAATAATAACCACCACCCTCCTTACCTTCACGTCCACCACCAACAATAGCTACCACCCTCCTTACCTTCACGTCCACCACCAACAATAACCACCACCCTCCTTCCCTTCACGTCCACCACCAACAATAACCACCACTCTCCTTACCTTCACGTCCACCACCCTCCTTACTTTCACGTCCACCACCAACAATAACCACCACCCTCCTTACCTTCACGTCCACCACCAACAATAACCACCACCCTCCTTACATTCACGTCCACCACCAACAATAACCACCACTCTCCTTACCTTCACGTCCACCACCCTCCTTACCATCACGTCCAGCACCAACAATAACCACCACCCTCCTTACCTTCCCGTCCACCACCAACAATAACCACCACCCTCCTTACCTTCACGTCCACCACCAACAATAACCACCACCCTCCATACCTTCACGTCCACCACTAACAATAACCACCACCCTCCTTACCTTCACGTCCACCACCAACAATAACCACCACCCTCCTTACCTTCACATCCACCACCAACAATAACCACCACCCTCCTTACCTTCACGTCCAACACCAACAAAAACCACCACCCTCCATACCTTCACGTCCACCACCAACAATTACCAACACCCTCCTTACGTTCACGTCCACCACAAACAATAACCACCACCCTCCTTACCTTCACGTCCACCACCAACAATAACCACCACTTTCCTTACCTTCACGTCCACCACCCTCCTTACTTTCACGTTCACCACCAACAATAACCACCCCCTCCATACCTTCACATCCAACACCAACAATAACCACCACCCTCCTTACCTTCACGTCCACCACCAACAATAACCGTGGGACATGTTCGTGCTCTCTGTTATTCCATAACAGGATGAGATGAAGGCAGTGGCTTGTTCAAGGACTTACTGGAATGGTGCATCCATGTTGCCAATGGCTGATAGGTCATAACCAGCTTTCAGGGATTTGATGACAGAGCCTTTTCCCAACCCATAGTACGATGTACAGTGTCACATCCTGATATGGCATGGGCTGGTAAACGGTGTTCGACAATTTGTGTCTGCTTGGCCAGTGTTGACTTGATGTCCACTATTGTTCTGTCCTTGCGGGGGGAATCCATGATTAGTGGTACATCCAGTCCTGTCTGATGGTAATGGTGAAGGAGGAGGACAAACACATCTGTGTCATCAGAAACCACAGTGATGTGATGGGCTTCTCCAGCACACCTCAGGACTTGTTGGACGATGATGGTGTCAGCTTCTTCCTGCTGATTTTCTAGATCATATCTGTCCCGTCTTTCTTCCATCCTGATCTCGATGGAACATGGGTCCTCACCTGTCACCCCCAACTTGTGCTTCTTTGTGCTCCGTAGATGAAATAGCCTGTCTTTGCTCAGTTCCTCACACAGTAATTTGTTCAGCTGTTTTTTGTTTTCAATGGATGACAGGACAACTTCTGGGCTGGTAGTTTGGTTGACAGGAGGAGATGATGATTTTTGTTGACCACTGTCTCCCTGACATCTCTGGTGACGGACTTGATAATAAATCACGTTTCTTTTTTTATTTTGGTGTTTATGAGGTTAATATCTCAAAATGCCCAAAGGGTGCACACTGGGCACCCTCCTGTATTTTGAAGAGGTACCCCCAAGCTACACGAAACAGCAAAAAAAAAAACTTTATCCGACAAAACAAGGTGCAGCGCCATGGCTACCGGACTATTAGTAACACCCAGGTGATGCGCCTACAATCGCTTCAAAATTAATGCCTCAGATTCGCCTATGACGCTCATTACCCTTACCCACATAATACAGAGGAGCTTTATAATGTAGCATATATAAAACCAATGAACACAAAATTACACCAAAGAGCAGGAAACATATGGAGAAAACTGGAGACTTAGCAAGACCCTTTATACAACTATCTCATTAATAACCAGGGGCAGGAGGAGGGGAGTCATGCTTGGTTCCCGAGCTCTCTAAAAATATTAGCTCAAGGGGAACCCGCACCTATATACACACAAGGTCAATAAAAACAAGATTATGCAATGATCTATGCACAACCTAATCTGGCCTTGAGGGTAGTGGGCCCGGGAGTTGCAGTGTATCACTACATCACTTGATCCCTGGGTCCACGCCCTGTGGGGAAACGCAGATACTTCATAGCAATCAGGTCAGGTATTTAATGAATTCTGGCCTTGCGGATGTCGGGCACGGGAGTCACTTTGTGAACCTTGGGTCCGCGGCCCGTGGGGATGCGCAGATGCTCTAACTCAATCAAATCTGGCTTTTCGGACCTTGGACCCGGGAGTAACTTTGTGAACCTCGGGTCAAGGGCCCGCGGGGACACGGAGATGTTCTCAACAAGTCACGTCAAGTACTTACAAAATCTGGCCTTGTGGACCTCAAGTCTGGGGTTCACTCTGTGAAACTCAGACCCGCAGCACATTGGGGACTTGCAGATTATTATTAACAAAATTATTATTAACAAAAATTAACCTATAAGGTTAACATAACATAACAAATTGCAAAGCAGACCGCCTGCAAGCTTTTCACTCTTACTGTCTTTCACTTAATTCAACACTTTTATTTACCCTATCAACTCTTATTTCCCAACCTTTGTATCCCAAACATTTGAATTTAAATTTTGAGAGTATCAAACACTTCTACAGCAATCAGGTATTTAGTCATTTAGGTAGGCTCGACGCTGCTAAAACACAAGCTAAGCTCGACACTAGCAGAGGTAGACTTAAAGCTGCCAATACACGAACTAGGCTCAAAACTATCGTACCCTATTCCAAGTAAGAAGACCAAACCTCTTGAACATAAACCTCTACAGTATAACTCACAAACGACTAGAATTATCAAGCTAATATTACTACCATTTGGAAAGGGTCAGCCAGGGAATAGACGTAGAAATTTGCAGCTCATTTACTTGAGCACTTTTTGAGTTACAAATATTTGGGTTCACAATTTCTGGACTACCTATTTGGAACAGGGTATATTAAAAGTAGACTCGCCACACTAATCTAAAAGGATGCAATTCGAGACTCACCATGATGCCAGTAAGCCACAAGTCCCAGGACACTTCTATGATTAACTCAATGACTGCGGGCTACTATATTATAAAAATACGGACATCACTGAAGCAATTATCATATGACATTGCCGAAAATATGCGTAGTACAAGGCCTGGGAGGGAGGTAAGCGAGTCTAAGCAGTGCGGGCCCCTTGCATCCATCGCCCACTGTGTCTGAGCGTACACTAGAGTACGTGGGAGACATCTCCAGCTCCCTTACAGACTTGGGGATAGCGAAAACCATTCTAAACCGCTATTTTTTTACCGATTTAGCCTAACCTGTGCAACCAGGGGTCGTACAGACATGATTCAGGTGTCATTGGAAAGGTCGATTCCCCCTACTTTCAGGGATATATCATTGAAATACGTTATAGCTTTTGTTTATACATGAAAATGTGCCAGGAATGAAGGTCACTTTTAGTCCAAAACCCCCGTATGGTACAGTGGTGACCAAGCAATTGTCATATGACAATTGCCCCAGTGATTGCGTTAGAGGAGGCCCTCGGTTCAAGACCCTCCAAGAAGCCTTCAGAACCCAAGTCCTCCACCATGACAACTCTTAAAGGAAGTGGTTAGAGACCCTTCATTCATTCAAAACAGAAGACATCTGTCTTCTTAACCCTTAATCTAAACCCTTTCACGCACATATTACGCAGAGGTTGCCAGATTAGCAATAAGAAATAGAGTTCTCTCACTCTTATAATTACCTCTCCAAAATTAGTTTTCTGCCCACAGCTAACTCAAAGACAACTGCAGAGGTTGAAGAAACTAAACTAAAGGTTTATAAATACCCCTGATGGTAACAAAGGCTTTAAAGTATACCTAATAGGCTCAAAATTGCGTCATATGTCGGAGAGGGTTAACTCCCAAAAATCGGGCATGCTTGTTTACATGACCATATTGCTGGGCGGGTATATTTACCGAAAACGAGCTTCATTCCATACTCTTTTTCATGCATAAGCAAGAGTCAGAGCGTAATACAATTATATATCCGTGAAAGGGCGATGATAGAGCTTTCCAATGACACCTCAATCATCCTTGTACGACCACAGGTTATCTTGCAATGATCGTGTAACCGGAGGTGAAAATACCATAAAATAAGGTATTTTTCCCGTGTTTTTCCTTGTTGCACGAGGTAGGGAGGTGGGGATGGGGCATAGTATGTGTAAGTGATGGCCCCAAGGTGGTGGCGAGCGGTCCGAGGCCAGCTATCATCCCCCGAACGCGTGGTCTACCTCTCATTGCTCATAACGTCCTCAAAATGGCACCCGTCATATGAAGGGCACCACAGGGGTGGCCAATATTCTCTCTCCCGTTATATGACGGTCACCGTCGGTTGAGGGTTAAAGGAGGTGGTTCGAGATCCTCCAATAAGCCTTCAGAATAGAAGTCTCCTGGCATGACAACTCTAAAAGGAGGCAGTTTAAGACACACCACAGACTCCAGCCAGAGTGGCATGACTTACGTCCCCCTTAACCCGTGGAGCCCCGGCTAGTTTTGTAATGTTTGCGCACCAGAACCCGGCCGGTTTTCAAAAAATGGTTTTATTCCAGAAACAATAGCGAATGGGTTAGGAATGAAGGAAAAACCACGAAAAACCGCTCAAAAAGCTTAAAAAATGGTCCTACAGAGCCCCCGAAAACGGATTTTATAAGAGTAAAAAATTGAAGGCAATTATCCCAAAAAAACAGGTTATTGCGCGCTCGCGCGCACGCACGTGGACTTTGAGAGTTGTCAACCATCGGCACGGTTGCGTGGGATACGTACACAGTTCCCATACAAATCTGAGCCCTCTTGAGTGGCTACACCTGAGGTCACGGTCGGCGCAATTGGGGCGACGCGCTAGGCGCGTCTCTGGGGCTGTGCGTTACATACATCGCCGACGCGTCAGGCGCGTCGCTGGGGCTGTACGGGTTAAAGTCCCCATTCTTTAGAGAATCACCGAGTCTTCTCTCACACCCCGGAAATTCACAAAGTGATATTAAGAGTAATTTTTGTCTCGGCTGTTGAGTCCATTTTGCTATAAATCCAATTTCCATTTTGGAAAACAAGATACATATCCTGTCCTTGATTTTCTCTTAATAATTACACATTATTGTTGGGTTCTTCTATGATCGACATAATAAACAGATTTAATATCAGATCTAATTATACACCTCAACACACTATATTGCACATTATTCGTGATTTTTGCCATAGTTAGCCATACACAGTGCCTTAGGAAACCATAAGCGTGTGTCACAGAAAACGAGCACTCCTATTCTCACTGATTTAGGTTCGCGGGGGCAGACTAAGTCATTTAGTTAATCATTCCCTCACAAAATATTCTATATTTCTTGTAAACCAGTATGACAATTTCCATCTGTATCTCTTCAAAACTTTAGAACATAATTATAGTGTAATATTTGTTACTTAACCCCTTCTGTACCAGCAACGTTTATTAAATTGTATTTTTGCTATATTTAGACAATTATATTCAGGTTAGAAAGGGCCTCTAGCAATATACAGGTTTCCAACTATCTTAATTAACCCTTTTTACAACCAATGATAATTTTTAAAATACAAACAATCATATAAATATAGTTAGAATATAATATACATGAAGTTGCCGGGACAAAATTGAGAGTCTAACGTAATGTAGTAACCAGTAATGATAACAATAATAATATTATTTTTGTGAAATTACCCAGCCCGGGTTCGAGCCCAGACCAGTAGTGCAGCACTCTAGCACCTTAACCGCTAGACCACCGAGAAGTAAAATTAGTGGCTTCATCAGATCCCGTCCACCACCACCCGCTCTGACTCATGGTCACCTAGCTAGATACCATACACACATGCACCTCACACACAAACACTAGCAACTAAGTACTAGAGAAGGATACTTGTACTCTGGGGCACATTGAAGGCCTTCCTGAATAAACAAGCAGAGCCATAAAATATTAATATTTTTGTGACATGACCCAGCCAGGGTTCGAACCCAGGGCAGTAGTGCAGCACTCCAGCACCTTTACCACTAGAACACCGAGGAGCAAAAGTAGTGGCTTCGTTTGGAATCAGATCCCATCCACCACCACCAGCTCAGACTCGTGGTCACATAGCTAGATACCATACACACCTCACACACAAACACTAGCACAAACACTACAGTAATCAGTGTTCCTCAGAGCTCTCCCAGTGTATACCACCTCCTCTACGTAGGATATGTGGTACCCGTCTTTCAACACAATATCACGATCTGTGCAACTCTCCAACCCAAGAGTGAAGCGTTACTCTGTCTTTCTTCTATTCAACAGCTGAGCTATGGAACTCTCTCCCAGAATCAGTCTTTCCTGCTTCCTATGACTTAAATTACTTCAAACTCTGTGTGTCTAGGCATTTAGGCTAGAACGTCCCTTGATTTTGGCCCTGTCATACTTTCAACTCTAGGAGAGGCACTCGCTACAGGCAGTTCTGCCTTTTGTCTAGCGCAGGGGTCGGCAACCTGAGGCTCAGGAGCCGCATGCGGCTTTTCAGGACACTTGTGTGGCTCCAGAAGCTTCAGAAATAATAATTCTTCCTTTAAAATAAAGGCATCATATAACACATTCAAGGCAACATTAGATTTGTATATTCAACTTCGAAAGGATGTATAGGTATGAATCGTTATGATTCTAGAGATGTGACACATGTCTTTCCTAATCTTGTGAATACCAGTATTGTTCCATGAACAATATTATTATTTAATTTGTTTAGTTCAGAGGTAGGGTATAATGTTCTCTTATTTCTGAAGTACTGTAGATTTCGGTTGATGAGACCATTTGTTTTGTATTGCGGCTCCGGCAATGCAATTTTGTTTATGAAACTTAAAAAAATGGCTCCTCTAGCTTTAACCCACCAGACCCGGCGCCCTTAGCTCGCGACTGTACTGAGGTACCGGGTGTTAGCAGATTATTGGGCTATGTTCACTCACCTGTAACTCAATAAGTAGGGCATGTATTGTTATCAATAAATAAATAAAATGTTCCACAAACCTTCCTCTGTAGAATGCCGTTGAGTAGAGGTCTCTAGCCCCAGTGGTTGCATAATGGCGAGCGCGGGAAGTAGAGTGATTTTCGGCGGATAATTCTTCCCGCGTTCGGATGCGTTGCCCCGGCCACGGCTACCACGCACCTTGCCGCTCGTCGCGCCAGAGTGTTTGCCTCCCATAGACGACTTTAGTGGTTGATATTGACAATGTGATGTTTATTTGATATCTTTATAGTTATTTTGAGGCCATTTATATAAAGTATGTATATTAGGGTATCACTGTCACTAATATTGCTAATTTTAACTCGATACCGTACGTTTTATTAGTAATTGAGGTAGGTTACTGTTATATTAGGCACTGATTATTCATTATCACAGGTGTTTATTATACTTTGGCCATCAAATATTAGATCTTGTGTCACTTTCACTTTGGTAAATATGGTTTAGAGAGTGTCACTGTCACTGATAATGCTCATTTTCACTCGATACCGTACGTTTTATTAGTAATTGAGGTAGGTTATTGTTATATTAGGCACTGATTATTCGTTATCACAGGTGTTTATTATACTTTGGCCATCAAATATTAGGTCTTGTGTCACTTTCACTTTGGTAAATATGCTTTAGAGAGTGTCACTGTCACTGATAATGCTCATTTTCATTTGATACTGTACGTTTTATTAGTAATTGAGGTAGGTTATTGTTATATTAGGCACTGATTAGGCACACATCACCTTTCTTGGTCTTTGGAGGGAAAGGTGGCATGCCCTTCCTTCTCCCTCGTACTGTGCCTACAGTCCCCATCTTGCGCTCATGGAGGTACTTTGAGAGAGTGGGGGACGTGTAGTCGTTTTATTTTTTTATTTTTATTTTTTTTTTTAGAGACAATGAACGGAGGAAGGAAAAACACAGATAAAACAAAATGTCCATGTGCCTAAAGGCATCCTCCATTCATAAAATGTTTGTAACAACTGGATTTAAACATTTGTAGATTGTAAGTTTGTGGAAAGCAATTCGAGGGAAGTGAATTCCAAAGAGTAGTAGCTCTGGGGATAAATTAATTCTGATAAGCAGAAGTTCTGCATTGTGGAGGAGAAAGTGTAAATTCATGGGTGCTCTCAGCTGCCCTAGTTCTACGGGGAAAGATGTGGAGAGGCGGCACAATTGAAGCAAGTTCCTCGGAACAATTGCTGTGAAAATATCTGTAGAATAATGCAAGGGATGCAACGTTTCTTCGTATGGATAATGTAGGAAGGTCCTGCGTGATTGCATGGTTATTTATTAATCTAATAGCTTTATTTTGAATTTTGTCCAACTGCCTCAATTCAACCACTCCACTTCCTCCCCACAGAGGTGAACAGTAATCCATCTGAGAACGCACATGACTTTTATATATTACGGCCAACTGCTCGTCAGTGAAGAATTCTCGAACTCTGTACAGGAGTCCCAGTTTTTTAGAGGCATTCTTAGCAATGCTTCTAACATAATGTGTCCAGCTCAAGTTTCTTTTGTCCCCATTCATTAATTCTGGAAAGGTCCTGGTTCAGAGAAATTGCAGTGTTTATTTTTGAATTTATAAGATCGGGTTGGGTGAAAGAATTGGTAAATGTGAAGGAACTGTGGAGTGTTGAGTCATCTGCGTAGGAATGTATTGGATTATGAGTGGTAGATATGAGATCATTGATATGAATGAGGAACAGAGTTGGGGCCAAAACTGATCCCTGGGGAACACCAGCATTTATTGAGTGAAATTGGGAATAAAGGCCATCTACCATTACACATATTTTTCTGTTATGAAGATAAGAAGAAATTAGTGGAACTAATGATGCAAGGCCGTAGTGTGACATCTTCGACAATAAGGATTGATGCCATACTCTATCAAATGCCTTTGATATATCTAGTGCTATTGTATGTGTTTCACCATGTTGGTCTGTAGCTTGGTTGATTTGATACGTAAGAAGGCAAAGAATGTCTGCAGTTGATCGACATCGTCTAAAACCATATTGCCTATCACTGATTAATATATTATTCTCAAGATGCTTAATTATGTGATTATTAAATATAATTTCAAAGACTTTACCAAGAGCGGAAGTTATAGCTATTGGTCTGTAGTTTGATGGATCTGAAGAGGCACCTTTTTTTAGGAACTGGATGGATGTTTGCTTCTTTCCAGGGTACTGGGAAGCATGAGGTATGAGTACACAGACGGAAAAATGTTGCCAATACAGGAGCGAGCACCAAGGAGCAATTCTTAAGTAATATTGGAGGAATTTCATCTGGACCAGGAGCCTTATCTACTGAGAGATTCTGCAAAATAGTTTTGACATGTCTGGTGTGGATCTTAAGTGAGGGAATTTCAGGCGAATTAAAATTAAGTACAGGGACATCTTGATTTATTTCATCTAAGGTTGAGTTGGTGGAGAAAATATCCGCAAGAAGGTTAGCTTTACCTCGTGGGTCACTTACAAGATTGCCAGTCGGAGATTTTAATGGTGGAATGGATGAAGCAGTAGTGAAGTTGGATTTGAATGAGTTAAGAGTAGACCAAAATATTTTGTTAACATTTGGATTATTTAGAAGTTTACTTGCCTGCTTGTGGAGAAAGTTTGATTTAGTTAGGTTTAATACAGTTTGGCATGATTTCTGAGGTTTCTAAAGTAATTAAAGGCCTGATGTGTTTTTGATCTTGTGTATGCATTGTAGGCTATTGCTTTTTGTTCAGTTACTCTAGCACAATTACGGTCAAACCATTTAGGTGAATTAGATCTTTTACTGTACTTTTGATGAAGAATGAAAGTTTCCATTCCAATTTTTACAAAATCTTGTATGTGGCTCAAGGTGGTGTGTGCATCATTAGAAAAGAAGGAGGTCCAGGGAATATCAATAAAGAAACCTTGAAGACCCTCCCAGTCTGCCCTATCGTAATGCCATTTAGTCACCAAAACAGGTACAGAGTGGGAAGGTGTGGTAGCTGATAGACAGGTGGCCTGTATCAGACAGTGATCAGAAGACCCAAGCGGGGACCTCACTGTAACATCATAATTTTCTGAATTGGTTGTTAAAAATAAGTCCAGTAGGTGGGAATTATGATTAGGATTATCTGGTACACGGGTGGGTTGGTTGACTAGTTGAGTGAGATTAAATGAGTCTGCAAATAGCTCACATTCAAGACCAGCATCATCAGTCCTGGCTGAATGAGTGAGCCATTCAACATTATGGACATTAAAATCACCCAACACAGTGATTTCAGAAGAAGCATTTAAGTTGAGGACACTGAGTTGTGAGGACAGAGAATCAAAAAGACTGCTCTGGAGGAGTATTTGGGGAACGGTAGATGCAACATATGTATTAACATTTACCAGCAGAAATTAATTTGTATATAGAATAATCAAAATAGGGACAAGTGAAACTAATAACCTCCTCCAGGGCAATTTCAGATTTTGCGAAGCAACATACACCTCCTTTAGGTCTGAAATTTTGGAGCAGTTGATAACCTGGAAAATTAAATCTAGACGTGTCAGATGTGGATGTTACTTGAGTCTCTGTCAAAAAAAGGAGAGTAGGGGATTCTGCTTGAAGAAATTGGTGTACAGAATTGATGTTAGAGTAAAGTCCCCTTATATTACTAAAGAAAAAGCTGCACCGACGAGTAGCTTTGGGACGTTACAATGCTCTTGACACAGTCGCATGATGACGACCGGGAGGGCCCTGTGTCAATGACCCAACCCTGCCGGGGGTGGATATTCGAGGGACCACCAGGTTTGCTCTTAACAATTGTACTGCCATATTTAATAGGTAAGTGTATGGTGTTACATGTATGATTTGTAGTGGGAAGAGTTGTTGTTGTTGTTGTTGTTCCCCAAGCTGCCTGGCCGAACAGCCCCAAGGCCCCGAGCAAGGCCAAGGCCATAACCGAGCGCCCCCACAGAACCCTCCCTGCCTACCACAATAAGCCTGGGTGACCGAAGCCACTCCATGGCGGGGAGCGGAGGAGGGTGCGGAAACGCCCGGGAAACCAAAGCCCCACCCAGGGCCCTGTGCCCCTCAGCAATTATGAAGAGAAAGTTGAGGGGCAAAGGAAAAATGTGACGCTTTGGGTTCCAATCTTGGTAGATTGGGAGGTCAATCCACGGAAAAGGCGCCGTCACTTTAGATCTAGGAAAGACATAAGTAAAAGGAACAGTCGGAGTAAGCTGTGGGTATGGCAGAGATCGCTCAGTTCTCACTCTGATAGACCAGCCCATCACCATATGACTAGAACCCAATCCTCTCAGCATCAGCTAGGAAAGGCCCTAGAAAGCCGCCTTTGGCGGGGGGATATCTCCCCTATTTCAACCCCTTTCGGGGTTGGGCACCCGCAAAGTGGGAAGAGTAGTGCTTTATGGATAGAGGATAGCGATGTAGGGCAATGTCGTGAAGTTGGATGTGTATGTTATATAAAGAGGGTTTTCCTGATACCCCTGATGTATGCGGCAGAAATATATGTATCCAGCTACCAAGGCCTGGGAGAGAAAATGGAATTCAGGCTATTCCCTGAGTCTCCCGAAACCTTGGCGGTAGTACTTCCCTGGGCGGGGCTGCCTACCCCTACTACCTACAAAAGTTGTCCGTGTAGAGGACGTGATTCTTATGGAAATAGCGGTCCATCATGGCTTGCACCACTGCTCCGCCAAAGCCAATGAGGGGGTCCACAAGCACGTCCCCTTCCTTCCCGCTGTAGACCAGGAAGTCCAGGACATAGCCAGTTCGGCAGTCGCACAGCAAAGAATTGTATGCCAAAGCGATGTCTCCTTGAGAGGATGTACTGCCGGAAGCTGAGCTTTCCCCAGAACAGCACAAGAGACTCGTCAATGACGACCTTGCAGAAGGGCTTGAAGTAGGAGGAGAAGCGGTTTCGCATCATCTCGTACGACGTCCTAATCTTCCACAGCTTGTCTGGGCAGTGGACGTTGGTGTTGGTGACAAGATGGAGCGCTGCGAGGATGTCAAGGTAGCGGTCGCGAGACATATATTTCCCGAAGGCAGGGATGGATATGAGATCATTGGTGATCCAATAGTCAGGCAACCTATGCTTCTTGACATGAGGCATTAGCATGGTGAGTGCCAGGAAGACCATGAACTTGTGATGCACTTCGGTCCACTGCCTCATATGGCCCTTGGTCACCTTGTCAAACATGTGGACCTGGAATTGGTGCTGCTTGTTGGTCTCCTTGATGACAAATCCGGTAACCTCTTCATCAAAAAGCTCATGTGGTGGAGCATTGGGACCTGCGGGGAAATTGGGGGTAATTCCTGAACCCTCCTGTACCTCATCAAAAGCTGGCACATCAGGGTTGTAATCTTCCCCGTCAGCCAGGTCTTCCCACTGAAAAACGTAGAATGGGTCTTGGCGACGCCCACGAGGAGCTCCAGGTGGTGGCCCAGCACACCCACGGCCAACTCGGGAGGCGCGCGCACTAGGGTGGCCAGGGCGGCCACCAGGGCACTGGCCAGGGTGGGCCACAGCACGACGCCCCCGGGCGGAGCTGATGGGTTGACGGTTGTCCATGTCCATGTAGTCGTCGTCAGAGTGGTCATCGTGCCCTGACGGTGGACCTATATAGTCATGGCCAGAGTCATCTGTGTGGTGCCCTTCATTGTCAGTGTCCCCCGCATAATCTGGCGGGGAACGAGTGATGCGTGGGCGGTGTGCGGGGGGGCGAGGTGGGGAAGGAGTGGAAGGTGAGGCTCTGTCCCCCAAATGTTCTGGGCTCCTTTGCCTGCGACGAGTGGCAGAAAGCAATGTTTCACTGTCACTAGGCCCAGGTATTTGTGATGCGAGCTCAAATACTTCTTCAGGAACACATGTTGAAGGCAGGAGAGGTGGGGAGGACTGTGGGGAAAGTTGCGGGGGCGTATGGCTGGGGCCGGCGGGGGTGGACGCCGCGGAAGCCTCGAGCAAAACCCGCCTAGTTTTCTGTCCTTTTTTCGCATGATTCCTGCCTTTCCCCTTTTCGGCAGTAGTATGTCTCCTGTCGGGGGACCTAGGTGGCAAATAGGCCGACAGTGGGGGCTCCTCAACCCTTGGCAGTGGTGGGGAAGAATGGAGGGCGCCCGGGTCATCTTGGGTGGCTTGGGGAGATAAGGGAGACAATGGCAGGCGAGATGAGTCATCACGCTCACCCTCACGCACAGCCTCATCCTCACCAAGTCTTTTGGCTTCTTCCCTGGCTGCCGCGGCCGCCTTTTCAAGTACCTGCTTTTATAAAAGCGTAGCTTGAAAGGCGATTTAGCTGGCGAAGGGCTTGGAGTCGTGTCACTCAAGTGAAACTTGGAGATTGACCTTGAACTCTCCCACTCACTCACTTTCCACACTTCACTTTCTTCAGCAAAAACAGCTTCCGCGAAAGCTGTTACATCACCTTCATCACTCTCATCACTCTCATGTTCACTCACAAATCCCCTGAATTGAGTACCATTGTCACTGTCATCGCCATAATCACTCGACTTATAATTAGACTATTTATCAAGGTCTTCATCATCATCATTATGCTCTCCATCAGCACGCTCATGAATTCTCAATGTCTCCTCAATACCTCCTGAAGATAACACATTTAGGAGGTGTCGTCTGCGTAAGACGCGACGAGCTTGAGCGGGCGTCGTAGGGAGCACGGTATCGGACACAACGGAATCACTGTTTGGCGTACTATCCATGATGGCGTCGGGGTAGAGACTGTTGCCGTGGCGTAGTTCACGTATGATGGCGCTGTCTACCACCCAACAACAGCAAAATTTGACGCGCGCCATTCGAAAGCATATACGCAAGCACTCGGAGCCTCAGAGCCCTACCAGGTTCCGCGGGGGGTGTTTGTTATGGGTGCCTCAGAGCCCAACCGGGTCTGAGGGGGTAAGGGTTGCTGACCACTGGTCTAGCGCAATAGAAAAGGTCTCACTGAAGTCCCGAAAGGAGGATGACCAAGAGTTAGTAAGATAGGAAAGAAGATCACCAGTAGAGCAACCCTTGAGGAAGCCATACTGGCGATTTGAGAGTAGATTATGAGAAGAGAAATGCGTAAGAAGTTTGGAAGCAAGAATAGTTTTAAAAACTTTAGAGATACAAAAGATGAGAGCATTAGGACGGGAGTTGGTGGGTTGAGAGCGGTCACCCTTCTTTGGGACAGGTTGAATGAGAGCAAACTTCCAGCATGAAGGGAAGACGTTAGATGAAAGACAGATACGAAAGAGTTTGCCTAGGCAGGGAGTCGGCACAAAAACACAGTTTTTTTAGAACAACAGGAGGAACACCGTCCGGACCGTACGCCTTCTTAGTATTAAGCCCAGAGAAGGTAGAAAGTACATCTTTAGAAGGATTAGGATATTAGGCATTAGTAGGGGAGAGGGGGTGGAGAGGGAGGAATAGCACCGGAATCATCTAAGGTGGAGTTTCTAGCAAAAGTTTGAGCGAAGAGTTCAGCTTTGTCAGAGGAAGAAGTGATGGTTGTGCCATCAGAGTGAAAATGGGAGGGAAAGATGAGGAAGAAAAATTGTTGGAGAGGTTTTCAGCTAGATGCCAGAAAGCTTGGGAAGAGTTAGAGTTGGATAGTTCAGTACATTCATTATTGATGAAAGAGTGCTTGGAAAGTCGAAGAACAGATTTGGCTTGATTCCGGGCAGAAATATAGGAAGAATGAGATTCTTGAGTTTTAAGGCGTCGGTACTGTTTGAATGCTTCCTCCTTGTTGCGGACAGCAGTAGAACAAGTGTGAGTAAACCAAAACAAATTTGCATTAGACTGAGAGAAAGAAAATGGAATGTATGCTTCCATGCCTGGTAGGATTACCTCGGTAATGCGTTCAGCACTCTCCGAGGGTCTACGGCCACGGAAGCAGAAATCACTCATTGGGTAATCCAAGAACTACTGCCGAAGGGCCTCATTGTCGGCAGCACCAAAGTGCCACAAGCGCCGCTATCTAGGAGGATCAGGTGACCGTACTGGAGAGATGGGACAGATGACAGAGATAAGTTTAAGGTCGGAGGAGCCCAAAGGAGAGCAAAGATCGACAGTATAAGAAGAAGGGTTAGAAGTTAAAAGCAAGTCAAGAATGTTGGGCCGATCTCCGAGGCGATCTGGGATATGGGTGGGTTACTGAACTAACTCCTCTTGGTCATTTAGGATAGAAAAGACGTAGGCTTGTTCATCAGGTTGGTCAGTTGTGTGAGAAGAGAGCCATTGGCTGTGGTGAACGCTGAAATCTCCTAAGATGGAGATTTCTTAGAAAGGAGAGATGGATAGAATGTGTTCCACTGTAGAGTTTAGATAGTCAAAGAATTTGGGAAAGTCGGTTGAGTTAGGGGAAAGATAGACAGCACAGAAATATTTAGTAAGAGAATGACTGGAAAGTTTGAGCCATAAAGTTGAGAATTCAGAGGAGTCGAAATCGGGAACACGTGAGCAAGTGAGTTTGTTGTGCACGTATGCACAATATCCGCCTTTGGCTTTGAAACTAGGATAGATAAAGTAGGAGGATACAGAGAAGGTGCTGCTGGCAGTTGCTTCAGATACCTGAGTATCGGTGAGGAAAGAAGATCAGGTTTGTAGGAGGAGAGATGATGTTCAGCAGAGGGAAAACTAGAGGAAAGTCTGCGAATGTTGCAAAAATGAATAGAAAGAGAAACAGGCCGAGGTCCAGGTAATTTTGAGGGGTCGTCAGGGGACGGTCGGGCGGAATGCCCCCCCCCCTCCCCCTTGGGACTCCGAGGCTGGGCTAGAGATCATCATCTTTGTAAACAAAATTTGGTGTGGAAGAAGGAAGTGTGGTGTGCATGTTTAGTGTAGTGAAGTGGATAGGAGAAGGAGGTGTTCGTGAGAGCTAGCTGGATTACTCTCTGTGTAAGTGAGGCACAAAGGAAATCAGTAAGACAGGCCAAACAAATGAAACAGGAGTTCCAGCAACTCCTTATCAAATGCCTTCAGCCTCTCCTGGTTATAGCCCTGTTTGATTGGTGCCTACAATCTAACCCCATGTTGTATGTCTATAGATTATCTTGTTTCTTCCACTCAACTACATATGTCTAGCTTACAGTATGTGTTACTATAGAAAGGTTGAAGCGAATGAAATAGGTGGGTCGTTGTTGGGATGGATTAGGTCATGGTTAATTGGTAGGAAGCAGAGAGTCAGCATAAATGGCACTAAGTCAGAATGGGGAGCAGTCAAAAGTGGTGTCCCCCAGGGATCTGTATTGGGTCCTCTTTTTTTTTTTAATATACATAAATGACGTTGATTTAGGTATAACTAGTAGGATAAATACATTCGCAGATGATACCAAAATGGGGAGAACAATAGATTCAGATAGCGACATAGAGTGCCTCCAAAGGGATCTAGATACTTTACACGAATGGTCAGTAAATTAGCAGATGAATTTTAGCATTGACAAATGCAAGGTATTAAAGATAGGGAAGATGAATACAATTGCAAAATGTAAACTAGCTAATATGGAATTAGAAAACCCAGACTGTGAGAAAAATCTAGGTGTGTTTGATAGCAATGACTTCAAACCTAGAAAACAGTGTATAAGCGTTCGTAACAAGGCAAACAGGATTCTCGGGTTCATCTCTAGGAGTGTGAGTAACAGAACTTCTGATGTTATCTTAAAACTTTACTTGTCATTAGTGAGACCCCATATGGATTATGCTGTTTAATTTTGGTGTCCTTATTACAGAATGGACATAGATTCCTTGGAGAGAGTACAACGTAGAATGACAAAAATGATCCATCATATTAGAAATCTACCATATGAAGAAAGGTTGACGAAATTAGGCTTACATTCATTGGAGAGACGCAGAGTTAGAGAAGATATGATAGAGGTGTTCAAGTGGGTTAGTGGGATTAATAAAGGGGACATGAAAGATATACTAAAGCTCAGTGATAGTGAAAGAACTCGAACAAATTGTTTCAAATTAGATAAATTTTGTTTCAGAAAAGATATAGGCAAATATTGGTTTGGTAACAGAGTTGTAGATAGATGGAATAGGCTACCAAGTGCTATAGTAGGATCAAGAACGATAGAGAGCTTTAAGACAAAATTAGATAGGCATATGGACGAGATAGGTTGAGTGTGAGGGGGAGCTGCCGGGTGTGGGCCAATCGGCGCTCTTCAGATCCCCATTGTCTGTCCTCTGACCGTTTTGGTAAGGTCGGCCCAATTGGTATTAGTGAGCTGGGCCTATAATTAAGCCTTATAATTGGGTTAGGGTGTGAGAGGGATCTGCCTTGTGTGGGCCAATCGGCTTTCTGCGGACTCCCATTTTCTTATGTTCTTATGTAACACCAACGAACTTGACAATAATCTTGATCCCTGACCTCTCTGTAACTCCAAAGGGCCTAGAGCAAACTGTCTGTAAATATCCACACCTATTTCCTGGTGAAATCTTCCCAAATGATAGAAACGTCAGCCCGATTGCTTTCATGCATTTAGAGTTATAAGAAGTTAAGGGGTTAAGATTATTGTCAAGTTTGCTGGCGCTACCTATAGTGTGGCGACAAGGGTTATGTCTCTACACACTGTTTCATCAATGCTATAGGGTCATTTGATTATGTTGCTGGGTATCCTGTATTCTGTTGTTGGTGCAGGATAAACAACTACTGGACATATGACTGTGAGGTAATCAAGAAGCAGGTGCATGGCTGGAAAATAATCTGGGGAAGGCTCACGACAGAGTCAATCCAATCAGACATAAAGTGTAACGTTTGAACACAGACTATAGATGTCTTCCAATATTGAAGATAGGTGCACTTTTGTAATCACCAGACATCATAATTTTCAATTCATCAGTCAATAATAAGAGAGTACAGGCTCACCAAATTTATGTTGGATTCAGCTTTAAACAGACTAAACCAAGAACAAAATGTAATACTATATTTTCCAGGAGTCATCTTTCAGGAGACAGCATACCAATTTCCGGTGTAATATACCTACCAAATGTAGTGCATACTGACCTGGATTATTATAATGTTAGAAAAAGTCTACATAGTTACTGGGTTCAATATTGCATCTGATCTTTGGATGGGTTTTAAGACAACGAGAGATAGGAAGATGATAGTTATTCCTTAAATGAATGGTTTGTGTATTGAAGGAACTTTCATCGTGGCAATAACAGAATCTAAACCGAAGTTTGCAGATTGTTTCTAAAGGTGTTACAAAGAAAAAGAGAACAGTGGTCACATAATCCTACGCTCATCTGCGTCTCACCCCCTCCACAACAAACGCCTTTCATCGCCCCATTCACACCTCATCTCCACACAGGGCACACTGATTACCCATCCACTCTACCTAGTCATGTCACTATAAATGGGTATTTACAGAAATCCCCTAGACATTCGGATAATCTAACAAACAGCAATACCATTATAGAACCCCATTATGTGAAGGTTTTAGGGGTATATGCAAATAGCTTTTTGTGTTTGTTAGTAAACTCAGTAATTGTTTTGCCAGACATATTTAAGGCACATCGATAGCACAAGTTCTTCATAAAGTAAACATTATAAATGTTTCTCCAATCTTTTTATTCAACACAACAAATGAGCTAATGAAGATAAATGCTAATGCTAAATTATGTGAAGCCTCATGTGTATCATGTATTTATTAGTTAATTACTGTACTCACACTCTATTGTTACTGTAAACTTGAAATCAATAACTAACTTAGACAAAAGAATGCAAAACCTATATGAATAGTAAAAAAATCACTGATTTTTCCGAAGCAAGTGAGCTACTAAAGGCATAATACAACATATTCAATGACACCGTTCATCTACAACAGGATAGTATAATAATTTATGGGCTTCACAGATTTGTTTTAACATTAAATTATAGTAAAAGATAGGAATCAAAACTCGGTTTACAGAAATAACAAATAATCATATATAAAAATTATTACCTGAGATGTAACTGAGCCTTCAACTTCTCTTTAGCGTTTACCTCATTTCTCGTACAAAAAGAAACATAGAACAAAAAAGCTAAGGGCGAAATCAGGGTGGTTGTCGACTGCATAAGACTAAATAACATAACTGAAACTGATAATTTCAACATGCCAGCTATACCAGAATTGTTTAAAAATTGAGGCATTGATATGAATGTAATTTCCACAGTAAACCTTGTTTGCGTATTCCTTCCAAAAAGTTTGTCACCGAAAATGAGACAATACACAGCACTACATTCTTCCACATGCACATTTGAATAAAGGAGTTTTCCTCAAGGACTTAAAAATTCACCGTTCAGATGTGCCTCGGTAATGTGTTCAGCACACTCCGAGGGACCCGGGCCATGGAAGCAAAAGAAATTTGAAGGGAAACCAAAGAAGTACTGCAGAAGAGCCTCCCAGTTGGCAGCACCAAAATGCCACAAGCGCCGCTGGTTTAGGGGGTCAGAAGGCTATACTGGAGAGATAGTACAGGTAACAGAGGTAAGGTTGTGATGGGAGGAGTCCGTATTACAAGGGTTAACCTGGGAAACCTGTTTAGCGTTTCTGGACAATGTGGTAGTCTTTCCCGGATCATGGCCAGAACATTTGGACAGACTGGCCCAAGTCTTCCAATATATCTGAGAGGCAGGCTTGATACTCAAGCCCTCCAAATGCACCATTGCATATCTTGGTCATGTTATTTCAGGCTGTGGTATTTCGTCAAATCTCGATAAATTGAAACCCATCAGTGATATCAGACCCCCACTGGGTGTTAAGGGGAATTTATCTTTTCTTGGGTTAGTTTCTTATTACCAGCGATTCATTAATGTATTTGCATCCAATGCCAAGTCCTTACACAAATTAACCCAGAAAGAAGAACACTTTGTATAGACAGAGGAAGGCCTGGTAAATTTTCGGTGCCAAAAAAGATGCGCTCACTTCCGCTCCTAAGGTGGCATTCCTGGACTAGACCAAGCCGTTCCGCCTATAAATCGGCGTGTGTTTAGTGGGAAAAGGTGCCATCCTAGCTTAGGTATCCGAAAGTAAAGAATGCATAAGGGCTGGGCGAGGTGGTTTTTAACTCAGGCCAATATGAATTACGCCGTCACCAAACAAGAATGTCTAGGATTAGTCAGGGCCCTGCAACACTTCCAATTATTATTGATTATGACCAGTTCCCCCATCAGCATGATTTTAACCGACCACCACTCACTACAGTAGTTGCAGAAATCAGAAACTGCCAATGCGCTAATAGTTTGCTAGAGGGAGATCCAGGAGGAATACCAGTTCAATATTCTGGTAAATTGTATACGAACGTGTACGCCCTCTGCTGTTTTCTTCTCCAGGCTATGCAATTACTCCCCCGTGCTATTTTTCCTGATGACTACTCCGTCAGAACAATTGATGACAGCCCCAATCCCACCCGAGAGGTAATTGTTGCAAATTTGGTTAATTCATAATTGCCGGTATTGGCTCCCTTCCCATGCACACTGATCATTGCAATGCGTGGGCGATCATATTTATGCAGCGTTTGGGCATGTAGTCTTTTTTCCCGAAGAAACTAATATCGTGATGTACACCCTTCACTCCAGAACTGGGATACATTTAAGTTTTACAGTACAAAGCTGCTTCAGGGCTTTCAAAATAATTTATTGGAAGCCACACCAAACCAAACACATTACCGAGACATGCCTAGCTTGCACAAAAGGGAAGGATACGACACAGATGCTCAGCCATTCAGGCAGCCTTACTGCTGACAACTGTGGCAATTGCTATCCTTAGATATGTTCAGACCCCTGATAACATACAACTCGTTCAAATATGTAATAACGTTTGTATATGCGTATGCCAAATTCCATAATCGCCACACCAGTAAAAGAACACACCACCGCCACTGTAGTTGACAATTTGTTAACCGATGTATTCTCTAATTTCGGGCTTCCACAAGAATTGCACTCAGATAATGCCTGAGTTCTCAAGTCAGGTCTGGATCGAATTATCCAATCATATGAGGCATAAAGTCTGTCATTCCTCCCAATACTGGCCAAAGGGAAACTCGATATGCGACCGTAGCCATAAAAGTATTGCAAATCAGTTGCACACGCTTTTCAAGCAGCACAAAACTTCTGACTGGCCGAGTTAGTTGGAAATTATACAGTGGGGCCTCAATTTATCCCTTCGTGAAAATGGTATCTTGCCCCACGAACAGGTATTCGGCTGTCCATCTATTCCTCCCCACCAGGTTTGGATTAAGTGCTTGTACCTTTGCCTTCATACTATTATACCAAGTAACAAAAAGGGCCTGGCCTGGTGAAATTTCATCATTGCACCTCAGCAACTAGCCGCAGTTAGACCTCTCCAATGACGGTCGCACCATGCAGACCAGTTGTGCTCGAACATCGTTCACCTGTCCGAGCTGTGAGGCTAGGTATGTGGGATGTTCGGGCTGTTCCTTTAACACTAGATTAGCGGGCTAGCGGTTTATTTATATGTACCGCCCAGCGGGGTGTTTTTAGCCAAAATAGGGCTGTTTACGTGATCATTTTCATGCCTAAATAAGACCCAGAGCGTAAAACAAGTATCTATCCCTGAAAGGGCATAAACAGAGCTTTCCAATGACACGATAACGATCCTTTTATGATGGCTACTTTTCTTGCAACAACCGCGCAACGCGAGTGCAAAAAGCATGTAATTCGGCACTTTCCCCATACAATTCCGTATATAGCGAGTGAGAGAGGGAGGCAGGAGGTGGGATTCGTGTCAGTAGGTTCGCCGCGGTGGTCTGGAGCAGTCATACGCTCGCTACTCTCCTGCCTCCACTTGTCTCTCTCTCTCAGCAACATTACGTGCTGAAATTGCCACACGACCTATGTCGAGCGCCGCCAGATAGTCCAGATTTATTATACTCGACTTATGTTGCGCGCCGCCAGTTAAGGGTTAAGATACAGATATTCGAGCACATTGGTATAAAACATACTACAAGGAAATTTTAAATTAAAATGTCCATTTCTGCCGTTAGGAATCACTCTAGGTCCCAGGATCATCCATTTTCACCTAATATTGTTCAAATCATAAAGAAGCGAATCCCTGAATGAACATTTCCAATAATTAGTTTGATTCTTTTTCTTGTTGGTGCATCATTTGGGTGATTTATTGAGACTTATATGTTAGGGTATTTGAATATTTAGGAACCATAAATATGTAATATTTTTCAGGATTAGTCTTTGGGTTGGTTTGGACGCATTTGGTAAGCGGTCACATACCTTTTTGTTTCACTGTGCTGTAATGTTTAACTTCTTAAGGCTAGTGGTTAATTTTAGACATGTTAGATGAGCAGTTACGTACTGTTTTGGTGGACTTTACTATAACATTAGATTGTTGTTGTTGGGAAGAGTTAATATTTCTTTAGTGTGTTTCCATTTTTGTATTTTAGGTTTTAAGATGCATGCAATTCCTAGTTACCGTTAGTTCCTTTAGTTGGATTTAGTATGTTTAGTGTTTTAAGCTTATGGGTAACATTTTAAGTTGACTTTACTTGTATTTGTATAATTATTTGTTCATTTGACGAAATAATGTTAAACAATTTGATTTGATTTTTTTTAGGATCATGATGTTTCACCTGATGATGGCTGCTTCAGCAGGCCGAAAATTTGTAATATAGATGGTGCCCCATGGAGTTATTTCCCTGTTTTTCCTCATACATAATTATTTTTTTTAGGGTGGCCGACTCGAGACAGAGCCCGAACAGGGTCAACACAACACAACAACAAAAATACAGAAATAAAACTCAAATTCACACACATCTAGGTTGCCCAGGAAAAAAAAAAAAAAAGTAGACACCCATTTGGGATCTCCAGCTAAGATTCCCAGGTCCCAGATCTCCCGGAGAGGCTCCGGTTTCCGCAGGCAGACATGCAGTGGAGCACACCACAATGCCCGCCCACCATGCATGAAGGCGTAGCCTTCATATATATCGGCTCCCTGGGCCAGGCGCCTGACGGACTATTATCTAGTCCAACTGGCTCCTGACCCTCTCTCCCAAACGACAGAGTTTACATTCATCTATTCACTAGCATTCTCCATTCATTCCTATATATTACCACTTCTTTGCCTAATCTATAGTCATTCCTATATCTTCCAACGCTTGTCCTAAACAGTTTCTCCTTCTCAATGGAGGTCTTCCTACCCCTCTACCTCCACTTGTGTCTGACTCACATATTCTCTTTGTGAGTCAAACATCTTCCATTCGCTCAACATGTCCATACCAGCTCAGCACCCTTCTGTCCAGTCTGGCCACCAAATTTTCCTGTTATCCCACTCTCTTACGTATCTCTTCATTCCTCTATCTTACAGACTAATAAAACTCATGCAAGTGTGCACACCGCCCTCATACTTCGGTGGAGCATAGTGACACTTGGCAACTCAAGCTTCCACGAGCCAAGAATCTCTCAGAGACATCAGTTAACTGGCAGACACTGAGGAGAGATGTGCTGCTCTGTCCGGCGATGGCCATGAGATGGGCGAGTAGAGGGAATGAGGATGAACGCGGGTGGGGGACCTCAAGGGGAAATCAGTTGTTGTTTGGAGGATGAAGTACTCCTGCAACACCACCGACACATGCCTGCCTGGGGTGCACGACGTGCTTTTCATGCACAATGTACAATTCCTTTCAGCTTCATGCCACCCCCAGAGCCACACCCAACTGCCCAAGAACCCCTCAGCAGCACAATGTGTGGGGGTGAGCGGAAGGAGGATGACAAACACCACAAACTCTCATCTTTCCCTATTGGATGTCAAAATAACCAAAATCCGGAATAGATTAATCACTGATGTTTTTAGGATACAAACCTTTACCGGCTTAGTTTTCAATTGGCTTAGTTTGTGTACAGATATTTTCAAAATACACACTATTATAACACTATTTAAAAGTCCCTACCATTTGTGTTCTAATATTAATATTATGCATCTTGAATTCGAGTTTTTTTAAGCAGTATTGTATATCCAACAAATCTACCCACAAGATTTATCAAATATATTTAATTTCCTTTTTATGGGGAATCAAGTATATATATACCGTTATATATATATATATATATATATATATATATATATACATATATATATATATATATATATATATATATATATATATATATATATATATATATATATATTGATATATACTTTGCTGTGTCAATGGTACCAATAGACTGGAAGAGTGCATGTATCGTGTCGTTGTACAAGGGGAAGGGAGATCGGCAGGAGTGTTCAAGTTATAGAGGTATTAGTATATTGTCATTGGTTGGAAAGCTGTATGGCAGGGTGGGCTGTTGATAGAGAGGATAATTAAGTGTACAGAAGTTGCAATAGGAGAAGAACAGTGCGGTTTTAGGAGGGGAAGAGGGTGCGTGGATTAGATGTTTGCAGTAAGACAGTTATGCGAGAAGTATTTAGAGAAGCATAAGGGGATATTTTGGGCTTTTATAGATTTAGAAAAAGCATATGATTGTGTGGATCGTGAAGCAATGTGGATGGCATTAAGGATTTGTGAAATTGGAGGAAATTTGTTAGAAGCAGTTAAGAGTTTTTATGAAGGGAGCAGAGCATGTGTTAGAGTAGGAAATGGTGAGTTGAGTGAATGGTTTGAGGTAAAGGTAGGTTTGCGACAGAGTTGTGTAATCTTACCATGGCTGTTTAATATGTTTATGGATGGTGTGGTGAGGGAGGTGAAAATGAGAACTATGGGAAAAGTATTCGGTTTAGTAGGAAAGAATGGTAGAGATTGGGAGTTGAATCAGTTGCTGTTCGCTGATGACATATCGTTGGTGGCGGATTCTGAGGAGATAACTGCAACGGGTAGTCAAAGAGTTTGCTGTGGTTTGTGGAAGGAGGAAACTGAAGGTGAACGTCAATAAAAGTAAAGTAATGGTGTTTAACACATTACGAGCGGGTGGGTCGGTAACTTCTATTACAAGACATGCGGGTGGTTTTACCCTAAATGGGTTGTTCCGTGCTCTTTGTCATGCCTAAACAAGACCCAGAGCGTAATACAAGTATCTATCCCTGAAAGCGCGTAAACAGAGCTTTCCAATGACACCCGAACCATCCTTCTACGACCACTGGTTCTCTTGCAACTATCGTGCAACACGAGTGCAAAAACCCTAAAATAAGGTAATATCCTTACATAATTCCCTGTGTAGCGAGTGAGAGAGGGTGGAGGAGGGTGTAATAAATTTCAGTCGACCCACGGCGGTGGTGGCGAGCGGTCAGGCGGGAATCTATGCTCCACGCACCGCTCAGCTCTCTCTCAGAGCACATTACGTGCTCAAAATTGCACTCGACATCTGTCGAGACCCGCATATGGGCACGTTTTCTTTAACTCGACATATGTTGTGCGCCGATGGTTAAGGGTTAATATAGGGTGAATCAAGATGTGAGGCTGGATGGGGAAATATTGGAACAAGTAATATCTAGGAGGAACAATAAGCAGGAGTGGAGGAAGGAAGGTTTTCGGAGCTATGGGAAGTTTGTGGAAGACGAGAAATCTCGGAATGAAAGTAAAAGTGCAATGTATCAAGGAATTGTTGTGCCAACAGTGATGTATGGGACTGAGACATGGGCTCTGAAGGAAAAGGAGAGAAGAAAGCTGGACGTGATGGAGATGAGCTGTTTGAGAAGTATGTGTGGAGTTACTCATAGAAACAGATTGAGGAATGAAGAGATACGTAGGAGAGTGGGGCAGCAGGAACATTTGTCAGCCAGAGTAGACAGAAGGGTGCTGAGCTGGTATGGTCATGTTGAACGAATGGAAGATGAAAGGCTTACAAAGAGAATATGTGAGTCAGATACAAGGGGAGATAGAAGGGCAGGAAGACCCCCATTGAGCTGGAGATACTGTGTAAGGCAAGCTTTGGATGATAGAGGAATGACTATAGATCAGGCAAAAGAAGTGGTAATAAACAGGAATGAATGGAGAATGCTTGTGAATAGATGAGTGAACACGTGGTCATTTGGGGGAAGGGGTCAGGTGCAAGTTGGACTAGATAATAATCCATCAGGCGCCTGGCCCGGGGAGACGATTAATATGAAGGGTGTGCCTGGAAGTGTGCTGGGCGGGCTTGTGGTGGTAGGGCTTCGCTGCATGTCTGCCTGCCAAGATCGGAACCTCTCCGGGCGGTCGGGGGCCGGGGGAGTGTGGAGGGACCTTGGTGACTCTGGTCTCTGGGCCTTCTCCTGGATGACCTAGATGTGTGTGAGTTTGTGTTTTGTTTTTGTGTGTTTGTTATTTTGTATTGTGTTTTGTGTTGTCCCTGTTCTTGCTCTGTCTTGAGTCGGCCCCCCCAAAAAAAAATAAAAAAATAAATAAATAATAATAATAATAATATCAAAATAGGAAAAGTGGGGATTGGGCCTGAGTAGATATTTTATATACATATATATATATATATATATATATATATATATATATATATATATATATATATATATATATATACTGTATATATTCAGCATGAAAGGTAACCCAACCTTTTCCTATTTTTAGTAAATCAATGACTGCGGGCATGCTATATATAAACTAAGGACATAACTGCAGCAATTGTCATATGACAACCGCCAAAAATCTGCATAGTACATGGCCTGGCAGGCAGGCAAACGACTTAGATGATGAAAAAGAAATGGAAGAAATGGCCAACTCATGGAGTTGATGAGACAGTGGTGGAACGAAAGTTATTGATTGATTATGTATGTGTGGATGAACGAATGAAGAAATCTGTGATGGATGCTAGGGTGTATAGGGGTATTGGAGGGGGTCTGTCTGATCATTATGTAGTGGTAGCTAAGGTTAGGATACAAAAGAAGTGGGTGCGGAGAGCTGGAGGGAGGCGAGAGGAGGGTGGAATGGTGAGGAGGGTGGAGAGGTTGCAGGAGGAGGAAGTCAGGGAGAACTAAAGGAGAGCAGTGGAAAGACGACTAGGTGGGTTCGACCTGGAAGTTATGGAGGAAATGGAGGAGATGAGCAAGGTGTTTAAGGATGAGATTTGTGCAGCATGTGAGGAGGTGTGTGGAGTGAAGAGAAGAGGGAGGAGAGTGAAAGGTACAGCATGGTGGACAGAAGAGGTAAGAATAGCTGTGGAAGAAAAGAAGAAAGAATATAGAGAGTGGTTGGGTAGTAGAGGGAATGAAGATTTCGAGAGACAGGGAAACGAGCGAGGTACGTGGAGAGTAAGAGGGTGGTGAAGAGAGTAGTGAAGGAAAGTAAGAGAAGAGTAGATGAGGAATTTGGAAGGAATCTGAGTGTAAAATGGAGGGAGAGTAAGAAACTGTTCTGGAAAGAAGTCAAGAAAGTTAGAGAAGGTAGCAAGGGAAACAGTAAGGGTGTGAAAGATAAGAATGGGAGAATGCTAGCCGAGAAGCTAGAGAGAGTCGAAAGATGGAGGGAGTACTTCAATGAGTTGCTAAATGTAAGGAATGAAGAGCCAGCAAACATAGCTGGATATGGTATGGGAGGGAGAAGAAGAGAAGTAGTGGAGGAGGAGGTGGGGATCAGGAGGTCAGAAATGTGGGAAGCCATGAAAAGAATGAAGTTGGGGAAAGCACCAGGAATAGATGGAGTGTGTGGGGAAATGTTGAGGTATGGTGGTGAGATAGTGATCGAATGGGTATGGAAAATGTGCAAACTTGCATGGGAGAAGGGGAGTGCACCCGATGACTGGAAGACTGGCATAATAGTCCCCCTATATAAGGGCAAAGGGGAAAGAGGTGCGTGTGGTAACCACCGAGGAATATGTCTTCTAAGCATAGTAGGGAAGGTATACAGTAGGGTAGTGATTGAGAGAGTGAGAGTGAGAATGGAGAAATGGATAGGTGACGAGCAGGGAGGTTTTAGGAAGGGAAGAGGATATGTAGATCAGATTTTTACCCTGAATTGTGTTGTGGAGAAATATCTGGAGAAGAAACGAAATGTGTATGTTGCCTTTATGGACTTGGAGAAGGCCTATGACAGAGTGGATAGAGAAGGTTTGAGGAAAGTACTTAGAATATACGGAGTAGATGGCAAGTTGCTGAAAGCGGTGAAGAGCACGTATGAGGGTGCAAAGGCGGCAGTACGTGTGGAGAGTGAGCAGAGCGAGTTCTTTGACCTGAATGTTGGTTTGAAACAGGGGTGTGTGATGTCCCCGTGGTTGTTTACTGTATACAGTATATGGATGGAGTCATGAAAGAAATACTATCAAGAGCAGTGGATGTTGGTGTATCACTGAAAAGGGAGGGAATTAAGTGGATGCTACCTAATACTGCTGTTTGCAGATGATACAGTTCTGATGAGTGATAATGAATGGGAGTTGCAGGATCTGGTAAATGAGTTTGGAACAGTGTGCGAAAAACGGAATTTGAAGGTAAATGCGGGGAAGAGTAAGGTTATTATCTTCGAAAAGGGTGAAGTCACAGAGTGTGGGGTGAAGCTGAACGGTCAGGCTATGGAGATCGTCAACTCTTTTAAGTATCTGGGCAGTGTGTTGAGTAAAGATGGGACTATGAATGAAGAAGTGCGGGAGAGGGTACAACAGGGGAAGAGGGTTGTAGGAACGCTGAAAGCAGTAACAAGAAATAGGGTGGTCAGTATGGAAGTGAAGAAGTCCTTGCACGACAGTGTGGTAATCCCGACAATGACAATTACGGAAGCGAAGCATGGACGTTGGTTGAGAGACTCAGACCAAGAGTGAGAGCAGTGGAAATGAATTACTTAAGAAGTGCGTGCGGAGTTACATGGAGGGATAGACAGACTAATGAGGAAGTAAGAAGGTGGTGTGGTGTGGAGGTAGATGTGCTGGAAAGTGTGAAAAGGAACAACATGAGATGGTTCGGCCATAATTTATGGAACGTATGGAAAGCGAGAGAATGACTAAGAGGGTGTACGAGAGCGAGGTGGAGGGACAGAGAGGGAGAGGTAGACCGAAAGAGAGGTGGAAGGATGGAGTGAGGAAGTATATGAACGAAGGCGGTGCTGGTTGGGGGGAGGGGCGTCGACTGACTGGGGACAGAGGTGCATGGGGGAGGTTCGTTCGTGGCAACCCCTCCAGGGATCACGGCGTCAGGCAATAGATAGATAGATAGATAGATAGATGAAGTTCTGTGCCAGGGCACCCAGGACCAGGAAGCGCTTCTATATCTCGGGTGGTGGAGTGGACGACGTTGCAGCCGCAGTGAACTAAAGGTTCGAAGTTGGCCCCCTCAAGCACAACGTTCAACATTCATGTCGGATCTAATGACGTGCAGCGGACCCAGTTGGAGGACCTCATGATAAAGTACAGGAAGCTGATTCAGACGTATAAGGAAAAGTCACGCAGAGTCATCATATCAGGGATGCCTTCTACCAAATAGATAATTTGTTTATAGTGGATGGAGTCCATCTGAACCAGGTGGGAGCTTCAAGGTTTGGCCGCCTGCTTCACGACGCAGTAGAGGATTTTCGGAAAAGAAACAGAGTCAACCGAGGACTACCAGGGACGAGGATCAAGGACAGCAAGGACCGAGGACAGACATGTACGTAAATGTAGTTCCAAGTAGAACCAAAAATGTGATTAAAGAGCGATCCTTGACTTCTAAAACCACAACTTTAAAGATTTTGTATGCAGATGCTCATAGCATACACAATAAATTATTATATTTAGAGGAACTATTGTTTACAGAAAATTATGATGTAATTGGCATATCAAAATCTTGGCTCAATACAGAAGACAGATACTTTTTATCAGAGTATTCACTTCCCGGTTATTTAATGTTTGAGAAAAACTGAATATTGTGAACGTCGACACATCCTATGTGCGAATAAATATTAATAAAGGTACAAAAATAATATTTGTATTCATATACAGACCTCCAGCTCAATCAGTGCAAACTGACTGAGAAATTTTCGAGCAAATTGCAGACATTAGTGACTCGCAAGATACCATCATTTTTGGCGACTTCAATTTACCTGTGACCAAGTGGGTCACACTCTGGACAAGACCTGTATGAACAAATTTGCAAGAGAGTTTGCTCCTTTAATTTGTTAGATCTCCGACCCGTTGAAATAATGTCCTTGACCTTTTACTTGCAACAAAAGAAGAATAAATAGAGAATTTAAATGTTGGTCATGAATTCAGTAACAACGACTATCGTACGATAACTTTCAGTTTAAAGTTTACTAGTAACGAAGCAAATAGCAGCATCGAGAAAGTCCCTAATTGTTTGTAAACTTAGAGCAATGTTTAATGAAACTGGCTAGAGCTTTCTATTTAACAAGAACAACAAATATATCATAGGAATTTTTCACAATCACCTACTTGAGAGCAGTGCAAGACTGCATACCATCGAAAATATGGGTACAAACCATAATGATAAGCCTAAATGGTGGAATAAAGAGATTTCAGACTGCTTGCATGCTGAAAAGATCGCTCATGATAGATTGAAATCCTCACAAAATGACGAAGAATGGGTGAAATTTTGTAGAACTATGACACAAAGCCAAACAGTAAGTTAAGCAAAGTAAATAGAACCTAAAATTATATGTTGCGAATCGAATCGTAGTAAAAAAAAAAAACGAATTAATATTTTAGTTACATCAGAAAGAAGAAAGTTGTTACTTCAGCTATTGGACTGGTAGTCGATGAAACTAGAGAATACACCAAAGACGAAGTACAAAATGAGTAATGCCCTCAATACCGTCTTTGCATCAGTTTTTTACAAAATAAAACCTTAGTGATATCCCTACAGCATCATCGGTTCAGATAGATAATTATGACGTTCCAAGCAATATCATAATTATTACAGAGAGAGAATTATTGAAATGTTTATATAAACTCAAAATAAATAAATCGCCTGGACCTGATACAATCTCACCTAGAGTTCTATAGGAGGCTAAGAATTATCTCTTTAAACAACTGACATATGCAGTCTGGGACTATCCTGATCAGTGGAAGCTCGGCAACGTAACACCGATATTAAAAAATGGCAGCAAATCCTTACTTGCTAATTATCATCCAATTACTTTAATCACAGTTTTATGTAAAATACTAGAAACACTCATAAGAGACAGACTCGTAAATCTAAGCCAGTCTGAGAGCTCGCCTTATCTCTCAGTACCATGCCAGACACCAAAGAGGGAGGGTGTTTCTCTCTCACCGGTCAAGGTCAGATTACGACCGTGGGGCTAAAATATACGATTTTCACCAGCCAATTGCTGTTACCACTTGTTGTATTGCTTTCTAATTTGCATATGTTCATATTAAAAGAAAAATAAGCGCATATGGATAAGTATTAATTATATATATGGCAAATTGACAATTTATGTAAGGAATGTACCAAATACCTTCCCATGGCGGGCACTTTCAAATACCATAGCAGCGCAGCTTATGAGTTAAGGCTTGAACATTTGTCCTGAATGTCGTTGGTTCGAGTCCGGCTGGTGGGAGTATATGAACATGTATATATATATATATATATAGTATTACCTGTAGTTTGATTGAAGATCATCTTCATGGCACCGTTGTAACACTTGTAGTAGCAGCCATCATCTTCACCGTGTTTGTACACTGAACCATCATGCTCACAGTCTGAAAGAACAGCATTAAACAATAACACTCTTGTAAAACAGTTATGAATGGCACATGAGCAAAGATGCTGAACTAGGATAAATTAACCCAGGGCTGCAGCCAGATTCATAAGAGGTTCTACTGGACGAATGCGGTCAGACTCTTAAGATCCAAGGCATAACAAACAAAAATTCAAAACATCCCAGTGGCACTCAAAACATAGCAATTAGTGATAAGGTGAGATATTTCCCCTCCATTACTTGATACCACTCCTACACATGTGTCCCTCCCCCCCTCCTCCCACCTTTTTCCCGCCTCCTCAATTATCCAGTATTTTCCCTATTATTCCCGATATTTATTGAGTATTTTCCTGCAAGGGCGGCTGGGAGAGAGGGGGGAAGATGGAGGAGTGTCGTCCTGTCGAGAGAAGGTTTTGTGCTGGTCGAGGTATTCGCACCATTTTCTTGAACGAGCGTCTGAGAGCTCCCCTTGTCTCTCAGTACCATACCAGACACGAGAGAGGGAGGGTGTCTTACTTTCGCCAATCAAGGTAAGATTACGACAGGTGGGGCTAAAATATATGATTTTCACCAGCCACTAGTGTGGTTGTAGTGGTAACAATTGCCTTCAAATATCTTGGACGGCGCCACACATTGGCTGCCTGAAACAAGTCCAACAATAAATACATTAATTCCGTTAGATGATCTGTCAAGTCCTTCAGTACCACACACCCATGTTCATTATATTCTAGTTATCTTTAGATGAATATATTCAGCTTAGGAAGAGCATGTAGGAATTAAAAGTTCTTAACCCATTCAGAACCAGCGACGTTCTTTTTATTATATTCTGGTAACTATTATAGGATTGTATTCAGCTTAGGAATTACCTCTAACAAATAAAAGGCCACATATTTTCTCAATTAATTATTTTAGCTACCAAAAATTCATCATAAGCTGATTAAAATCGTCTAACAGTTGCCAGAATATGATGAAAAGGACGTCACTGGTACTAAATGGGTTAATGGATCATTGTTAATGCCTTTGATTTATAGATAATATTTCAGAGTAAAGATATGCCTAATCATGATAGGTATATATCCAATTTTCCTAGCAGCATCGAGGATCCACAATAAGTTCCAGGAGGATGACACTATGCACTTTTGGTGATGACACTAGGCACTTCCGGTGATGTGGCACTTCCGACGAGATTCTTGGGCCGTGGTGGTGTTCCTGTCGTGTGGTGATGACAACAGGATGGAAAATGTTGTAGAGCTCTTGCGTTTGGGGTCTTAAATTAATATGTTACATTCTACCAGTGTTATACGTAACATGTCATCGGATTAACGTGAGAAGAAGTTATACCAGAGTTATACTGTCTCTCTCAACTATCCTGACATTTATAAGAGTCATTAATCAAGAAACTTTACAGTACTCTTTGGTTTGGGGTCTTGAATGAATACGAGTCTGTTGTGCCAGTGCTATACATGTCGTATCATCTGACTAACATAAGAGGGTTGGGATGCCTGTGCTCTTCAACTTCTCTTAACTGTCCTGACCTTTATACTAGTTTTTCAGGGACTTTTGATTGGTTTGTATTTGAGCCTTTTACAAATACGTGTATTATTGCCAGTGCCTGGGACAGCATACCATAAGGACTCTATGCAAAGTGCTGTTATGCCAGTGCTACGGTATCTCGCGAGCCCTGACTTAGAAAGAAGCCAATTGCCAGTGGGTGAACTTCTAACAAGTCTTACTGAGGTTTGGTTTACTACCACTAAATTGCACGTCAGTACAGCTCTCTTTAGCGACAGTAATTCCTGATGATCGAGGCGAAGAATTAATATTGAGTGGCCACCATGGTGATTCAATAACAATTCCTTTGTAGAGCCAAGATCTAAAAATCCTCAATAAACAACTTATTTGCCAGTGCTTTAATTGTTTATTAAGTATTAACCAAAATCTTCCAGCTCTTAAAAAACCTTGCAGTGACGTATGTTTTGAAGAGCTTTCCAACTGAATGGATCTTTATTTGTCTGGCATAGTGTTACCGATGGCGGCGTTCCTCCAGGTGCTCCTTCTCAGTGCAAGAAGGGCGGATGAGCTTGGAGGAGGGGCTGGGGCGGCTGGGGTAGCCCCTCTGGTATTCCCTGTCATGGTGGTGGTGCGGCTTGGAGCAAGAAGGGCGCGTGGTGGTGTAGGACTCGGGGGTGTTGTGGCAAGGGTGTTAATATTGGTTCTTGGTGGTGCTGTGTTTCCACTCTCTTTCTTCGTTGTTGTTGTTGTTGTTGTTCCCTAAGCTGCCTGGCCAAACAGCCCCGAGTCCCTGAGAAAGGCCATGGCCACGATCGGGCTTTCCCACAGAGCTCTCATTGAGTGTAGATTGTGTTGTTGGCGTAAGTGGTTGTGTGAAATGCAGTCTTCTATGATGTGTTTAATGGTATGGGGTGCTGTGTTACATCCCGGGCAGGCGTCGACAACGGAGTCATCCAGTCTCTTCTGATAGCTCAGGAGAGCTGGATGGTGTCCGCATCGCAGCCTGGCCAGGTGGACTCTGTCCTCGCGAGGAAGGGAGGATTCGGAAGGATGGATTTCGGGAGGTCGTGCATGCAGCTACATGTTGTCTGTGAGTGAGTGGATGGATCGGTGAGAGATATGAGTATGGATGTGCTTCTGGAAGTTGGTTCAGGGTGGGCAGGGAGGGAGAGAGGACAATAATTGTGTGTGATACCGTGTGCTGGGTGTTGTTTTGATATTTCTTGGTGTCTGTGGGTGTGTTGCCATGTAGTTTAGTGGGTGGTCTTGGTTCGTGGAGGCTGCTGCCAGGAATTGAGTGCCTCTCATGTCCAGATGGTCTTTGACTTCGTTATTTCAAATTATATAGACTGCATCAGAATAGGTAATTATATTCAAACGAGTACAAAGGATACAAAATAGTACAAAGGAAATCAAGCACCAACAGGTCTTGCTACCCCTCAGGGTTACTTGTTCTTTATGTTACTGCTGTTTTTACCGTCCAACAGCTTCTCAGAGAGGATATGATAAAGTGTGAATTCAATTGGATTAATAAAATAACATTACATTACTAAGGAAACAATGTATTAATTTACAAAATAATGCAGTTATCCGTGGGTTTTGGGCAAGGTGCTTGTCTAAGCAAACGTTAAAAAGAATATACGGTGTTGCAGTCTATAACATCTCGGGGAAGCCCATTCCACAGATTAGGAAGGACCTATGGTAGTTAGAAGGTCAATATTTGTCACTCCTGTTATAACTACACTTGTATAAACAATCAGCCACACAACACACATGGATTATGACACAATGGATACGCTTAATACTTTTGTAAAAATAATTTTGCGTGACAATTCACACTTTTTTCAGGCTTTCTGTAAACATGGATGATATAATATATATATATATATATGTCTTTTATAATGAATACTATTTTGTTATAATTCCAAAATATGTTGTACCATAATTATCATTGTATTCTTAAGTTAAATAACATATATCTCAGACTTGAATTGAGGGCCTCACAGTAGGCCTACTTATAATATCTAAAATGACCTTCTGTGTTTGTGAAGCTTCCTCCTGAACTGAACAGTGTGGTAGTAATTTGAATGTGTTAATGGTTATCCTTGCTCTAACTTTATTTAATGCGAAGTGTTAGTATGTGTAGGGTTGATGTTGTTATTAAAGTCATAACCAAGTGTAGCCAAAAACTGTCGTACATGACTGAACAGTGGCTGAATATACCAACAACTGTACAATAACAACAAGAAAGTCATAACCAAGTGTAGCCAAAACTGTCGTACATGACTGAACAGTGGCTAAATATACCAACAACTGTACAATAACAACAGGAAAGAGAGAGAGAGAGAGAGAGAGAGAGAGAGAGAGAGAGAGAGAGAGAGAGAGAGAGAGAGAGAGAGAGAGAGAGAGAGAGGGAGAGAGAGGGGGGGGGAGGGATTTAAAACAATAGTGATAAATAAACAATAACAATCGAGCTAGGGAAACACTAAACACATAAAGAGAAACTATATATGACAGACTAACCAATATTATACGCTGTGGTTAAACATCAAGTAGTACTAGCTACATTATATACAATTTGATTACTTTATTTTGGTTCAAAATGTAAGATAGTTATGGTAATTATTGACACTGAACTTGATGTTTTAACGGTGTCTGAGGGAATAAATTGTTTTAATCAACATGGTGTGCTACTTGGAAAAATAAATAAAGATGGAACCAACATTTAACATGATATATAAAAACAATAGGAAACAAAACATATCTAAATATCAATATCCATTTAACTATTTATCTATATTTGGCTATATATCGCTATGTATTTCCAGTGATCATTCTGTCTATATATACTGTATATATATATACACAGTAAACCCTCCCTATCTCGGACTAATTGGGGGAGGGGAGACCCAGTCCGAGATGTCCGAAGTCCGACTTATGTCCGACTTAAGAGAGGGAAAATTCCGAATTAGAAGAGGAAAGTCCGCATCACCAGAGAAATTGAGATCACTTCTTTTTTTCTATCTATTTAATGCATCTATCTCCCTTGTACATAAATATAACTATTATTTGGTCTTTTTTAATCTATGAATAATTTCCAATACGATGGAATTGAATATAATATTACCCTTCTAACACAAATAATAAAATATAAACGAGAGTAAATAAAAATGTCTCCTTTGTCTTTCAGAAACATAAGTCAGTCTCACATATGTTAGTATTTTATAGCTCGCTCGCCCCTAGCCACTCTCTCTCTATCTGTTTATCTCTAATGCATCTACCTAACTTCCTTATACATTCACATCACTATGTCTTATTTGGACTTTTTATAATCTATGAATCATTTCTAAAGCGATGGAATTGAAAACAATATTATCCATCCAGCACACAAATAATAACATGAAAAAGAGTTGATAAAAATATCTCCTTTGTCTTTTCAGAACCAATTAAGTATGTCTCATAATAGTTTGTGTGTGTTTATGGCTCACTTCCCCCTTCTGCAACTCTCTCTTTATCTCTCTAATGCATCTACCTAACTCCCTCATACATTAACATAACTACCGTATGTCTTATTTGGACTTTTTGTAAGCTATAATGTGATGGAATTGAAAAATATAATATCCTTCCAGCACATAGATAAACAATAAATAAGATAGTCAACAAAATATTTCAACCCTCCCCTCCGTCTTGCTGCTGTACGAGGCGCCGAGTTTCGGAGACGAAGATTTACGTTTGATAGATTTTTTTCTCCCACGGTATACACAAAATGATGGGGCAATATTGTAACATGTTTTTGATTGACATTTGTGTCGTTTTTGCTGATTATGAGTTGGTGAAAAAAAACATCTTTAATTCCATCATATCGGAAATGATTCACAGATTATATAGAGACCAAATAACATACACTTTTAAGTGTGTTCAATTGTTTTGCATTATCAATAGGGTGTAGCACAAGGCTTATCAACATCATCACAGTAACAGGTCGGGGTTTAGGCGGGGACGGGGAGGGGAGGGAGTAGGCCTACAGCAGCGGGGATATGAGTTTTTATCATATTAATGCCAAATACGACTCTTATTATGTTTTCCGGTACAGTACAGCACATAGTAATTAATATTAACACAATAATTAAAAGGCAGAGGCGTCAATTCATCCTAAAATCAATTAAAACCGAGTGAGAGAACATTGTAAACCTGACACAAATCCCTTCCAACTCTGAAATTGCCGAGATATACAGGGACATCTCCGAGAGGCCTATGCCATTCCGAGGAGTGCGGGTTTCCGACAATTAGAGGTCCGAAATGGCGAGGGGTTACTGTATATGCGAGCCATAGCATAGTCAGAAGAGCGTCGACTGCTGATCAAAGGGTCGGCGGATCCATCCCTCACTGTCAAAATGTTACTGGTAGACGTCAAGCCAGGGCAACTTGACCTAATGATTCGTGACAAACACCTAATATCCATGGCCACCCCTTATATATATATATATATATATATATATATATATATATATATATATATATATATATATATATATATATATATATATATTATTTATATTAGGAGGCCGAACAAGGCGGTACTACTGGGGAGTGCTAGGTAGTTGATAAGGACAGCTGGAACTCCTGTCTCACCACCTGGCCTCCCCAGCTGATCCTTTATGTGCCTCATCAATATTGAGGGCAATCCCAGCCTCCCCTCCGAAACTCCCTCTCCTCCTATCAATACAATATACTACAAACACCTTACATATTTCTTTACCTTTCTTATCTAAAATGATGACGAAAACACGACCTGCCTCGGAGTCCCCAGGGTGAGGGAGCCAGAAATGTCCTCATTCGACTGACCCCTGGCAACGACTCCCCAAAATGCTCTGTACCACTGTCTTCTACTCTTAATATTAACTTCTGCAACATTTGTGGCCTCTCTAACTTCCACTCTGTGGAACACCACCTCTCCTCTGCCAACCCTGACTTTTTCTTTCTCACCGAAACAGGTGTCTGGGACTACTGACAGCAAACCCTTCTCTATATCCTACCATTATCTCTATCCACAGTTTCAAGCCAAAGGTGAATGTGAACAAGGCTATCCTAAATGACCTAGCGCAGTTAGTCCAGCAACCCACCTGTATCCCGAATCGCATCGGAGATCAGCCCAGCATTCTTGACATATATCTAACTTCTACCCCTTCTGCTTATACTGTAAATCATTTCTTTCCTTTGGGCTCCTCTGACCATAAACTCATCTCTGTCACCTCACCTATTTCTCCGGTACGGTCACCCGATCCTCTCACCTGGCGGCGCTTGTGGCACTTTGGCGCTGCCAACTGGAAGGCAGTACTTCTTTGATTTCCCATTGAACGACTTTTGCTTCTGTGGCCGGGGACACTCGGAGAGTGCTGAATGCATTACCGAGGTAATCTTCTCGAGAATGGAATCATACATTCCATTTTCTTTCTCTCAGTAAAATGCAAACAAATCTTGGTTTACTGTCTGCGATAAGGAGGAAGCATTCAAGCGGTACCGTCACCTTCCAACTCAAAAATCTCATACTTCTTATATTTCTGCTGGGAATAAAATATGTTCTTCGACTCGTCAAACATTCTTTCATCAAAAATAAATGCACTGAACTATCCAACTCTAGCTCTTCCCAAGCTTTCTGGCATCTAGCTAAAGACCTCTCCAACAACTTTTCTTCTTTGGTAATATGATCTTTCCGAGAGAGATCAGAAGAAAAAGAGACATCGAGAGTATTGAGAGAAGATGAAGGGTTAATTTGTATGTTGTTGAAGAGTAGGTCATAGTTTTCTGGTAGGGAGCGACGAGTAGACAAAGATGGAGAAATTGAGTTTTGGAAGCATTGAAAGTAACAAGGTTTTCTCTGCCCCAATTACAGATAGTAGTGAGATCGGAAGATAGGTGTTTTTTTGGCCTCCTTACGTGAGTTATAGAGTTGATGCTGTGTATGGTGTTGTGGAAGGCTATTTAATGAATAGTGTAATGTAGAGTTATCAGCATATGAGTGAATTGGGCTGGAGGTGCAGTTGAGGAGGCCGTTAATGAATAATAGGAAGATAAATTGGAGATAGGACAGAATCCTGAGGAACACCGGAGTTGATAGATTGAGGAAATTAATGGTGGCCGCCCACAACCGCAGCTATGGAACGGCCGAAAAGGAAATTAGAATTAAAGGTTCATATGGAGGGATAGATACCATTGGAGGGTAGTTTGGAAATAAGGGATTTGTACCAGACTCTATCGAAGGCTTTCGATATGTCTAGCACAATAAAACAAAATCTCACTGAAGTCCCGAATGGAGGATGACCAAGAGTTAGCATGATAAGAAAGAAGATCACTAGTATAGCGGCCCTTACCCATAAATGGTGACCGTCCTCAATTATAGGTTTGATTCCCAGAGGGAGGAGTGGAAACCTAATATTTAGTAGGGGCCCCGTAATCATTGACGATATGCCTATTATTATAATAGCCTCCATTCAAGCGACCGCGGTAGCCAGTTTGAATCTACCGCCGCGGGAGGAACGGAGGAACATCATAAGTGTAACTCCTATTCTCTTATGGAGTTGTCTTATGATCGGGTACTCACTACGAAAAAACCTTAATTTTTTTTTTTTTTTTACTTAATAATTATATACTTGTTATATTAAAGCTTTCCATCACGGTGGATTTCTTGTGTGTGGATTCCTGACGCTGCTCCCTTAGCCGCCATACTTTCTTCACTGACATATTAAGATAAACCTCAAGACATTCAGCGAATGGGAAGCGGTCGGATGGGAGGGCCCTACATCGTCAATGATTACGGGGCCCCTACTAAATATTAGGTTTTCACTCCTCCCTCCGAGAATCAAACCTATAATTTATTAGTTGACGATATGCCTGATATCCCAAGACTGGAGGGGGACATTCGTGACAATATAAAAAAACAATAACAAAATACCATAGGTAGAAACAAAGAATCCGTATAACAAATCTAAGTCTTTATTGTTTACATACAATAGGTATAAAAATAGAAAAGAAAGCAGTGCATTACTTCAAAGAAGATCTGCTTGTACTAAATAGGATCTGCACTTTGAGATCCATCAAATTGTTGTTTGGGGACATACTTGTATTCCCATTCAACAGATACAAATCCATAACTCTTTGGATTATATTCTGGCCTTAAAAAATGTGTACATTTCATATAAGTTTGTACACTTTGTTTATACTATATAGTTGTAACTATGATAGATATCTTCAAAAATAAAAGTAAAACATTCTTGAGCTGTAGAACCAGCTCGACTTATTAAGTATCACAGCTCGCGATCTTATCACAATATCCGGCGGAGGGGCTCTAGGGGTCTTTTGGGATTTCTAGCACTCCCCCCCCCCTCCTTTTTCACCTTTAAGATTAAAACTTAATTAGTAAAGCACATGGACTACAAGACTCACTGCAGCAACACCACACAGGTTAGTTTTGGCTTATCCAGAGCCACCGACAGGTATCGCGTAAGAAAGTATGATTGGAAGCCCACAACTTGGTGTTAGCTATGTCGTCAATTGAATAGTTTTGTAAAAATCGCAGCGAGACGGCCCACTTTCTTATATCATGGGCTCTGCCCACTACGCCGGGATTACTTTCCCTAATAACGTCTACGAGTAAAGAAGCCAATTTTCTTCTTGTGACGCGAGTACCTGTTTGGTTGACCCATTGGAAGCCTGGTTGTGTAGGTCGTGCTACCCTCATAAACTTAAGTAAAGCTTGTACTGGGCACAAAATATGATGCGTATGTCCGCGTTTCAGTGCCGGGACAGTAAATTCTAAGAATACATGATCACAATGTTCATTCTTTGCTATGAATGTGGGAGATGGAGCGATTTGTAAGTGTCGTTCAGGCTCCCAAACCTGAGGCAGTTAGGTTCGTTGCACATTGCCGCCAGCTCTGATACTCTGTTCCCTGTCGCCAAAGCCATAAGGAACACAGCCTTCTTTAATAATGAATCAAAATCCGGCGCATTGTTATATTTGCACGAATGAAGTAATGATAACGCTTTGTCTAACGACCAGGTAGGCATGAGCTGACGTGGTGGTGGGCGTAGTTTAAAACATGCCCTCATGAACGCTTTCTCTTCCGCCTGCGGTATGGATAGACCAGTAAGGTCGTAAAAGGGGTTTGTAATAGCAGATAAGTGATTCTTTAAAGTAACTACTGAGAACCGCTTTTGTTCAAACAAATAATCTAAGTGTTTAAAAATCAAGGCCACTGAGGCATCTGTTTGCGCTGTTTCCACTATCCAGGTTGTGAACGTCTTCCAATGTGATTGGTATTGTCTCCTGGTGGACATAGTATACTGATTCAGAAATTTACTTGTAACACTTTCTCAATACTGAGTTAGCCATTTGGCATTTTGAATGTCTAGAAGGCAAAAGTCAGTAAGGTCTCTAGGTTGCTAATTGTCTCCAAGTGGAAGGACGAGACCGGGAGTGACACCGGGTTCTCGCACCATGTTTTCAACTGGTGGTACCACACCTGAGCCGGCTATAGTGGCGCGATCATCGAGACTAGGCCTCGGTAACCCCATAGTTTGTGAACTACTTGACACATGAGTGAAGCGTCTGGAGGCGGAAAAAGATAGATTGGACTCCATTTGTTCCAGGCTTCCAATAATGCGTTGGGACCCCCCGCCGAAGTCACTTTCCGGCGGGTTAGGTATAGAGGAAATCTGTGGTTCCCCTCTGACGCAAATAGATCCACTTGTGGACGGTATGGCTCTGCAATCATCGTGTTGAAGGCGTTTTGCCTGAGTACCCATTCTACTGAGGTGCTCTATCTCCGGGACAAAGCGTCTGCCCAGACGTTTGCTATGCCCGGGAGATAAGATGCATGCAAATGAATGCTCAGCAATTCGGCTAGAGCAAAAATCTGTTTCGACAATTCTAGTAACTTTTGTGACCTCGTTGACCCTTGCTTCTGAATGTAGTGTACTGCATTCAAGTTGTCCATTCGAAACGCTATTGACTTCCCCTGTAATGAAGAGCCGTGAGTTTGAAGGAAGAACAGGGGGACTGAGAGTTCCTGTTGGTTTATATGAAACTCTCTTGCTGGGACCAAAGACCTTAGCCCTGATGGCCTAGGCTTGACTGATAACCCCAGCCTATTGTCCCTGAAGCATCTGTGTCTACCCATACCGTAGGTGGGGGAGAAACCCACATCATGATAGAGTGCAATGTTTCCTTCTTCGCCCAGACCGACAGTAAGTTGTGAATTAATGGAGGAATGATCCATAGTTTTCCTTCCGGCAAAAGAGGGAAAAATTTGTTGCCTTCCATGATTAATCTCTTTACTTTCAACCGGCCCAACTTCAGAGTTAATTGGATCCAGTTGAGAGAACCGACCAGGGAATCCCACATCTTCCTCGTCGTATTCAGACTGTGGAGGAATCGAAACAGCTTCTTGCGAAACCTATTGCGATTGTCCACACTCTGGCTGAGAGTTAGATTGGCTGTGTCCCAGACCAGCCCTATCCACTGAATTTCCCGTGTGGGAACAAGGAGAGACTTTGCCAAGTTGACCTTGAACCCTAGCTAGAGTTTGTACATGATTTATTACTTGATCTACATGGATACGACATAAACTCTCTGACTGCCACCACTAACCAGTCGTCCAGATACCACATCACCTTGATCCCGTGAGCTAACAATGGCATCAGGGCTTGCCGGACTAACTTTGTGAAAATTCTCGGTGCCAGGTTCAAACCGAAAGGCAATCTCTGAAAGACGTAAGTCTCTTGCCTGATCCTAAAGGCGAGGAATCATTGGAAACTCTTGTTGGTGGGGACAATGCGAATAGGCATCTTTCAGGTCTAGGGAGCACATCCAACCTTGCGGCGGAAGAGTGAGCCTGATACCAGTGACTCCACCTCTAAAGCAACTTGATTGAATTATGGAGTTTGACGTAAACGAGGTCGCCGGAGCCACCGCCAAGTTATGCCCTTGCTTGCCACTGTCCGGGCCCAGGACCGCCGGGGCCAGGCCCTGCGACATGCCTGGAACGACCCAGTCTCTGGAGTTAGTCTGTTCGACATGACTGCTCTCGGATCCAACTCGCCTGCGGTAGGCCCTGGGAGAGAGCGAGTATGACTGACTAGTTTTTTGGTGGTGGTGGTGGAGTGGGATTAGACGGCTGGCTAGGTTTGGCAGATGTCGATCCCTGATGAGGCTTGAGGTGTGACTTACCTTTGTTATCCCACTTGCCTTGATGTTTACGCTGCCTCTGCTTTTGCCGAGTACCCCCCTGCTGTTGGGGAGTTCTAGGGTCCCGAAAGGACTGTTTAGCACCAGAAGCTTGAACTTTATTGCCACCTGATGGTTTAGAGTATGGCTTTTTGAACGACTCCTTCTTAGGCAGGGAGGTACTCTGCTTCAAGCTGTCTACCATGTTGAACACTGCACTCCAAGTTTCTATTCTTGACCAAATTTGAACAAACTTTGTCATCACTAGACCCCCGGAATGAATCCATTATACTATGGGATTTTAACCTGTGTTACAAACAACGAAATAATAGGCTTGTACGAGAATATAGGCACATACTGACAATGCACAATCACAAACAACTCATCACAACCCCCACACGTATCTCTGAGATCACTTGTACAATATTAGACCACATAAACTGTAACAGAGAGGACAAAATATCCCAATCAGGGGTTATACAGACTGGGATAAGTGATCACTTCGTCACACATTGCACACGGAAAACCACAAAAATTACCCTAGAGAATCACAAGGTCATCAAAACAAGGCCACTCAGAAATTACAACAAAGAAACATTTCTGGACATTTTATGGAATACAGACTGGTATCCAGTGTTTAGAAATACAAACGTTAATGACACATGGGTTGGCTTCAGAACCATCATCACAAACATCCTAGACGAAATAGCTCATCTGAAAGACATACGAATTAAAGCAAGGTCATACCCATGAATCAACAATGACATACTACACCATTTGGAACACAGAGATAATCTGTTAAAAAGGCTAGTGAAACATAGACAGGATCAAGGTCTGAAACATGAGTTCAACTGGGCCAGGAATAAACTAAGTAGGAAAATAAAATCAGCGAAATCTAATTATTTCCACAGTAAGGCAGAGGAATATCAGAATAACCCAAAGAAACTATGGAGGCACCTAAAAACAACAGGCTACAGCAACAAGGCAAGGGATTCGTCTAACACTAATATTGCTCTCAACATTAACCCTTGTCTAGCGGGGGTTTGGGGCTTATTTGGGCATATTCAGGCCCTCCTGAATGATAAATCAAGTATGTGCATGAAAAGAAATGTTTCAGCAAAAAACTAGGCGCTAAAAGCTTCAAAATGAGACCAGAACGATCTACGTAGTACTCGTGGTTCTCATACAGTGGTACCAGTAACATGGGAGTCTAGCGTATAGCGGTATATTTTTTCCAGCTACGCTCACTACTGGCTACACTGCCGGCATCTCGAGAACACAGGGAGGGTGAGTCAGTGGGCGGCGGTAGGCCCTGGGAGTCAGACGTGTGGCCCGCTGCACTCCCGGCCATTTGCACTCGATTTTAACCCTTTAAAAGCCATAATAATGCTCCTAACTTGCTGCAAATTGGCGCCCGGCTATAGCCGGGCACCGCCAGTTAAGGATTAACACCTTACGAGCGGCCTATGCGGTTTATTTATGTGTACCGCACAGCGGGGTGTTTTTAGCCAAAATAGGGCTGTTTACGTGATCATTTTCATGCCTAAATAAGACCCAGAACGTAAAACAAGTACCTATCCCTGAAAGGGCATAAACAGAGCTTTCGAATGACACCATAACGATCCTTGTATGATGGATAGTTTTCTTGCAATAACCGTGCAACGCGAGTGCAAAAAGCAGGTAATTCGGTACTTTCAGTACATAATTGAGTATGTAGCGAGTGAGAGAGGGAGGAGGGAGCTGAGATTTGTGTCAGTAGGTTCGCCGCGGTGGTCTGGAGCAGTCATACGCTCGCTAGTCTCCTGCCACCACTTGTCTCTCTCTCTCAGCCACATTACGTGCTGAAATTGCCACTCGACCTATGTCGAGCGCCGCCACATAGTCCAGCTTTATTTAACTCGACTTATGTTGCTCGCCGCTAAATAAGGGTTAATGATCAGGTTTGCCACGATAAACGACAAATTTCAACCTACTTCAACTCCATCTTCACCTCCATAGCAAACACACTTGCACAGAACCTACCGCAACCTCTCAATAAATACACGACAACAACGGCCACCTTTCGAAATTTCTACAGGGATAAAGGCATACACCCGAACACATTTGGATTGCAAAATGTTACACCAAAATACACTCTGGACGAGCTCTCTAACCAAAGTGTACACAAAAGCACAGGACCAGACAAAATTCCTGCCAAATTTCTATGAGATGGAGCCATTGGTACAGCAGGTCCCCTAACCCACATCATCAATCTGTCAATTAACACCAACACTGTTCCTGCTGAACTGAAGGAAGCTATTGTAACCCCTCTATTTAACCTCTGAAGTGCGCATGGGGGGTATGAGATACCACACTCCTGTGCTGACGTATTTGAGCTGTTCCCATCACTAAAATATTTATTTTACCATAAATAGCATTAATACTTATCCATATGCACCTGTTATAGGTTGATTATAAAGGTATTAACCTGTTACAACAATAAAAGAAGTGGAAACAGCTTTGGGATGGTCAAAATCGGCGATACAGGCCGGGAGTTACACAATGTATGGCTGAGGCAACCTCCCAGCCCACCACTTTCCTCCACCTCTGGAGAGAGACTGTCGATCGATACTCCCACACTCTCTCTTGCACTCGCTTGCTAACAGTGATGACAACGCCCTGCTATCAACTCGCTTATGTTAGCACGAAAATAGACCACAGGAAATGGGAATAACAGGTAAAATAGGTGATAACTGAAGGAGGGGAGGAAACTGGGGAAGGAGGGGAGGTGGAGGAGTGATATTTGGCATGGCCCAGGGGCAAAAAAAAAAAAAAAAATAAAAAAAAATAAAAACAAAAAAAAAATATGTTTTTTTTGGTGTTTTAAATTGATTTTTTCCCCCCTGACTCTTAAGAGTCTTCCCGCAGTCTGCCGGGGGAACTCTTAAGAGTCTTCATGCAGTTCCTGGGTTAAGAAAGGAAATAAACTAGATGTTGACAACTACAGACCAGTTAGCATATTATGTATTGTATCTAAAATCTTGAAAGAGCTGTATACACCCAAATTGAACACTACCTCAAAGAAAATGATCTATTCTATAAGTTTCAATCAGGTTTCAGATGCATGTACTCGACAGACTCCTGTCTCATCCACTTAATAGATCACATTCGTAAAGAAATGTCTAAAGGTAACTACACCGGCATGGTTCTTCTTGATCTACAAAAAGCGTTTGATACAGTAGACCATGATATCCTATGTAATAAACATCAAGCAATGGGCATTGGGTCAGTGAACTGGTTTAAATCTTATCTTAGTGGTAAAATACAAAGAGTCAAAATTGATGATAATATATCTGATCCTATGCCAATTAACTGTGGGGTCCCGCAGGGAAGCATCCTTGGTCCCTTACTCTTTCTCTGTTATGTGAACGACATGGAACTGAGCGTCTCGTGTAAATTATTACTTTATGCTGACGACAGCGTGCTTCTGGTTTCAGGAAAAGACCCAATAAGTATTGCCGCTTCACTTTCCAAAGAACTAGAATCATGTAGTGAGTGGCTAGTGGATAACAGACTATCTCTTCACCTGGGCAAGACGGAAGCCATCGTATGTGGAACAAAACGCAAACTGAAAGACATTGTGGGCTTCTCGGTCAACTGTAATGATATTCCTATAACAACAGTTCCTCCGTTCATTGTCTCTTAAAAAAAAAAAAAAAAAAAAAAAAAAAAAAATCTCAGACTAAAACTGGACTCGACTTTGTCAGGTGAAACAATTTTGGAATCTGTCCTGAGTAAGTGTAGAGCACGTATAAAATACCTGTACACACAGGTGGGATGCTTGCCAGCGGCGACCAAAAAGACCCTTTGCCAAGTGCTTGTTCAATGTAATTTTGACTATTCTGGGTCATCCTGGTACTCTGTACCATCTAAATCAGCACAGCACAAACTTCAGGTCACTCAAAATAAAATGGTTAGGTTCATGCTGAACCTAGGACCCAGATCGCATGTTGGCCAGGAACAACTTCAGTCACTAGGTATGCTCAATGTCTCTGACAGGGCCAAACAAATCAGGCTCACTAATGCCTTCAAGATATTCTATGACAGAGCTCCAGAGTATCTAAAGAGTGATTTTGTTAAAGCAAATGAGAGGAGTGGACATAATACAAGAAATAGGATGTTTAATTTTACGGTCCCGAGAATCCAAGCACAGGGTAAACAAACATTCTTCTTCACTGCCATCAAAGACTGGAACGACCTACCCCAGTCAGTCCGTGAAAAGAGAACACTGTATTCCTTCAGACATAGCCTGAACGAACACCTGAACCAGACAGCTGCGAGAAAGGAGCACCAAGCTTATGTCTACTACTAAATACGACATAAGAAATAGGCAAAACAAACTGAAATGATTACTGATTACGGATTACTGATATATAAAATAGGATGTAAGGTATCTTAAAATAACCCCCTAGAAATACTTTATCAAAAGTATCTATTTATTTTATCCTCCCCTTTTCCTCAGCTAACCTAATCCCACAAGGACACCAATGGAAATATGCCTAACAGCCTTATTGGGCTATCCTTAGTTGGAATTATGCAAGGCTGGTACGGTCATTTTTGTAACATATTATGTGGTACCAACTCTGTAAAAGGCTAACTGAATAAATATTATTATTATTATTATTATTATAACGAGGGAGTCAGTACAGGGGAAAGTGTTACCCGGCGACCAATGTCTTCCGGCAACTTCTTTACCATGTATCCTCTCAAGTCCTGGCGCGCTCTGACCGCCTCCATGATAGCTATTCTTATATCACCAAAGGACTGTATAGTTTTGTAACAGAAGCTTACGTGACAATTCAGTGGCCTTCCGCACATTTTGATCAGAGATGGCTGTGTTGGTTCTCGTGAGTGACTGGGCAATTTGGCGACTTACAAGATATTGAGAGAACAGGTTATATGCTTTATTGCATAATTTGAAATCTCTGTCTAAGTGGGCTGGAGGAGGGGTGCAAAAGGGATCCTGTAAATCATAAAGGACTAGCATGGGAGCTGCTAAGAAGTCTAACAAAGCAGGTGACACTCCTCCAGCTTTATTAACTGGCAAAGAGAACCATGAATGGGTCTCTTGAGGGATCTGATTGGAGGATTTAGAGGCAATAGTGGCTGCGAATTGTTGCGCCTCAATGTCCCAGTCAACCCATGGCGCAACACCTACCTGCCCCACCTGCAGAACCGGATTGTGGATCTGGTCGAGCACCGGAATTGTATCCAATTCCGGCGTCAGAGCGTTTAAAAACTTAACGTCATTTACGCCGTCAGATCGTGACCAGTCCGCAAAGAGTCGTGCAGCAGAGGCAGGAGGCAACGCCGGTGAAGCAGAGTACACAAACAAATCTGAGCTGTATACATTGGGTATTGCCTTAATTGTAACATCCAATAATCTACCTTCTACATCCTTGGCTCTAAGCTTTTTGCTTTTACTTACTTCAATGGTCCATTCACTAGGGACCGGAAGCTCCCCCGATACGGTAGTTTGTGCCATGTGAGGTTTCAGTGCTATGGCCGGAACCCATGAACAATCTGGCCCGTATTGGAGACGCATAGGGCCTTTCATCTGTGGGAGTTTATCAAGAGGGGGAGGAGTGATATCCGTGATGACACGAACATTGGTGGTAGTCAAGGAGGCTGGCACTGCCGTGCCCAGTGCCGTGGTAATCGCCGGAGTTACGTTAAATGGAGGCAAAGAGGTTCGGAGAGGATTAATAACTGTTGGTTCTAAAGGCCTTACTGTAGAGTCAATCGGGGGAGCTACCGGGGTACTAGTGGAAGGAGAAGGAGGCACATGATATTCACGCATAACTCTATGTAGGATATCACTTAGTTCATCCGTGGAAACACATTTGCTGTGGGACCCTCGAGAGGACTGAGAGCTCTCCTCCGACTCTTCTTCATTGTTCACTCTTTGAGCCGAGGACAGATCAACCTCCTCCGGCTCCCCTGGTAGTACTATGACTTCCGGCGTTGGATGCCGGGTTCCAGTTACTTGATCATTTAACGGCCAAACCAAATCCGGGACAGATGAGGGAATTGTCTCTATGTTAATACGTTCCTTACTCATGTCCTGGTTATTACGCAAAAAATTTACCTGGGAAGGTTCTGACTCTCCAGACCCCTTGACCCTGAGCAAGTCGGGGAACCCCTATAATGTTCAGCTAATACCCTGTTTGACATAGTTGGAGGACCCTTACGTGTAACTTAATTTACTTTAGGTATAGCAAAGGTAAAGCCTTGCGGCTAACTCAAAGTTTGTCTAGGCTCATCCCTGGGACTCGACTTAGTCCCGTCCGTCCCTACCTCCGAGCTGCCAGATTGGACATTAGGCAATACGGAGGTAGAGGTGGAGGGGAGTGGCTGCAACCCCGGCGAAAGCTAGTGGCGCGGCTGCATGTCGTCCGTGCGGGCACTTTTATGTCCTGGACTAGAGATTGGTGTCGAAGAAACAGAGTCCTCCCTCCATCGCATAGTCGACCTAGACGACTCGACAGAAGAATGACGAGACTGCTTACGAGGAGATCTAGATCTTGACCGAGACTTGGTCCTAGGTGAAGGTGACCGTCTCCTCTTCGACCGGTTGGGGGGGGGGGGGGGGGGGGGGTCGCCACGGCGCTTTCACTCACTACTACTCACTAGCTCTTTGGAAAGTATTTTAGCTTTCGTCTTTGGCCTAGTTGACTTGGCCAGAGTTGACTTTAATAATGAAGATTTAATGACGAGATGCTCCCACATGGCCTCATCGTCACAGTGTAGTGACTTATGGGCCACGTCTTTGGCGTAACCATTAAACAAATTCTTTGTCTCCTTTATAGCTGCTAGGCATGAAAGGTCTCTCTTATCGAACAACGCCGTTCGTAACTCTGAACACACGGCGCATCTTTTAGATACCCAGAGGCCCCGGGAGCGATCCAGGCACTTAACTCATTTTATACATAATTTGTGTGCAAATACTGGTAAACGAGAGCAGGTAGGAGTAGCGCCATAGGTCGAAACGAGGCATGATGGAGCCGAGATCCCCCCCCCCCCCCTCCCTGCCGGAATCGGCTGTCCGCCTGCTGTCTGTACCGCTACTGAAGTGTTGTGATCTGGAATTAGAACATTTACAGGAATCAATGCTCATAAGGATAACCCGAGAGGTGTTAACAAATCCTACCTCAAGTCCGCCGGAAAATTAGCTATAGCCACTGCTACTCTAACCTTCCACTGGACCTGTCCAAGAAAAACCTTTAGGTTTTTCAAATTGTGGAACTGCTTACCTGTGACAAGTGTCACTGGCCCATGAAAACTTAAGCGTTTCACTATCATTGACTAATTGAATTAGATGGATAGTATTGCCACGCCTCTTTACTATCAATGACTATTAGGACTAGGTTAGATAGTATTTCTCACTTGACTGTATCGCCGGGCATACTAAGTCTTGCCGCGTGAGGATATCGGTCAGGGCGAGTTCACTCTGCGGGCCGAGTTTGACTCCCTCAGGAATTAGTATTTCCGCCGGGAGGTTCGTGGCTCAGCACACCACGCTGGGACATTTGGTAAGTTCCTCACTCGTCAGCAACATGAGAAAAAGGGCAGCAGTGCATTGAAAGTCGCCGGAAAAACGAACCAAAATTTTCAGAGGTGCTGACTTATCTGGGAAAGTCAGACATCCCCAAAAACCCACACACCATCAGAACGTCTCCCAAAACCCCTGGAAACATGTACATCACCACATGCAACACTCAGGGGATACTTAGGCTAAACAATATATAGAGTAATTTTATTCATAAAATAAATAAACCCCTAGCCTATACTGGAGACCCCTACTGAGGCTGGCCACGAGGCTTGTAGAGACATCACCTTGGCAGCTACCTTACCTCCTGAAGACCCAGCAGGAACAGCACATGGAGAAGGGGCCCACGATTGGGGCCCGAGCGCAGACTCGGACTCCAGAAGGTTCCACACCACATGTGGCAACCCTTAAACCAGAGGATCTGCTAAATAACAAAAGATGCAACTGCCTCATAGCGACGGCCTGAAGCATATTCCTGCGGATATAGTAGCCTCCTAACTAGTATGTTAGAGCAAGAGCTAAGGCGCAGTGAAACAAAAACAAACACACATGGCACGTATATCCGGGGAACTCAAAGGCGCCTGTACAATAATACCCTATTTTAACACTTCCTGCGGGCGTACCAATGGGGCAGCCTGTGCTAGCTAATCTAAAACACTGTTCAATACAACTCAGATATATACAAATGAGCAGGGACTCACTAGAAGAGAGAACGAAGAATGAAGCAGAGCGCAGCTGCACCTAACCAGACGGTACGAACGCGGGAGCAGCGTCAGGAATCCACACACAAGAAATCCACTGCGATGGAAAGCTTTAACCCTTAACCAACGGCGCACGACATCTGTCGAATTAAATAAATTTGGACTATGTGGCGGTGCACGACAGCTGTCGAGTGCCATTTTCAGCACGTAATGTTGCTGAGGGAGAGAGCTGAGCAGTGGGACGAGCGTAGTAACCTTATGACCGCTCCCCACGACCATCGTGGACGTACTGAACTGTATTCTACCCTCCCCCTCCCTCTCTCACTCGCTACACAGGGAATTATGTACGGAAATTACCTTATTTTAGGTTTTTTGCACTCGTGTTGCACGATCGTTGCAAGAGAACCAGTGGTCGTACAAGGATGGTTCGGGTGTCATTGGAAAGCTCTGTTTACGCCCTTTCAGGAATAGATACTTGTTTTACGCTCTGGGTCTTGTTTATGCATGAAAATGAGCACGGAAACAACCCTATTTAGGGTATAAACAAAAATGCTGGGCGGCACAGTGTAAAATACCCTACCACTCCCTCTTTGTTTGTTAATATAACAAGTATTAACACCTTACGAGCGGCCTATGCGGTTTATTTATATGTACCGCCCAGCAGGGTGTTTTTAGCCAAAATAGGGCTGTTTACGTGATCATTTTCATGACTAAATAAGACCCAGAACGTAAAACAAGTATCTATCCCTGAAAGGGCATAAACAGAGCTTTCGAATGACACCATAACGATCCTTTTATGATTGCTAGTTTTCTTGCAATAACCGTGCAACGCGAGTGCAAAAAGCATGTAATTAGGCACTTTCCCCATACAATTCCGTATATAGCGAGTGAGAGAGGGAGGGAGGAGGTGGGATTCGTGTCAGTAGGTTCGCCGCGGTGGTCTGGAGCAGTCATACGCTCGCTACTCTCCTGCCACCACTTGTCTCTCTCTCTCAGCAACATTACGTGCTGAAATTGCCACACGACCTATGTCGAGTGCCGCCACATAGTCCAGCTTTATTTAACTCGACTTATGTTGCTCGCCGCTAATTAAGGGTTAATTACATTTTTCTTTTTTCTTTTTTACGAAGGTTTTTTCGTAGTGAGTACCCGATCATAAGACGATTCCATAAGAGAAGAGGCGTTACACTTATGATGTATAGTACTCTCTTCCTCCCGCGGCGGTAGATTCAAACTGGCTACCGCGGGTGCTTGAATGGAGGCTATTATAATAATAGGCATATCGTCATTGATGGAGGGGCCACTAATAAATAGAGGTTATTCTGGTGCACTGCGACCGTCCTCAATAGATCCATAGCATAAAAACAAAAATTAGAAAACACCCAGTGACTCAAAACAAAGCAATATGTGATTAGGTGAGATAACTCCCCTCCATTACTTGCTACCACTCCTACATATGTGTCCCAACCCACCTCCTTTTCCCCCCTCCTGAATGATCAGCTACTTTTCCTCTTATTCCCCCTTTTATCGGGTAATTTTCGGCGCAGATTTTCCTCTCCCGGTCTCTTTAACACGGGTGAGGCAGCTAGAGATCCTTGCAACACAGAGACTTCTACTTGGACCCGTCAGTGTTGCTTGAGAGCTGGGAGAGGGAGGATAATACGTCCCCCCAGCTCTTGCCTTATGATACGACCTTCTGGCAATAATACGTCTTTTTCACCCCCCCAAATGCTATTCACTCTTCTTTTATTGCTTTTAAATGTTCATATGTTCATAATAAAAGCAAAATGGGCTCATATGGATAAGTAATAATTATATATATGGCACTATGATGATTTTCGTAAGAATTGAACCAAATACCTTCGCTTGGCGGAAGGGTTTGAACTACCATAGATTCGCAGTTTATGAGTTTATAAGTTACTGGCAGTCTGAGAGTAGGATATGGGAAGATAAATGCATAAGAAATTTTGAAGTAAAAGTAGTTTAAAAAACTTTAGAGATGCAAGAAATGAGAGCAATTGGACTATAGTTCGAGGGTTGAGAGCGGTCAACCTTCTTTGGGACAGGTTGAATGAGAGCAAATTTCCAGCAAGAAGGGATGTTAGAGGAGAGACAGAGATGGAAGAGTTTTCGTAGGCATGGAGTCAGCACGGAAGCACAGTTTTTTAATTTACCAATTCTTTCACCCAACCCGATCTTATAAATTCAAAAATAAACACTGCAATTTCTCTGAACCAGGACCTTTCTAGAATTGATGGATGGGGACAAAAGAATCTAGTTTCCTTTAATGCACAGAAAACCAAGTACATTCAATTTTCTAACCGACAGAATCTCACTGACTCCCATATATTTTTTAATGATGTAAATATTCCCACTTCCCCTAGTATTGACATTCTCGGTGTAACATTAACTACTAACTTGAGCTGGACACATTATGTTAGAAGCATTGCTAAGAATGCCTCTAAAAAACTGGGACTCCTGTACAGAGTTCGAGAATTCTTCACTGACGAGCAGTTGGCCGTGATATATAAAAGTCATGTGCGTTCTCAGATGGATTACTGTTCACCTCTGTGGGGTGGAAGTGGAGTGGTTGCATTGAGGCAGTTGGACAAAATTCAAAATAAAGCTATTAGATTAATCAATAACCCTGCAATCACACAGGACCTTCCTACATTATCCATACGAAGAAACGTTGCATCCCTTGCATTATTCTACAGATATTTTCACAGCAATTGTTCCGAGGAACTTGCTTCAATTGTGCCGCCTCTCCACATCTTTCCCCGTAGAACTAGGGCAGCTGAGAGCGCCCATGAATTTACACTTTCTCCTCCACAATGCAGAACTTCTGCTTATCAGAATTCATTTATCCCCAGAGCTACTACTCTTTGGAATTCACTTCCCTCGAATTGCTTTCCACAAACTTACAATCTACAAATGTTTAAATCCAGTTGTTACAAACATTTTATGAATGGAGGATGCCTTTAGGCACATGGACCTTTTTGTTTTATCTGTGTTTTTCCTTCCTCCGTTCATTGTCTCTTAAAAAAAAAAAAAAAAAAAAAAAAATACAATATGAAGAGATTATGATGTTAGGCATAAGTAGGAGTTTGAATGCAACAGTACCGTTTGAATGGTTCCTCCTTATTGCGGACAGCAGTAGAGCAAGCGTGAGTAAACCAAAATTTGTTTGCATTAGTCTGAGAGAAAGAAGATGGAATGTATGTATTTATGCTCGAGAGGATTATCTCGGTAATGCGTTCAGCACACTCCGAGGGACCCCGAAGATGGAATGTATGTATTTATGCTCGAGAGGATTATCTCGATAATGCATTCAGCACTCTCCGAGGGTCCCCGGTCACGGAAGCAAAAGTCATTGCATGGAAAATCAAAGAAGTACTGCTGAAGAACCTCCCAGTCGGCAGCGCCATATCAATATATATATATATATATATATATATTACTCTTAGATGGCGGCTACTCACAGTTGGGATGAGAGTCCGTGCATCAATCAACTCTACTACAGCGCGATAAAGAATATTGATATTTTTTCTACTTAGATTCAGAAGGGAAATCCTACATGACCAAAATATTCCATTTCATAGGCAAGTGGTGATATATATTTAAAAAGAGATCAATGGAAACTGAGAGATGTGTCAATAAAGGTGGATAGGCAAACGAAAGGTTAAACAAAAAGTGAGAAGAGAAACAAGAATTAGCATCGGAATGTTGATAATGTTTGACCATATATCATTGTATGATTTCTATCTATCGATCTATCTATATGCTCAGGCCCAATCCCCATTATGGGGGTAGCCGACTCAAGACAGAGCAAGAACAGGGAAAAACACAAAAACAACATAAAACAACGAATAAACACAGATAAAAAACAAAAATTCACACACATCTAGGTCACCCAGGAGAAGACCCAGAGACCAGGGTCACCAAGGTCGCTCCAGCACTCCCCCGGCCCCCGACCACCCGGAGAGGTTCCGATCTCGGCAGGCAGACATGCAGCGGAGCTAAAGCGACAAGACCTCCCACCACACTTCCAGGCGCACCCTTCATATTAATCGTCTCCCCGGGCCAGGCGCCTGATGGACTATTATCTAGTCCAACTTGCACCCGACCCCTTACTCCAAATGACCACGTGTTCACTCAACTATTCACAAGCATTTTCCATTCACTCCTGTCCACCACCACTTCCCCTGCCTGATCTATAGTCATTCCTCTATCATCCAAAGCTTTTCTTACACAGTCTCTCCATCACAATGGGGGTCTTCCTGCCCTTCTATCTCCCCTTGTACCTGACTCACATATTCTCTTTGTAAGCCTTTCATCTCCCATTCGTTCAACATGACCATACCAGCTCAGCACCTTTCTGTCCACTCTGGCTGACAAATGTTTCCTGCTGCCCCACTCTCCTACGTATCTCTTCATTCCTCAATCCGTCTCTACGAGTAACTCCACACATACTCCTCAAGCAGCTCATCTCCATCACATCCAGCCCTCTTTTCTCCTTTTTCTTCAGAGCCCATGTCTCAGCCCCATACATCACTGTTGGCACAACAATTCCTTGATACAGTGCACTTTTTACTTTCACTCCAAGATTTCTCGTCTTCCACATACTTCCCATTGCTCCAAAAACCTTCCTTCCTTCACACACTCTCTGTTTAACCTCCATTTCCATACCTCCACTCCTGCTTATCGTTCCTCCTATTTAAAACACTCTACTTGTTCCAATATTTCCCCATCCAGCCTCACATCTAGATTCACCCTATGCTCTCCCCTATTACACACCATTACATTACTTTTATTGACGTTCACCTTCAGTTTCCTCCTTCCACAAACCACACCAAACTCTTTGACTACCCGCTGCAGTTTCTCATCAGAATCCACCAAAAATGCTGTGTCATCAGCGAACAGCAACTGATTCAACTCCCAATCTCTACCATTCTTTCCTACTAAACCCAATCCTCTTCCCATAGTTCTCTTTTTCACCTCCCTCACCACACCATCCATAAACATATTAAACAGCCATGGTGATATTACACAACCCTGTCGCAAACCTACCTTTACCTCAAACCATTCACTCAACTCACCATTTCCTACTCTCACACATGCTCTGCTCCCTTCATAAAAACTCTTAACTGCTTCTAACAAATTTCCTCCTATTTCATAAATCCTTAACACCTTCCACATTGCTTCACGGTCCACACGATCATACGCTTTTTCCAAATCCATAAAACCCCAAAATATCTCCTTATGCTTCTCTAAATACTTCTCGCATAACTGTCTTACTGCAAACATCTGATCCACGCACCCTTTCCCCTTCTAAAACCGCACTGTTCTTCTCCTATTGCAACTTCCGTACACTTTATTATCCTCTCTATCAACACCCTGCCATACAGCTTTCCAACCACTGACAATAAACTAATACCTCTATAACTTGAACACTCCTGCCGATCTCCCTTCCCCTTGTACAACGGCACAATACATGCACTCTTCCAGTCTATTGGTACCATATAATTATTTACCATATATCCATATATCATTTATATGATACCATATGATTTACCATATAATATATGATATGATATGATAGACAGCTTTGGGTTACGCAGTTAAAAGGCATGTTAAAGATGTTTAATTGACTGAGGTAACAATACGTGGCTGATTGAACCGTCACTCGTAGTAGGCAGTGTGTGTGTACCACGGTAATTACAGATGCAGGAAGTGTTATTACTTAATGGTTTATTGTAAGTTTAGTAGTTTTAACACAAGTATATAAAGCCATTAGTTTAGTTAAGTAATTGTTTATGACTTACTGTTATTGTTTGTATTTTTTGATTATATATACTGTATATATATACAGTGATGGCGGGTGAAAATTAGGCGAGAGGGCTGACCTCAATTTTACCCGCCGTAATCGTCCCCAAACCAAACCTGCCCCACATAGCAGACACACTTGGCCACAGGATTATTCGTGGACAGTTCACAGTGAGGTGGCGTGAAACCTGGAACGCATATGTAAGACCTTCATTGCACAATAGAGATAGGAGTAGAAAAAGGAAATGTTTTGCCTTGTCATGAATCAAAGGACCCAGACATAACATAACTGTAGAGACAGCCTTCATGTTAACCTGTCAATGTTGTCTAGGTCCAAGGTATCATTGTAGATACACTTCATTGTATGGTGACCATTTCTAGCTGTAGGGACACCTCAATTGTGTGGTGATCATGTTTGGCTGTAGGGATGCATCATCATATGGTGACTATATTTGGCTCTAAGTATGCCACAGTTGATGTGATGCTTCTAGTTTAGATATTCATAAATTATTACACCCCAAAAATGTGTTGACATAACAGAAAATATATCTAGAGCCACACATGGTCACCATACGATGATACATCCCTACAGCCAAACTATAGGTTTGATTCCCAGAGGGAAGTAGTGAAAACCTAATATTTAGTAGGGGCCCCGTAATCATTGACGATATGCCTATTAACCCTTTATTAGCGGGGTCGGACTTAAGTCCGGTACGAGATAATTGGACTAAATGGCGGGGTCGGACTTAAGTCCATGGGTGTATTCCCACCCTAATTTAGGTGGAAAGCGGAACCTGGTGGTCAGGCGGTATACTACAAGGGCCCACCCACATATCCCCACTGCGTGACCGTGACTCAGTGACCCTCAAGCAGCCATAATGGAAGGTCAAGATTTGCCCGTGTTCGATTCGGTGGCCGCCATCCCTAGTGCGTCGCGCCACCCTACTAACCACGCCCGGCTTACCACCCAGGAACTAGATATCATGCTGAACTCTTCAGAACTTTCTAATAAGCTGTTGGATGAAACCGTCGAATGTCTGGGTGAGAGTTTTGGTAGTGTGGATGACTCGGAAGACGAAAATAACACGATCATAGGCTTTCATCCCAAGCATAATTTGCGTGGGGTTGATGTTGAGGTTGATGTTGGACAGACCGTTGACCATATTGAAGACGTTCCTGACGAAGAACATACTGGTGTGGGTGTTGGTAAGTACAATTTATATTTTATAATTACTTGAAAGTTTGATTGCAAGCATTTTATCACCTTACGAGCGGGTGGTGGAGTATATTTCCCTGTGCCGCCCAGCGGGTTTTTTTTTTACCCTAAATGGGGTTGTTTCGTGCTCTTTTTCATGCATAAACAAGACCCAGAGCGTAATACAAGTATGTATCCCTGAAAGGGCGTAAATTGAGCTTTCCAATGACACCCGAACCATCCTTCTACGATCATTGGTTGTCTTTCAACGATCGTGCAACACGAGTGCAAAACCCTAAAGTACGGTAATTTCCTTATATAATTCCCTGTAGTAGGTCCACGGCGGCTGTGACGAGCGGTCAGGAGGTACATTATGCTCTAATCACCGCTCCGCTCTCTCTCAGAGCACATTGCGTCCTCAAAATTGCACTCTACAAGAAATGTCCTTTGCATTTTATAGCGTATTATTTGCAGGCGTTCGGTAAATTTCTCACGATAACCAGGGTATACGGTACATTTCTCACGATAATATAAGCAACAACGAAGCTTGGCGAAGATTGTGGTCTACAATATACCTTTTTATAATTGCATGTGACCTTGTAATTGCTTGAAAGTTTGATTGCAAGCATTTTATAGCGTATTATTTGCAGGCGTTCAGTACATTTCTTACGGTAATACAAACAACGAAAGATTGAATATTTGTGCTTGGCATTATATGATTGTGGGGAACAGATGTAGGCCTACCGTATATATTATTTTATCATAATATATGATACATATGTAACATTGTTATTTTATCACGACACTCTCTCTCTCTCTGTCTCACTCTCTTTGTTTCTACACCTTTGTACTCCTTGGTACTCTCTTTCTCTGATGTAGGCCAGGGCACGCCCCTAACTAATCTTCTCTTCCCTCCCAGGGAAAAATCACACCTAGCAGATGTTCTTGACCTCTCTCTCTCTGTCTGTCTCTCTACCTATATATACATTTATAATTGCATGTGACATTGAAATTGCTTGAGAGTTTGATTGCAAGCATTTTATAGCGTATTATTTGCAGGCGTTCGGTAAATTTCTCACGATAACCAGGGTATACGGTAAATTTTTCACGATAATATAAGCAACAACGAAGCTTGGCGAAGATTGTGGTCTACAATATACCTTTTTATAATTGCATGTGACATTGAAATTGCTTGAGAGTTTGATTGCAAGCATTTTATAGCGTATTATTTGCAGGCGTTCAGTAAATTTCTTACGGTAATACAAACAACGAAAAATTTAATATTTGTGCTTGGCATTATATGATTGTGGGGAACAGATGTAGGCCTACCGTATATATTATTTTGTCATATATATGATACATATGTAACATTGTTATATTATCACAACACTCTCTCTCTGTCTGTCTAATCCTCTCTGGGTCTACCTATATATACTTGTATAATTGCATGTGACATTGAAAGTGCTTGAGAGTTTGATTGCAAGCATTTGATAGCATATCATTTGCAGGCGTTCAGTAAATTTGATAAATATATCAAAATAAGTCCTGTGGGACTATGAAATAGCTATTATTGGACAAGGAAAATATTTTGTTCATCCCTCCACTGGAACATCAACAACAATGTCAACAACGTATCGCAGTCGGCAGTGTGCAGTACTGCCAATACGTATAGCGACTTCCGCTAGATCTAGAGACCTTTACTTCGATCTAGCAGCAATGACTTACACTAGCGGTTTTGTTTTGAAATTTCAGAACAATTTCGAAGTGATATTATATGGATTTTGCCAATTCATATTTCTAGTGGTATTTATCATGTCTTACATCTAACAATATATGCTAGCGGATTTAACTTCAATTGGTAACCCTCCCGCTCCATTCGGCTCGAAGAAAATCGATAATGGTGGCACTTTAGTAAACAGGTGATAAACAAAACCGCATGCGGATCGGTTTGGTGTATCGGTATTATGGTAAGTTGGCTACCTACTATTGTTTATACGATATAGTAAGTAATGATAAGTAAATTATTATATATTATATATAAAACAAAAACAAAATTCCTGCAAAGCAAGCGAAACAGAGAGAGAGAGAGAGAGAGAGAGAGACAATGCAGAAACTGAACTGAAGAAAGAGTGAAAAAGATATAATAATACAGACATTTTTACAAGCAAATAAAGAAAGGGATTATAGAAAATAATAATGAGAATTACATATACGGATGAGGAAGAGAGAGAGAGAGAAAGAGAGAGAATACAGAAACTGAACTGAAGAAAGAGAGTGACAAAAATATAATAATACAGAAATATTACAAGCAAATAAATGAAATAGACGGATTAGTTAGAGAAAATAATAATGAGAAATACATATACGGATGAGGAAGAGGGAAAGCGAGCGAGCCAGAGAGAGAGAGAGAGACAGGAGGCGTGAGAGAGATTAGAGAAAATAGAGAGATTGCAAGCATTTTATAGCGTATTATTTGCAGGTGTTCAGTAAATTTCTTACGGTAATACAAACAACGAAAGATTGAATATTTGTGCTTGGCATTATATGATTGTGGGGAACAGATGTAGGCCTACCGTATATATTATTTTATCATAATATATGATACATATGTAACATTGTTATATTGTCACGACACTCTCTCTCTCTCTCTCTCTCTCTCTTTGTTTCTACACCTTTGTACTCCTTGGTACTCTCTTTCTCTGATGTAGGCCAGGGCACGCCCCTAACTAATCTTCTCTTCCCTCCCAGTGAAAAATCACACCTAGCAGATGTTCTTGACCTCTCTCTCTCTGTCTGTCTCTCTACCTATATATACATTTATAATTGCATGTGACATTGAAATTGCTTGAGAGTTTGATTGCAAGCATTTTATAGCGTATTATTTGCAGGCAAAGCAAGCGAAACAGAGAGAGAGAGAGAGAGAGAGAGAGAGAGAGAGAGAGAGAGAGAGAGAGAGATAGAGGAGAGAGAGAATGCAGAACTGAAGAAAGAAAGAGTGAAATCAATATACGGTATATATATATATATATATATATATATATATATATATATATATATATATATATATATATATATATATATATTGGTGTATATTGATTGCAATCATTTGATAGGCGTATATATCACGGTGTACGGTAGATTGCATTCCTTACGAAAAGAGAGAGAAGAGTCCTAGCAATTTCAAGGTCACCTACGTAAGGAAAGACATCTACCGTACACCGTGATATATACGCCTATCAAATGATTGCCATCAATATACGGTATATATATATATATATATATATATATATATATACCGTGATATATACGCCTATCAAATGATTGCAATCAATATACACCAATATACAGTATATATATATATATATACTGTATATATATATATATATATATATATATATCTATATATATATATATATATATATATATATATATATATATATATATATATATATACCGTATATTGATTGCAATCATTTGATAGGCGTATATATCACGATGTACGGTACATTGTAAGGAATTACTTCTACCGTATACCGTGATATATACGTCTATCAAAGTTTCGAATGTCATCCATCCATCTGGTTCTTGGTCCACCTCATACATCCATGTCATTCATTCATACATACATTCATACACTTGCTATACGCAGTTCTGCCTTTTGTCTACCTCAATCCCATTCATACACTCGCTATAGGCAGTTCTGCCTTTTCCCTACCTCAATCACATAACTGCCTTTTGCCTACCGCAATCACATGTGGATAACACCTCCTGGGAACACCACAAACAAAAAATGAGTCTTCAACACTACCCCATAGGGTGATTTGGAAATGTGTTGTGAAATAATATTATATATAAAACAAAAACAAAAACCTGCAAAGCAAGCGAGAGAGAGAGAGAGAGAGAGAGAGAGAGAGAGAGAGAGAGAGAGAGAGAGAGAGAGAGAGAATGCAGAAACTGAACTGAAGAAAGAGTGAAAAAGATATAATACAGAAATATTTCAAGCAAATAAATGAAATAGAGACATTAGTTAGAGAAAATAGTAATGAGAATTACATAGACGGATGAGAAGAGAAAGAGAGAGGAGAGGGAAAGCGACCGAGCCAGAGAGAGAGAGACAGACAGACAGGAGTGAGAGAGATTAGTTAGAGAAAATAATAATGAGAATAATATATACGGATGAGGAAGAGAGAGAGAGAGAGACAGAGCGCGCGAGAGAGGGAAAGCCAGCGAGCCAGAGAGAAAGAGAGACAGACAGACAGGAGTGAGAGAGAGAAAGAAAGAGAGAGAGAGAGAGAGAGAGAGAGAGAGAGAGAAAGAGAGAGAGATAATACAGAGAATACAGAAATAAGGAGAAATAAGAGAAAAATAAGACCGATTACCGAAGGAATAGTAGACGCGCGCAAGAGGCCGAAGTCAGGCCAAAGCGAACGCATCCGAACGCGCCCGGGAAATAGACCAAAAAGTACCTCCTCTTCCTCACCTCTTCCCACCCTCCAGACTCATTCATAACATCCATTCATAGACTTATATGGGGAGACAAAGAGTTGCTCTTTCCAAAAATGATCGTTTCGTTCGCATTGGAGCCATAGTAACAGCGCTAGGGCGAGTGAAATTGAGCGAATATTTCGGGATTATGCCCGCTGAGCGGTACAGTGTAAAATACCTTACCACCCGCTAAATAAGGGTTAATATAATAGTCTCCATTCAACACCCGCGTCAGCCATTTGAATCTACCACCGCGGGGATGAACAGAGCATTCCTCATAAGTGCAACACAACTCTTATGGAGTCGTCATCAGATCGGGTACCCACTACGAAAAAAAAATCGTAAAAAATAAGAGAAGAAAAAAGAAAAATTAAACTTAAACATTGTTATAACACGCTTCCCACTTCGGTGGATTTCTTGCGTTGTCGCTCCTTGCCGCTCCTCACCAGGCGTCCATTCGTTCTTCACTGATATATCAAGATAACACCCAAGATATCAAGCGAATGGGAAGGGGATGGATGGGAGGGCCCTGCATCGTCAATGATTACGGGGCCCCTACTAAATATTAGGTTTTCACTACTTCCCTCCGGGAATCAAACCTATATTTTAATAGTGGCCCCTCCATCATTGACGATTTGCCTGAATTCCCAAGACTGGAGGGGGACATTCGTAACAATATCCTAATCCTCAAAACCGTAAGGCATAGTCAAGAATCTGTATAACAGAATAAGTCTTTATTGTTAGCATACAATATACAAATATAAAAATATTAAAGAATGTGAGCAGTGCGTCACTTCAAAGAAGATCTGCTCAAAAATTTCACAGGATCTCTTCTTGAGATACTGTCCGATAGTTACTTGGGAAGATATTCATAACTTCCTTTTCACTATCCCAGATTTTATACTATTCACAGTTTATCATCTGGCATAAAACTGTATCTATTTGACCAGTTTCATACTCAACCAAAACTATATAGCTGCAACTATGATGGAAAAACTTTTCTTAAAATACAACTAAAACAAATCAAGGAGCTTTTACATAGCTGTCTTAAACAATTCAACAAACTTTTACATAGCTCTCTTAAATAATGATAGGTTCTTTTAAAATCAAAAATAAAAACATATGAGCTTTCACATAGCTCAATCTTATAAGCAACAACGCCAGTGGTCTTATCCGGCGGAGGGGCTTCAGGGTATACTTGGATACTCTCATTCCCCCCCCCCCCCTCCCCTTTTTCTGTCCTCCTATGGGACTTATACTACTATCACATTGACCATTAGCTCCTCAGCCGTAAAAAAACACCCGAAGCGCTTGCCAGTGGATACGTCAAGAAAGAGATTACCCGAAGTACTTTTTTAAAGTGAGGGGAATACTCCTCTGAAGCATTTATATCTTATACGAATGCGGGGAGGGGGGAACTCTTTCGTGACGCGAACCACTGCTTTAGGTTAATCCTAAGTGGGTTCTAAAGGGGGAAGTCAAGTTAGTTCTCATGAGCTCCAGACTACTCCTACATATAGCACCTAAGGAGCCGCATTCCCTTGCTGGTCCCTGTTGGGAATTGCAAAAGTTTAAAACAGTGAACCTCGAAGAACAGTTTCATACCCGTAATAAGCCTGAGGCACTTAATGCTATTACTTGCTCAGTCAGCTTGTGTGTTTCTTTGTCTTAACTTGTCAGGTAAGATCCCGGCCGGCGGAAAACCTTTCCGGCGTACTCAAGAAATTAGGGGAAAATTGATACGGGCTAGATATGCTTTTCTGCCCCTTAATGATAAAAAACCCTAGCTGACTTTGCTTAAGCATTGGAATGATCTCTTACGACTAAAATTTCTGATTGTCAGGGACATGAGCAGCCTAGGCTATGTAAAAGCCGAGGACTGACTGACTCGTTGCTAGCCTTATCACTATAGAGTGGCCCAAACGGTTAATACAGGTTATTTGAGGTTGAGATATAATCTTGTCATTCTTGTGGTTCTGATAACCCATTATTTCCTAACTTCCGGTGGGCTAGCCTTTGCCCTACCGAATGTTAAACTAGTGTGTGCGAGGTCTCCGCCTACTGAGCCAGCCCTCCAAGGGAAACTATCTATGTCGAGGCTTATCCATAGGCTGCTAGGTCTTTCTGGAACAAAAAATGGGTGGTATGAGCGCACTTCACGTACGAATCCATGCCTCGATAGTAGACTGGTAGTCCACTATTAACTAAATTATATCCAGATGACCTTCCCTTTTCCGGTATCCCTGATCTTTGCTTAGACCTGTGCTTTCCCGGCGTGATTTCTTTCTTCCGGGAACCGGAAGGAAGGAACATGCATTTGAACACCCTTTGTTCACTAATTAGCTGTCAACCTTTCTTGGTTTCTGTTTGTACTACATTATTAGAGTCCTACGAAACCACAAGAACGAGTGAATGAGACAAATTCCAGCCACAAAGGTGTAGTGTTGTTAATTTATCTGAAAACCTATAGTGTAGCCTTATTATATCTGGTAAAATATGTCCCCTATGGCCCTCAGCACCTAAGCTACTCATGCCACTGGCGGGAGGAACAAAACACCCTATTAGCCTACATGGAGTCATAGCACGACAATGTAGGCCCTCAGGAAACGAGGGACTTGCTCTTTTGGTTAGATTGATTTTGGTCCTTGAGGGTAGGTTAAAGCCTACCCCCAGATAAGCCTTCATCGTTACAGAAAAAACACCTCTATAGGCCGGTAAGACCTTGTCTGTGTTGCGCCGGCGGCCGGACTGGATTTTTATGTGTTCCCCGAGGTGAGAACTCTTCTGGAGGCCCTGCACTCTGTCTTACCCAAGTGCTTGTGACTGAAAAATTTCTTGTACCTGAGAGCTGCCGTGCTCATGCCATGTTCCATGTAATAGTTAATATAAACATTCTACTTTTGGGATATTATATTCCAATTCTCTTGTTATGCTATCCCTAGAATAGCTACCCTCCGTTTTACATGTACGACCCTGCCAGGCGTAATGATACATTCTTATAGTCCTGGAGAGATAATCCTGGCTGAGTCTCGGGCCACTAAGTTAGTTACTCTAAGCAGTGGAGGAGATCCCAATAGGCATTGACCAGCGACTGCAGGTGCTTATCTTAGCCTTTGAGAGTCCATAGCCAGTGGAATGATTCCCGTGGTTTCCTTTACACTGTAAGCGGCACAGACAATGGGTTCATCTGCATAGGCGTACCTCGCCTAAATATCGTTGTTTATGGGAGAGAAGCCTGCCTGTTCCGCTTACCAGTAATCGAACGTGGCCTGTTTGTCGTGTAAACCTGTGCCGAAGGATATCCTCCTCCAGCCAGTTTCACGGTAAGCTCCCGCGGGAGCATTTGTGTAAACAGTTATGCCACGTTTGCCGGTACGCAGCCCGGACAAACCGTAGTGACCCTTGGCGCGGCCCGGGTGTTTCAAATACGGTATCTACCTCGGAACCCTGTACCAGAGCACGGCCTAGGGAGAGAGAAAAAAAGGGGGAATCATCCAAGACTGGGAAAGAAACAAACCCAACAAGCGGGTTTGGTGTGGCAATATCCTGCATCCGCTTGTCGCTGGCCATCGTCGTGTAGGAAGCCTAGGCTAACTTTACTATTATGCCATCGTATCTACATCCCTCTGAGTCTGCGAATCAATCATTGATGCCGTTAATACCGGGGAAAAAATAACCATGTAATATACATTATCGGGTAACCCTTTCACCATATCGAGTCTGAGAAGCTCTCTAGCCCGGACTGCCTCAAACAAGGCTGTTCGGATGTCCATGATCGATCTCGCCGGATGAGGCAGGAGATATTGTTGAAAAGCTGTAACTGCCTCATCCTGTCGCCTCGGTGGATTGGGCACCGGTTTAGTAATGGCTTGAGCTGTGTCTCTAGTTAGCAGAGAACCAATAAACTTACGGTGAGCGTTATCACGTACTAGGAAGTCTCGTTGGAGTTCAATAGGATCTGGAGTTTTGAAAAGAGCTGGGAAGTCTTTAACTTCTAATTGGGGGGCAATGAGGAACTCAAATATACCTCGTGGGACGCCGCCGGGCCGTGGCTTCAGCAAATCAAACTCTATATGGTGTGGTGGGGGTACAGGTAGGGAAACATTGGAAGTTACGTCAATGGCAAACTGTTGGACCTCCTGATCCCAACTCACCCAAGGTCCGTGCCCCACCTCTCCCAGATTTAATTCCCTTTGCTCCTGTTGTAAAGTTACCAGAGTAAAGGCTAAACTTGGTTCAATCAAACCCAGTGAATACAACCACTGATGCCGCAAGGCTGAGAGCAATCTGGGCAAATAGGAACATCTGGGGAAGGAGGGGCAAGCTGACTTGGTGTATAAACGAAATATTGATAACTGGTCGGGTTAGGAACTGCCTGAATCTGTACCCTCATTACTTTCCCTTGGGCATCTTTGGCCCGGAAGACTTTATGTCTGTTTACTTCAATGGTCCATTCCTTAGGTACCGGGACCTCCCCCTGTACGGATCTGTGCCCGTCTCCTGCCTTAGACGAGGTAACAGGGAACCAAAGCCTGCCTGGTTCTTTCCGACCCTGAAGCTTGCCCTCCGTTTGTGACCGAGATATTTGGGATTGAGCAACTGGTTTAGAGCCATGAGATACTACGTGATCCGGCGGAGGTCTCAAGGGCCCCGCCGTTGACTGAACTGCTACGTTAACTTCAGGAATACTAGCACTAGGTTGTAAGCAAGAAACTGTCTCCATCTCCGCCGTAGTAGAAGTGTTTACGTTATCTGCAAACTTGCTAGCTTGTGACAGCCTATCGGAACCGTCTACACCCGGTTGTGACCCACTAACAATCCGTGGTGTGTCCTCGGCCCTGGCTTGTAAGTCCTCCAGACGGTTACTAGCAGTGGAGAGTGGTAATTCAGCTATTGTCGAGGCCATGATTGTATCTGGGTCTGCGATAATATTAATTTTGGCTGGTGACAGGGGACGGATTAGAACGTGTTCTGGCATTATTACGTTAGTGGAGGAGACCGAATGGACAAGCAAAACCTCGTCGTCCGTGGAGGTGGCAGGCACAGACTCCAGCGTGGGTGGTACCATCACCTCAGTAGGATTATCCCTAGGTCGTTTGGAAATAGCACATTGTTCGAGAATTTTTTGTAACAATTCATCTAAATGTTTTGCCGTGACACATTGGGGCCTTGGCCTCTTGAGAGATTTAGACCTTACCTTCTCCTCAGACTTAGTCTCCTCTACCTGTACCCTTGGACTTGGTTGCTCTAGTCCCATACCATCGTTATGCAGAGTTGTTGATTGGGGAACTTTTACCGGCGACCTTTTAACGTGCGTCCCCGGCGCCTGACTAACTAGCTGAGAGGGTTGTGTAACCCTGTCCCTTGGGACATTGCTCAATTTTTTATCCATCATGGTATGACCTGTAGTGACAGACTCTGACCTAGGGTTAGGTACTTTTACTCCTGTATCTCTTGGCCCCGGCCTAGTGGACAATATTGGTGCGTCTATCGCCGGCGTGTCTAACCCCGCCGCTATATCATGACGTTGTTCCGTGTCAGGCGCCGGCGACAAATACAGTCCTATTTTGCCATCCGGTAAATTACTCTTAGATAGCACTAGTTTAGATCCTTGTAGTCTTACTCTAACACTTGGTCTAACCCTCATCGCCGATAGGGGTTGCTCGGCATCCGTCCCGATGAGACCGGGAGAAACCCCCGGCGTCTCCGAAGCAGATGTCAAGGCGACCGGTTGCAAATCAGACTTACACACATGGGTGAGGAGGCTATCGTGTATTACCGCAGCAACATGGCTCTGCTGTGGGCTGGACAACTTGCGCTTCTTGGTTGGCAAGTATTTCCAAGCTGGACGACCTCTGACGAAGTCACTGGTGTGATTCCGGCTGAGTTGAAAGTACGAACTCCGGCGACTCAGAGCGAGTTCTCTTGGTTTGGGGAGGGGAGCGACCTTCGGATGCCTCGGATGACTGGGGGGAAGCAAGATTTGAAATTGGTACAAAAGGAACATGTGCCTGATGGACTGAGGGATCTTCGAAAGAGTAAAGGAGGAGGATTCTAAGTAACTCTGCATTGTCACAGAACAGTTCTACATCAGCCACTCGTGAAGCATAAGAGGCAAACTTATTCTTAATTTTAATAAGGTTCAACAAGCATGACATATATTGACTAGCTAGCCATTCTTCGAATAGATCCGAGCAAACCGGACATTTACGAGATGTCCATGAAAAAGTAGTCTTGTCCAAACATTTTATACAGCATATACACATCCTGTGCGCTGCTACCCGGACCAAAAGACAGGTAGGAGTAGAACATATCGAGAATAGAGGCATGGTTACTGACTCCCCTCCCCGCCGGCAACAGTTCCTCCTTAGCTGCCCTGCTCGAGATGTGAAGAGATCTGGAAATAGAAAATTTCCAGGAATCAATGCTCATAAGGATAACCTGAGAGGTGTTAACAACATCCTACCTACTCCCCGGCGTCGAAAAAATTAGTGGGTCACTGCCCAAACTATTTTTCCGCCTCCTGAGAGTTGCCGTGAACAACCCCTCGCCTTTTTCAATCGGGGGGGATTCACGCGGGACTGCTTACCTATGACATGGGTCACTGGCCCTAAACAGAACTCATAGCGAGCGTCATCGTGCAGCTACTTGAACTAGCTAGACACCGCTAACCTGTTACCCAACTGTGCCGCCAGGCTGGCGGGGTAAACTGGTAATTCACAGGGCGAGTCGTTAGACATCGGTCCAATACCGTCCTCCTTCCGCCGGGCCATGCACATCCGCCAACAAGGAGGTGTAGTGGCATACTACAAACAAAAGAAGTGGGAGGTAAAGCCCAAGCACACCAGCATGGCGGCAGTCGGGGTCAGTACGAAGAAAGAGGACCGGCGGGCCAACGAACTAGGGAAAAAAACGTCTAAAGCACAAGACCGCAACTCCCTTACCAAAAAACCCACACAATAAGGACGTCTCCTAGAGTTCCCGGAAAGTGATCGACACCTGAACCAGGGAACACAGGAAAAGGGGCACAATATAAATATCATAGTATAGATAAAACACCCCTAACCACTAAGGAGACCCTACTGAGGCTGGCCACGAGGCATAAAGTAACCCTTAACGTAGGAAGAAACCTACTCCTGAAGACATCACAGCCACAGCACGAGGGGAAGAGGCCCATGAAAGGGGCCATCAGCATGCTCGAACACCAGAAGATCCCACTCCACGTGTGACAATCCTTGAACTGGAGCGTCTGCTAAGATGAACAAATAAGGCCCACAGGCCAAAACACACTGGACTGAAGACCATTCTGTGATGAAAGTAGCCTCCTAGCTAAAGATAAGCAAAAAGCTAAGGCGCGCAGAACCAAAGAAAAAACACATATGGCGTCGGTCCTGGAGAACACATAAGCGCCTGTACAATACCCTAATATAACACTTCCTGCGGGCAACCAATAGGGTAGCCTGTGCTAGCTAATCTAAACCTTGTTCAATACAACTTAGATATATACAAATGAGTAAAGACTCACGATAATTGAGCGAAGGAAGAATCTGGCTGAGCGCAGGCGACACACGTCCGACTCGGTTGCCCGCGTGGAAGAGAAGAACGAATGGACGCCTGGTGAGGAGCAGCAAGGAGCCACAACGCAAGAAATCCACCAAAGTGGGAAGCGTGTTATAACAATGTTTAAGTTTAATTTTTCTTTTTTCTTCTCTTATTTTTTACAAAAGTTTTTTCGTAGTGGGTACCCGATCTGATGACGACTCCATAAGAGAAGTTGCGTTGCACTTCTGAGGAATTGCTCTGTTCATCCCCGCGGCGGTAGATTCAAGTGGCTGACGCGAGTGTTGAATGGAGACTATTATATTAATAGGCAAATCGTCAATGATGGAGGAGCCACTATTAAATATGATCACCACACAATTGAGGTGTCCCTACAGCCAGAAATGGTCACCATACAATGAAGTGTATCTACAATGATACCTTGGAACTAGACAACATTAACAGGTTAACATGAAGGCTGTCTCTACAGTTATGTTGTGTCTGGGTCCTTTGATTCATGACAAGGCAAAAATTTCCTTTTTCTACTCCTATCTCAATTGTACAATGAAGGTCTTACATATGCGTTCCAGGATTCATGCCACCTCACTGTGAACTGTCCACGAATAATCCTGTGGCCAAGTGTGTCTGCCATGTGGAGCAGGTATGGTTTGGGGGTGGACGATTACGGCGGGTAAAATTGAGGCCAGCCCTCTCGCCTCATTTTCACCCGCCATCACTGTACAGTATATATATATAAAGACAGTACAGTAACAGTAATAATAAATAATAACTTAGAGATGGAACGAATATAAATGTTCGCTATTTGCGAATGCGAATACGAATACAAATTTTTGTTGGTAAATTCGTGAATACGAATATCGAATAGCGAATATTTCAATCTTTCTTGAAGGATGAGATTGTCATCCTTTAACCCATTGGCTGCAGCTATGTTTGGCCTATTTAGGGCAAATTCAGGCACTCCTGAATGATAAATCAAGCATCTGCATTAAATGAACTGTATTCTGCCGAAAACTAGGCAAAAATAGCTTCAAAATGAGACCAGAACGGGTCCCGTAAGTAGTCTGGTTCACCCGCAGCGGTGGCAGTAAAACGCGGGAAACCCAATATTTGGTAGCACTCGCTCGCTTGGCTACACTGCTGAGAGAGACAGAGAGAGACCCGCGCGAGACACAGCCTACCTCAGTGAGCCGCTCGCTGCTCTGAGGGACGGAGGTGGGCCCATTACGCTCCCGCCCACTGATACTCGATTTTTACGGTTTTTACAGGCTTTTAGAGCCTGGAAAGTGCTGTAACTTGCCAAAACATTCCAGAACGTCACCCGCAGCCAAAGGGTTAAGAACTGGTAATTCTTTTTATATCACCAACAAACGTTAATTAAATTACTATGAAAATAATTACCGGAAGCCAATGACGATGTGAATGTGTAAAGCTGCGTTACCACCACTGATTAGCCATTGGGCTTTTGGCAGAAAATGCCAAAAATTATCAGTGATATCCGAGACTTGTTTACATACAGTATTCTCATCGTCCAGCATATTACTGTTTCATAATCATCAGCCAACTTAAAATAGCCCTGTATAATATTTAATTATCACTAGAACAATAAACTATATCATGTAGGAAGTCTTTTTTTTTTATTTTTTTTTTTTTTTTTAAGAGACAATGAACGGAGGAAGGAAAAACACAGATAAAACAAAAAGGTCCATGTGCCTAAAGGCATCCTCCATCATAATGTTTGTAACAACTGGATTTAAACATTTGTAGATTGTAAGTTTGTGGAAAGCAATTCGAGGGAAGTGAATTCCAAAGAGTAGTAGCTCTGGGGATAAATGAATTCTGATAAGCAGAAGTTCTGCATTGTGGAGGAGAAATATGTCAAATTTATTAAACAATGCATGATAAACTAAAGCATAAATGTATGCTAGAATAGCATTGACAAATCGCTAGATAGTCACCAGATACTAAAAACTTGTATGTCACTAGAAAACATATGTTGAAGTATCTAGAATAACCTTTAACAATCGAAAAATCTCTACAATTCCTTAAAATAGGGAACATAACTTGAATATCGCTAAAATTCATCACATCTTGATGTCGCTAGATGGAAGTGATGGAACTGATTCGCTGGATCTAGCGGTAGCCTGTACATTGGCAACATTGTACCAAGACCATTTATTCCGTTATAATGAACAAGGTCAGATTTCAGAACTATTACAATTATTTCAAAGTTCAGAGATCATCAGATTGGTTTGGAAGTCGATGTACACAATTTCAGTTCCATTAGTTTAAAAAACATTCACATACTATGGTACTTAGGGGGTTTAATAAAGAAGCATTCCTTTCCCCGACATCGTAAGAGCGAACGTAAGCTGTTTTTGTTTTTTTTCTTTAAGAACGTCAACAAACGCCTCGTATAATTGGGTTTGGTGAACCTTTTGGGGTTCCTAGTTATATATTAGAACATATTTATATTTTGCACACTCTTGACTTTAAAATGTAATATTTTACATTTGTGTATAATTATCTTCTATTGGTTTCGTGAAAATATTCGCATGTTTGCAAATAGCTATGAATGGAAATGCCAATACGAATACGAATACGAATACTGAAAAATATAGCGAATATTCCCACATACGAATACGAAACGAATATTCAGTCCATCTCTAAAAAATAAATTTAGATTTATTAATTTATTATTATTAATAATTTTATATATATAGAGTATATACCTGTATATATTATTATTATCTATTTTTTTCTATGTGAGTGACAGGGCCAAAATCAAGGGACGTTCGAGCCAAAATGCCTGGACATACGGAGTTTGAAGCAATAAGAGGGAAAGACTGATTCTGGGAGAGAGTTACAGAGCTCAGCAGTTGAATAGAAGAAAGATTGATAACATTTCACTCTTGGGTTGGAGAGTTGCAAAGAGTAGGGGTGGGATTGTGTTGCAAGATGGGTACTACGTACCTTACATAGAGGAGGTGGTATATATATATATATATATATATACGGTATATATACTTTGTTTTGTACAGCCATATATTAAAAGGCATACTTTAATTTGTTACAACTTTCATCATGTTATTGTTTCTTTTATTTCTCAATGTGTGTTGTTGTTCATGAATGTAAATATATTGCTTAGATATATTTGGGTACCTACAGTACATCAGGTTTAAAACCCGAAATAAGTCCCCATGAATCCCCTTTTGATTTACTATATTTCTAATAACTATACTTGCCTACATTTGTGTTTACATGTTTTCTCGTCTTGCACTTATTTAAATTTATGTTCGCGTTTTACGGTTATATCGTTTTACCATTTTTAACCTTGCTTTGATATATACGTTCTCCCATGTTCGTTCCTTTCATTACAATATGTACAATTAAACTAGCTATCATATTGTTTGTCACAATGTTTTTCTTAATTATGTAATTTTGGCTGTATCTTAGTTATAGACCGCTTAGTTATAGGATGCATGGGGCTTAGTTGCCCACTCATGGCTCGAAGCAGCTCCATCTCTGAAGCTGCCTTGCTCCAGTGCTGCACTATCTCACCGTTTAGACTTGGATCCTCATATATATATATATATATATATAATTATATATATATATATATATATATATATATATATATATATATATATATATATATATATATATATATATATATATATATATATATATATACCGTATGTATATATATACAGTATATATATATATATATATATATATATATATATATAAATATATATATATATGAGGATCCAAGTCTAAACTGGAGCAAGGCAGCTTCAGAGATGCTGCTTCGAGCCATGAGTGGGCAACTAAGCCCCATGCATCCTACGAAGGCAAGATGGCAGGGGCTGGTTGCAGCTAAAATACCTGATCTGTTCTCCAGTTCGTCGTACTTCATCTTCAGCCACTCGGTCTGGTTCTGCTGGTCGTTGAAACGCTCACTCAGCCAGTCTATTTCGTCTGTAATAGTAATGTTTACACTTAACTTTAACTACTTGATTACTCAAGGCATATATGGTTCGTCTTAACAAAATAATTATATTTTCCTCTGTTCTAAAAGAGTACAGATACTTGATAAACGTGTTTCTACGTATATATGACTGAATAACCCCGGCACACCATACCCTGCTTCAACAATCACTAGTTGTATTCCTTAAAATTATTTCAATGTATTCCAGAAATACAGTATATTGCTAAAGTTTCATGCACGATCACCATAGTCTGCTTCTTTCCAGCTGACGGTAAATTGCATTGTTCCTACCTTATTTATTGGCTATTACGAAAATTGTGTATTGAAATATGCATTAAATAATGGAACCTTTGTATATATACGGTATATGCTGCATATGATGTAGACACTGACAAGTTTCATATTTGTTTATTAAGTATCGAGAGATCAGCTGCTGAGGAACTCAAATGACCTTCAACTGAAATAAAAACAACCTTATCTCCATGCACACACACACACACACGTTTATATCGAACTATTCTGGTCAACATCGTCCTTCTTTCCTCTTCGAACTTCATCTATATTGTATTATGATCCTATTATTAACTATATATATATATATATAATATACTGTATATATAAGGAATATGAAGACCAAAGCGAACAGGAACATATTTGTTTATTGGCAACGTTTCAACACTAATCTTGTGTCATTATCAAGCCTGAAAAAGAGAAAGAATAAAACCTATCGTGAATATCATAAAATCATCACATGTTAAAATTGAAAATGTATTCAAAAGATAAATTAACGAAAATATAGCTAAGGTTCATTACATTAAGAAATTAAAAGTAGAGATATATGATCAGTAAAAAGGAATACAAAAGTGAAAATAATGTAAACAATAATAATTAACACCTTATTAGCGGGCTAGCGGTTTATTTATATGTACCGCCCAGCGGGGTGTTTTTAGCCAAAATAGGGCTGTTTACGTGATCATTTTCATGCCTAAATAAGACCCAGACCGTAAAACAAGTATCTTCCCTGAAAGGGCATAAACAGAGCTTTCCAATGACACCATAACGATCCTTTTATGACGGCTAGTTTTCTTGCAACAACTGCGCAACACGAGTGCAAAAAGCATGTAATTCGGTTCTTTCCCCATACAATTCAGTATGTAGCGAGTGAGAGAGGGAGGGAGGAGGTGGGATTCGTGTCAGTAGGTTCGCCGCGGTGGTCTGGAGCAGTCATACGCTCGCTACTCTCCTGCCACCACTTGTCTCTCTCTCTCAGCAACATTACGTGCTGAAATTGCCACACGACCTATGTCGCGCGGTGCCAGATAATCCAGATTTATTATACTCGACTTATGTTGCGTGCCGACATATAGGGGTTAATGGTATGCAAAATAAAGATAGATGAGGGTGGCGAATTTAAAAGGGTCAAGGAGTGAAAGGGGTGGGGTCGACTAAAATAAGGAAACAGGAGTACAAATGGGCACATATATCTATTAAAACATATGACACGTGTGACAGCTGAGTCCCTCCTAACTCACCACCTCCGCCCATCTCTAGGCACCCACGAAACCTCCACGCCCCTGCTCTGCATTTAGTTTCCTGTGCTGGTACGTGTACCGCTACTGACATCGCACTATTTACCTTGCAGGCACACAACTAGGTCAGTTCCAATTATAATGTGTATACTTACCGTTTATTAAAATGTGTTCCTGTTTAGGACAATTATAATGTGTATACTTACCATTTATTATAATGTGTTCCGGTTTAGGACAATTATAATGTGTATACTTACCATTTATTATAATGTGTTCCTGTTTAGGACAATTATAATGTGTATACTTACCGTTTATTATAATGTGTTCCTGTTTAGGACAATAATAATGTGTATACTTACCGTTTATTATAATATGTTCCTGTTTAGGACAATTATAATGTGTATACTTACCGTTTATTATAATATGTTCCTGTTTAGGACAATTATAATGTGTATACTTACCGTTTATTATAATGTGTTCCTGTTTAGGACAATTATAATGTGTATACTTACCGTTTATTATAATATGTTCCTGTTTAGGACAATTATAATGTGTATACTTACCGTTTATTATAATATGTTCCTGTTTAGGATGTGTAAATATTTAACTTGAAAATATGTTAGGCCTGTTTTGTATACCTTTCATTTTAGTTCATCTCTCTCTCTCTCTCTCTCTCTCTCTCTCTCTCTCTTTCTCTCTCTCTCTCTCTATATATATATATATATATATATATATATATATATATATATATAGTAGTGGCAATAGATTCTCCTCGGGGGAAGCGGAGTCTTATAAGGGCAAGCAACACCAAGGTAAACACGAACATCTTTATTCTGGTACCGGTAACGTTTCGACATTAACATAATTATGTCATCATCAGGCCTAAAGCAATAAGAAATAAATTTATTAATACATTATGTTGACATTTAAAGCAAATATATTTTTAATAATAATTTAGAAAAACATAAAAAGTTAGAAATCGCGAAAAAAGAGATAGAAACAAACACAAACAACAGAAACAGCTAAACCATATGTGAACTACGTGTAGATATTGTAGGCTAAAATATACACAATACCTTAGAAACATAATAGGTTGGAGGAGAATTCGTGGGTGCCCAAGGTGGGCTTAAGATGGTGAGTGAGGAGGGACTCTGCTATTAACCGGGTGGTGTCACCAGAACAACTGAAAATTACTGAAAAATCTTTTTTGTTAATGGAATGGCTTAAAGGTTCACAATAATCTCGAATGGCTGAAAAGGATGGTTTAGAAATGGGAAGTCCAGTTCTATAAGATCGACCCAGGTGCTCCGCACCCTCGTGTTTAAGTGCCGTTTTGATTGGCCTATATAAGTTGCATTACAGCAGCTACATTTATATTGATAAACAATAGAGGATTGCAGAACATCCGGGATACGATCTTTGAATTTGAAATGATGAGACAAAGTATTGGTAGGTTTGAATATTATTCTGAGGGACACTTGGGGATAGAAGCAACGAATCAATTTTGTGACTTTATGGCGTATCGAGTAACTTGATGGTCCTAAAAATGGCATAGTGAAAAATATTACTGCCTTTTTAGCAGTCGGTACGGGGCTCGGGACTAGGAAAAGTTTACTTAGTTGTTTACCAAAACAGTTTTCAATGAATGAAATAGGGAAACCATTAGAATGTAAAATGTGTTTGAGATATTCGAGTTCATTGTGAAAAGACAAATATGAGGAACAAATGTGGTAAGCACGGGTGACTCCTCACTCACCATCTTAAGCCCACCTTGGGCACCCACGAATTCTCCTCCAACCTATTATGTTTCTAAGGTATTGTGTATATTTTAGCCTACAATATCTTCACGTAGTTCACATATGGTTTAGCTGTTTCTGTTGTTTGTGTTTGTTTCTATCTCTTTTTTCGCGATTTCTAACTTTTTATGTTTTCTAAATTATTATTAAAAATATATTTGCTTTAACCCGGGAACTGCAGGGAGACTCTTAAGAGTTCCCCCGGCGGACTGTGGGGAGACTCTTAAGAGTCAGAGAAAAAAAAAATCAACTTTTGACATCGAAAAAAAAAATATATTTTTATTTTTTTATTTTTTTATTTTTTTTGGCCCCTGGGCCATGCAAAATCTCAGTCATCTACCTCCCCTCCTTCCCCACTTTCCTGCTCTCCTTCAGTTATCACCTATTTTCCCTGTTATTCCCTTATTATGAGGTATATTTTCGTGCTAACATTAGAAATCCGGTTGCAGGGTGTGGTCATCACTGATAGCAAGCGAATGCAAGAGAGAGAGAGAGTATCGATCGACTGTGTCTCAGTGGCCTTGGGGGAAATTGGCGGGAAAGCAGCTTGCCTCACCCATACATTATACAACTCGCGGGCTATATCTCCGATTTTGACCATCCAAACGCTGTTTTCACTCGTTTTATTGTTGTTTCAGGTTAATACCTTTATAATCAACCCATAATAGGCGCATATGGATAAGTATTAATGCTATTAATGGTACAATGAATATTTTAGTGACGGAAACACCTCAAATACATGCGCACAGGGAGAGGTGTCTAATTACCCCCATGCGCACTTCAGAGGTTAAATGTCAACATAATGTATTAATAAATTAATTTCTTATTGCTTTAGGTCTGATGATGACATATGTTAATGTCGAAACGTTACCGGTACCAGAATAAAGATGTTTGTGTTTACCTGGTGTTGCTTGCCCCTATATATATATATATATATATATACCGGTATATATAATATATATATACAGGGTGTATTGGAAAACACTTACAGACTTCAAGTGCTAAGTACCGAATAAAAAAACAAGTACACATCATTCTATAACAAAATAATAAATAATTAATAATTTAAAGGATATAAAGAAAATATTCAGTGTCGTCCAAGCAATGGCATTGGTCTCCCCTTTCATGCCCCCCCCCCCCCCCCACCTCCCTCATCTCCTAGTTTATACCCAGGAATAATGAATTATAAACATAATTAGTTTTCAAGGTGAAGCAATGTAAGTAGTATTCCCTTTATACATCGTTTACAACTCAAATTATTTTATGTTAATTAATTTTTATTATTTTTTCAACATAGGAAAGACCAAAGGCATCTTGGATGAAACAAATTACGATCATCAAGTGGTCTGCAGACATTACTGTAATATGTTAGTAAATAAAAAAGCAATGCTGAATGATAAAAATACCAAAATAATGTGGGCATTACAAAGTTATTGCCTAATGTTATTTAATTAATTGTACAGTATTAACTTATTCAAAGCGGTTTCGGGTTGAATTGAATCTCCTTACTAATTCTTACTGAGCATTTGCATTTCAGAGATTCGTTTAACCCTTATTTAGCGGGTGGTAAGGTATTTTACACTGTACCGCTCAGCGGGCATAATCACGAAATATTCGCTCAATTTCACTCGCCCTAGCGCCGTTACTATGGCTCCAATGCGAACGAAACGATCATTTTTGGAAAGAGCAACTCTTCGTCTCCCCATATCAGTCTATGAATGGATGTTATGAATGAGTGTGGAGGGTGGGAAGAGGTGAGGAAGAGGAGGTACTTTTTGGTCTATTTCCCGGGCGCGTTCGGTTGCGTTCGCTTTGGCCTGACTTCGGCTTCTCGCGCGTCTACTATTCCTTCGGTAATCGGTCTTATTTTTCTCTTATTTCTCATTATTTCTGTATTCTCTCTCTCTCTCTCTCTCTCTCACTCCTGTCTGTCTGTCTCTTTCTCTCTCTCTCTCTCTCTTTCTTTCTCTCTCTCTCTCTCACTCCTGTCTGTCTGTCTGTCTTTCTCTCTCTCTCTCTCTGGCTCGCTCGCTTTCTCTCTCTTGTGCTCCCTTTCTCTCTTCCTCATCTGTATATGTATTTCTCATTATTATTTTCTCTAACTAATCCCTCTATTTCATTTATTTGCTTGTAATATTTATGTATTATTATATCTTTTTCACTTTCTTCAGTTCAGTTTCTGTATTCTCTCTATACGGTGGGAATGGTATTTCGTATGAGGGATGTGCAGCACAAATATTCAATCTTTCGTTGTTTGGTTGTTTGTATTACCGTAAGAAATTTACTGAACGCCTGCAAATAATACGCTATAAAATGCTTGCAATCAAACTCTAAAGCAATTTCAAGGTCACATGCAATTATAAATGTAGGCTATAGGTAGACCCAGAGAGGAAGAGACAAGAGAGAGAGAGAGTGTCGTGATAATATAACAATGTTACATATGTATCATATATTTATGAACAAATAATATATACGGTAGGCCTACATCTGTTCCCCACAATCATATAATGCCAAGCACAAATATTCAATCTTTCATTGTTTGTATTACCGTAAGAAATTTACTGAACGCCTGCAAATAATACGCTATAAAATGCTTGCAATCTCTCTATTTTCTCTAATCTCTCTCACTCCTGTATCTCTCTCTCTCTCTGGCTCGCTCGCTTTCCCTCTTCCTCATCCGTATTATGTATTTCTCATTATTATTTTCTCTAACTAATCCCTCTATTTCATTTATTTGCTTGTAATATTTCTGTATTATTATATCTTGTTCACTCTTTCTTCAGTTCAGTTTCTGCATTCTCTCTCTCTCTCTTTCTGTTTCGCTTGCTTTGCAGGAATTTTGTTTTTGTTTTATATATAATATATAATAATTTACTTATCATTACTTACTATATCGTATAAACAATAGTAGGTAGCCAACTTACCATAATACCGATACACCAAACCGATCCGCATGCGGTTTTGTTTATCACCTGTTTACTAAAGTGCCACCATTATCAATTTTCTTGGAGCCGACTCGAGCGGGAGGGTTACCAATTGAAGTTAAATGCACTAGCATATATTGTTAGATGTAAGACATGATAAATACCACTAGAAATATGAATTGGCAAAATCCATATAATATCACTTCAAAATTGTTCTGAAATTTCAAAACAAAACCGCTAGTGTAAGTCATTGCTGCTAGATCGAAGTAAAGGTCTCTAGATCTAGCGGAAGTCGCTATATGTATTGGCAGTACTGCACACTCATTCATTTCATTCATTCATTTTCTATTGAGCTCGTCCTGGAATCTTTACGACTCTGAATCTTACGATTACCGACGGCGATACGTTGTTGACATTGTTGTTGATGTTCCAGTGGAGGGATCAACAACATATTGCCCTTGTCCAATAATAGCTATTTCATAGTCCCACAGGACTTATTTTGATATATTTATCAAATTTATTGAACGCCTGAAAATAATACGCTATAAAATGCTTGCAATCAAACGTTCAAGCAATTACAAGGTCACATGCAATTATAAAAAGGTATATTGTAGACCACAATCTTCGCCAAGCTTCGTTGTTGCTTGTATTATCGTGAGAAATGTACCATACACCCTGGTTATCGTGAAAAATTTACCGAACGCCTGCAAATAATACGCTATAAAATGCTTGCAATCAAACTCTCAAGCAATTTCAATGTCACATGCAGTATAGGTAGACTCAGAGAGGAAGAGACAGACAGAGAGAGGGGAGGTCAAAAACATCTGCTAGGTGTGATTTCCCCTGGGAGGGAAGAGATTAGTTAGGGGCGTGCCCTGGCCTACATCAGACAAAGAGAGTACAAAGGAGTACAAACAAAGAGAGTGAGACAGAGAGAGAGAGAGTCGTGATAATATAAAAATGTTACACATGTATCCTATATATGAAAATATAATATATACGGTAGGCCTACATCTGTTCTCCACAATCATATAATGCCAAGCACAAATATTCAATCTTTCGTTGTTTGTATTACCGTAAGAAATTTACCGAACGCCTGCAAATAATACGCTATAAAATGCAAAGGAAATTTCTTGTAGAGTGCAATTTTGAGGACGTAATGTGCTCTGAGAGAGAGCGGAGCGGTGATTAGGAGCATAAATTACCTCAAGACCGCTCGCCACACAGGGAATTATATAAGGAAATTACCGTATTTTAGGGTTTTTGCACTCGTGTTTTACTATCGTTGAAAGACAACCAGTGATCGTAAAAGGATGGTTCGGGTGTCATTGGAAAGCTCAATTTACGCACTTTCAGGATACATACTTGTATTACGCTCTGGGTCTTGTTTATGCATGAAAAAGAGCACGGAACAACCCCATTTAGGGTAAAAAAAAAAAAACCGCTGGGCGGCACAGTGAAATATACTCCACCAGCCGCTCGTAAGGTGATAAAATGCTTGCAATCACATTTTCAAGCAATTATAAAATATAAATTGTACTTACCAACACCCACACCAGTATGTTCTTCGTCAGGAACGTCTCCAATTTGCTCAAGGGTCTGTCCAATATCAACCACAACATCCACCCCACGCAAATTATGCTTGGGGTGAAAGCCTATGATCGGGTTATTTTCGTCTTCCGAGTCATCCACACAACCAAAACTCTCACCCAGACCTTCGACGGTTTCATCCAACAGCTTATTAGAAAGTTCTGAAGAGTTCAGCATGATATCTAGTTCCTGGGTGGTAAGCCGGGCGTGGTTAGTAGGGTGGCGCGACGCACTAGGGATGGCGGCCACCGAATCGAACACGGGCAAATCTAGACCTTCCATTATGGCTGCTTGAGGGTCACTTAGTAATGGTCACACAGTGGGGATGTGTGGGTGGGCCCTTGTAGTACACCGCCTGACCACCAAGTTTCGCTTTCCACCTAAATTAGGGCGGGAATACGCCCACGGACTTAAGTCCGACCCCGCCATTTAGTCCAATTTTCTCGTATCGGACTTAAGTCCGACCCCGCTAAAGAAGGGTTAATAAGTTCGAGACTTCAAAATCGATCAGAAATAATTACCACTACTGTACATAGTCATTACAGTGTAATAAAAGGACATTAATTGAAATAATTTTAATTACCACCAACTGATATAAAACAGAAATCAATCATCCCCAATATTTTTAATCTTTGAATCTTTATACCGAGTCGTAAAACATTTTCGGATTTTCATTCAAGATAGGAACGATCATCCCGCAATTAATCTATGAATCAAGAACTATTCTTCATTAACGATTGAATTACCTTCAACTACGTTTGGATACTCGACCCAGACTTGGGCATCAGCATTATACCCCTTGACCAGAGTTGCAAATGTTTCATATTGGTGTATGCTAATCTGTTTCAAATAATTAGTATTTTTCTGCTAACTACCTAATATCATCACCATATTCTAAGATACTTTGATTTCGTAATTTCTAACATGTGAATAGGTAAACCTATACTTTCCCATTAGTTAATTCCATAGTAAACATATTAATCATGTATCAATTATTTAGTGCTTTATTTGTAACCCTGTTTTGCTAGATTTCTAAATAAGCATATATCTCATTAACCCTTAATTAGCGGCGAGCAACATAAGTCGAGTTAAATAAAGCTGGACTATGTGGCGGCGCTCGACATAACTCGAGTGGCAATTTCAGCACGTAATGTGGCTGAGAGAGAGAGACAAGTGGTGGCAGGAGACTAGCGAGCGTATGACTGCTCCAGACCACCGCGGCGAACCTACTGACACAAATCTCAGCTCCCTCCTCCCTCTCTCACTTGCTACATACTCAATTATGTACTGAAAGTACCGAATTACCTGCTTTTTGCACTCGCGTTGCACGGTTATTGCAAGAAAACTATCCATCATACAAGGATCGTTATGGTGTCATTCGAAAGCTCTGTTTATGCCCTTTCAGGGATAGGTACTTGTTTTACGTTCTGGGTCTTATTTAGGCATGAAAATGATCACGTAAACAGCCCTATTTTGGCTAAAAACACCCCGCTGTGCGGTACACATAAATAAACCGCATAGGCCGCTCGTAAGGTGTTAATAACACTTTTTTGGGGGGAAATTGTGATACAACAATATATGTTTATTTTCCATTTTACAATGTGTTCGTCATAGATATATATATATATATATATATATACTGTATATATATGTATATATGTGTGTGTGTGTGTGTGTGTGCTATGAACATTAACCCATTGACTGCGGGAGATTTTCCGGAATGCCATGGTAATTTGCAGCAATTTAAAGGCTTTTAAAGCCTCTCTAACCCTTTGGCTGCGGCCTATTTTGGGCTAGTTAGGGAATATTCAGGCACTCCTGAATGATAAATCAAGCATCTGCATTAAATGAAGTGTATTCTGCCGAAAACTAGGCGAGAATAGCTTAAAAAAAACACCAGAACGGGCCCCGTACGTGGTCTGGTTCACTCGCAGTGGTGCCAGTGAAACGCGGGAAACCCGCTATTATGTAACATTCGCTCGCATGGCTATAGTGATGAGAGAGACAGAGAGAGGCCCGCGCGAGACACACTCAACATCAGTGAGCCGCTCGGTGCTCTGAGGGTCAGAGGTGGGCCCCTTACGCTCAATACCCCAATTATCATTACATTATCCATTGTGTTTATTATCAAGGAGTCAAAATGCCATTACCAGTTTTACCACATTATAATATTAGATGTAGGAATATAAACTAGGGGGGCCAGCACAAATTCTTGGGGGGCCACGGCCCCCCCTCGCCCCCCCTTAGAAACGCCACTGAACCTTCTAGGGTCCGTGTGTGCGTTTGCCCTCTCTCGTGGGCCCCCTCGCCAGGTGCTGCTGCTGTGTCTTCAGGAGGTAAGGTAACCAGCCAAGATGATAATTACTACGAGCCTCGTGGCCAGCCTCAGTAGGGGTCTCCTAAGTTGGCTAGGGGTAATATATTTTATTATTAAAATTATGATACTATTGTAGCCCTAAGATCGCCAGACGCCCGGCCACGATCGATATCCAGGTCACCCCGACGACAGTGCGGACAGTCTTCAGTCCAGGACCCCCGGTCTCCCAAGCGACAGAAGTATGACTCGATACTCTCCACTGTTAGGGTAACGGCGGAAGTTCATGCCAGTGACCATAGTGCAGACCCGCCTACGCAAGCAGAGGTGTAAGCCGGACTCTTGACCGCTCCCCTCAGTTTCTGCCCCTGATGTGCTAGAGTTTTTTCCCGGACTCCTCGGGGCAGGAGCCGGGGGGATTGAGTCGGGACCCAAGGATAGGCCTAAGGTATGGATGGTTCAACAAGGATCTCAAATGCTCCCAAAAGTTGTTTTGCCTTGCCTAAAGGAGGAACGATTAGCTTCACCATCCACAGCCACAGGGCAGTACCGCAGTTCAGCGGCATGTGAGAACACAACAAGTTCAGTTTCTCAGGTAGGTCAAGATCCACCTTCATCCAGGGCATCTAGTTATACCGATTCCTCCGGGAGTAACTTCCTACCTCGTAAACTTAACTCCTCTGGGAGTAGCGTCCTAGCACCTAGTAGGCTAGGTCCCATTCTGGGAGAAAGGCATAGAGTAACTGAGAAGGCAACCAGCCTTACATCAGAGACAGTGAGGGTTTGGGGATCACCGGAAGATGTAGAACATTACGTGGCACCACCGGAGGAAGTAGAACGTTCCTTGGCTTTACCGGAACATAGCGAGAAGGTTGATCATAGGGAGAAAGTAGAGAAGGTACGTACCAGGTCTCTAAAGAGACCCCGTAGTCAGTGTGTCACAGCCAAACATTTAGATAACTTATTACAGAAAGTTTTGCATCAATGTGATGTTTCAAAATGGTCTCGCAATACTCCCACAACGACGATGGCAACTCCCCCTATTGCCTCTGTGCTGCCGTTCATCCCAGCCAAAATTAACGTACTTTCCCCTCAGAATACCCCCATGGTTAACATGGAAGCTACCCCGAGTGTTTCTGTACTACCGCTCACGCCATCTAAAATTAGTGTGCTAACAACCCCAGCTGCTTCCCCGGCTCTAATGCCATCCAAATTTAGCATACTACCAAATCCCGTCTGTCCCACGGCTAAAGTAACAAAGTCATGTCCCCCGGCGAGTGCCAATAGAGTACCCTCCTCCCGGACAACTCCTTATCATTGTTCAAGCCCAGCTTTCTATCCTATTTCAATAGATAAACAGCTACAGACAAAGGCCACTATTCCAAACTTGCAAAAATCAGACTGTTTCTGGTTTTCGGTAGGACCAACTAAATCGGGGTCTGAGCACAGGTCTATTGTGGGGGAGATCCCAGTGCCTCGTGAGTGGGTCATTGAGACCAGTAAGAATAAGGAGTTCCGTGCTAAGGATACACAGGGTAGGATTTTAAAGGTACCAATTAAGGCTATTCCCAATGTCTGGAATTATGAATATTTTGTCTATGTACCTGCTCAGATTTTGCCTCCTTCCCCAGGGGAACTGATTTGTCCTGATTGCTCCTGGCCTTGCGGCGTACACGGTTATGATTCCTTCAAAGTAGAAGAACCGAAGTTGGTTACAACTCCGGCACACATGCCGTCGGGCAATCAGGAATTGCTCCTGGGGCAGTTAGGTCATGCTCCATGGGTGGATTGGGATAAGGAGGCTCAACAGTTTGCTATTGCTTTAACGTCTCAACACTCCCTTGCTATCTCTCCACCCAACCAAATTGAGTTTGATTTGCTAAAACCACAACCGTGAGGTGTCCCCTCCTCCATTTTTGAATTCCTTGCGTCCCCACAGTTATCACAACAGAACTTTCAGGATCCCTTCAATACTCCCACCTGATTGATCTCCAGAGAGAGTATATGTTGCGAGATAATGCGCATAGAAGGTATTCTTACTCAGTAGACAAACTGCCCAGTCCATCTCTCGACCAGAAGAGTCTCAGACAGATCAAGGTATGAGCGAGACAATAAGGTTATTCCAACAGCTTCTTCTCCCCCACCCGGCGAGATCTATCAGTCACATACGAACCGCATTGTTTGAAGCTGTCCGTGCTAGGCAACACCTGAGACTCTTTATGGTGAAAGGATTGCCCGGGAATATTTACCACCGGGTAATCCTTTCTCCGGTGTTGACAGCTTCAGTAATGAACACTGAGACTAGGCAGGCAGTTCAACAGATGCGGAATCAGTCATTAACCGCCGCATAACAGGGTAAGGGGGGATGGGTTATGATACTACCAAATTAGGGTACGACATCGACCATCACCAGGCAGTCGTCGATCCCAGACTACACCACATCTTTAGATTCCAATGCTCTCTCTCTCTCTCCCGGGGCCTTGTAAAGGCGTGCGGATCCGAGGGTAGACTCCATAGAACACATCCAGGCATGTGCAAGGGGTCCCTACGTTAGTCACCGGGCTATGCCCCGGCGGACGTGGGCAAGAGCAGCAACACGGGCTTCCTAACAGAGACTCCGGCAACCTCGTTTACGTTAGACGAGTTAATCTTGAGGTGGAGTCACGAGTCCACAGCAAGTTTTCCAAACTGATGTTGTTCCGGCCTAGCCAACATACTATGTTGTTGCGTCCAGAGTTACCTATTGCCACGACCGGACTATATTTGCATGCGACCGTAGCACAACCCCCCCCCCCCCCCCCGGGGTGTCGGGATTCGCATAGTCAAAAGATCCTTTCAACCCCCTTCAGGACATTCAATTGGTCATACAACAGCTTCCACTGTAAGATGGTAACCTAGATTAGTGGATTAGTCCGGCGAACCTTACGGCCACGGTAATTTCAAGGAATAAAAAAATTGTGCTGATTAGACGACTGCCAGGTAGTGGCGGAGTCGGTCAGTACCATCAATGCCATGTCTCTTACATTATTATTAATTTTTAATCTCAGTGCCTACAATGCCCATGTCCATTACATTATAATTCATGTATCCTACTATCCCTAGGGTTCAAGGTCAACTTGGCAAAGTCGCATCTTGTTACCACACAAATAATTTAGTGGATAAAACTGGTCTGGGACACAACCAATCTTACTCTCAGTCAGAGTGTGTACAACCATAACAGATTTCGTGGGAAATGGTATCGGTTTTCCCCACATTCTGAACACGACGAGACAGATATGGGAAACCCTGGTCGGTTCTCTCAACTGGAGGCAACTAACTGTGAAGTTGGGCCAGTTGAAAGTAAAAGATTGTTCTTGAAAAGCAACAAATGTTTTCCCACTTATGCCGGCGGGAATATTATGGACCATTCCTCTATTAATTCACAACTTACTATCGGTCTGGGCGAGGAAGGAAATATTGCACTCAATAATTACTTGGGTTTTCTCTTCCACCTACGGTATGGATAGACACAGATGCTTTAGGGACAATAAGCTAGGGGTATCAGTCGAACCTAAACCACTTGGGTCAAGGTCTTTGGTCCCAAGCCTTGAACTTTCATATCAACAAACAAGAACTTTTAGTCCCTTTGTTTTAGCCATCAAAATTCAAGGCTCTTATTGACAGAGGAAATCAATAGCCTTTCGAATGGACAATTTGAACGCGGTACACTGTATTCAAAAGCAAGGGATTCAACGAGGTCTCGGAAGTTAGTAGAATTGTCAGAACTGATTTTTGCTCTGGCCGAAACGCTGAGCAGTCGACTTCATGCATCTTACATCCCGGATGTAGAAAACGTCTGGGCAGACGCTCTGTCCCGGAGACAAGTCACCAGAGTAAAATGGGCACTCAAGCACATCTCCAACGAGATGGTTGCAGAGCCTACCATCCACAAGTGGATCTATTTGCATCCGAGGGAAACCACTCTCTCTCTCTCTTCCTAACCCGCCGGGAAGTGACTTCGGCGGGGAGGTCCAAACTCATTGTTGGAGGACTGGCACAAATGGAATTCAATCTATCTGTTTCCGCCTCCAGACGCTTCACTCATGTGTCAAGTAGTTCACGAACTACGGGATTACCGGGGCTTAGTCTCGATGATCACGCCACTTTGGCCGACTCAGGTGTGGTACCACCAATTAAAAACGTGGTGCGAGAACCCGGTGTCACTCCCGGTCTCGTACATCCACTTTGAGACAATGGGCAACCTAGAGACATCGCTGACTTTTGCCTTCTGGACAGTCAAAATGCCAAATGGTTAACTCAGTATAGAGAGAGGATTACAAATAAATTTCTTAATAAGTATACTATGTCTACCAGGAGACAATACCAATCACATTGGAAAACGTTCACAACCTGGATAGTAGAAACGGTGCAAAAAAGACTAATCAGTAGATTTGGTCTTTAGTACTTAGACTATTTGTTTGAACAAAAAGCGCTTTTCTGTAGTTACACTGCAAAATCACTTGTCTGCCATTATAAACACCTTTTTACGACCTTACTGATCTATCCATACCATAGGCAGAGGAAAAAGGGTTCAAACTGTTTTAAACTGCGTCCACCACCACATCAGCTAATGCCTACCTGGGCGCTGGACAAAGCTTTATCTTTGTTTCATTCGCGCAAGTTTAATCATTCGCTAGATTTTGACTCATTATTAAAGAAGACTGTGTTCCTTATGGCTTTGGCGACAGGACGCAGAGTATCTGTTCTGACGTCGATGAGCAATGAACCTAATTGCCTCGTGTTTGGGAGACTGAATGAATACTTATAAATCGCTCCGTCTCCCACATTCATAGCAAGAATGAACATTGTAATGTGTTTTCAGAATATACAGTCCAGGCACTTAAACGCTGACATACGTATCACATGTTGTGCCTGGTGCAGGCTTTAATAAAGTTTATGAGGGTGGCACAACCTCAACAACCAGGCTTCTTATGAGTCAACAGTACAGGTACTCACGTCACAAGAAGGAAATTTGCTTCTTTACTCGTAGACGTTATTAGGGAAAGTAATCCCGGTGTAGTGGGCAGAGCCCATGACAGAAAATGGGCCGGCTCTCTCAGTTTTAAAAAATTATTCATTTGATGACATAGCTAACACTAAGTTGTGGGCTTCCAATCATACTATCTTGATGCGTTACCTGTCTGTGGCCCTGGATAAGCCAAAACTAACCTGTGTGGCGTTATGGGAGCGGGTCCAGTTAGTCCATGTGCTATTACAAATTAAGTTTAATCTTAAAGGAGGGGGGGGGGGGGGGGTATGCCCCTCCACCGGATAATGTGATAAGATCAAGAGCTGTGATACTTAATAAGTCGAGCTGGTCCTACAGTTCTGAAATATTTTTTTCTATTTTTGAAAATATCTATCATAGTTACAACTATATAGTATAAATAAAGTGTACAAATTATATGAAATGTACAAATAGTTTTAACACCTTACGAGCAGCCTATGCGGTTTATTTATATGTACCGCCCAGCGGGGTGTTTTTAGCCAAAATAGGGCTGTTTACGTGATCATTTTCATGCCTAAATAAGACCCAGAACGTAAAACAAGTATCTATCCCTGAAAGGGCATGAACAGAGCTTTCGAATGACACCATAACGATCCTTGTACGATGGATAGTTTTCTTGCAATAACCGTGCAACGCGAGTGCAAAAAGCATGTAATTCGGTACTTTCCCCATTCAATTCAGTATGTAGCGAGTGAGAGAGGGAGGAGGGAGCTGAGATTTGTGTCAGTAGGTTCGCCGCGGTGGTCTGGAGCAGTCATACGCTCGCTAGTCTCCTGCCACCACTTGTCTCTCTCTCTCAGCAACATTACGTGCTGAAATTGCCACTCGACCTATGTCGAGCGCCGCCAGATAGTCCAGATTTATTAAATACGACTTAAGTGGTGAGCCGCTAATAAAGGGTTAAGGATAGAAGATATAATCCAAGGATATATGTGTCTGTATTGGTTGAACAGGAATACAAGTATGTTCCTAGACAACAATATTTATGAATCTCAATGTGAGATCTTATCATATGTACCTAGTTGGTCAAGTATAAGCAGATATTCTTCGAAGTAACGCACTGCTCTCTTTTCAATTTTTTTACTTTTATTGTATGTAAGCAATAGAGACAAATTGTTATATGATTCTTTGTCTCTACCTATGGTATTTGTTAGTGGTTTGATATTGTCACGAATGTCCCCCTCCAGTCTTGAGATATCAGGCATATCGTCAATGATGGAGGGGCCACTTATATATTATATAGGTTTGAGTCCCGGAGGGAAGAATGAAAACCTACTATTTAGTAGTGGCCCCGAAATCATTGACGTTGTAGGGCCCTCCCTTCCATCCCCTTCCCATTCGTTTGATGTCTTGAGTTTAGTCTTAATATGTCATTGAGGGGGGGATGGCGGCTCTGAGAGCAACGTCAGGGATAGAATCCAAACAAGAAATCCACCGAGATGGATAGCATTGATATAACAAGTTTTAGGTTAATTTTAATTTTTTATTTTTTACGAATTTTTTTCGTAGGGAGTACCCCAATCATAAGACGATTCCAAAAGAGATGTAGCGTTACACTTATGACGTAGGACTCTTTCTCCCCGCGGCGGTCGTTTCAAACTGGCTACCCGCGAGCACTTGAAAGGGGACTATTATACTAATAGGAATATCTTCAATGATTTCGGGGCCACTGCTAAATATTAGGTTTTCATTCATCCCTCCTGGACTCAAACCTATATTATCTCCAAACCAACTTTCTCTTCCATTCAAGAACATTTTCATCACTGTGTTCACCCTTCGTCTTCCTACGACTGCATAGTCCTAACCACTTATCTTTTTTGTTCTTTTCTCATCACTTCTCAATCAACTATAATAAGGAATTACAACCAAATATAAAATTATACTGCTACTGACATCGCACTATTCACCTTGCAGGCACACATCTAAGTCAGTTCCAATTATAATGTGTATACTTACCGTTTATTATAATGTGTTCCGGTTTAGGACAATTATAATGTGTATACTTACCGTTTATTAAAATGTGTTCCTGTTTAGGACAATTATTATGTGTATACTTACCGTTTATTATAATGTGTTCCTGTTTAGGATGTGTAAATATTTAACTTTAAAATACGTTAGGCCTGTTTTGTATATCTTTCATTCAGTTCATCTCTCTGTCTCTCTATCTCTCACTCTCCCTCTATATATATATATATATATATATATATATATATATATATATATATATATATAATTATATATATATATATATATATATATATATATATATATATATATATATATATATATATATATATATATATATATATGTATAGATGTGTGTGTGTGTGTGCTATTAACATTAACCCATTGACTGCGGAAGATGTTCCGGAAGGCCATGTGAATTTACAGCAATTTAAAGTCTTTTAACCCTTAAAAAGCGGCTCACCACATAAGTCGTTTTTAATAAAGCTGGACTATGTGGCGGCGCTCGACATAGGTCGAGTGGCAATTTCAGCACGTAATGTTGCTGAGAGAGAGAGACAAGTGGTGGCAGGAGACTAGCGAGCGTATGACTGCTCCAGACCACCGCGGCGAACCTACTGACACGAATCTCAGCTCCCTCCTCCCTCTCTCACTCGCTACATACTGAATTATATGGGGAAAGTACCGAATTACATGCTTTTTGCACTCGCGTTGCACGGTTATTGCAAGAAAACTATCCATCATACAAGGATCGTTATGGTGTCATTCGAAAGCTCTGTTTATGCCCTTTCAGGGATAGATACTTGTTTTACGTTCTGGGTCTTATTTAGGCATGAAAATGATCACGTAAACAGCCCTATTTTGGCTAAAAACACCCCGCTGGGCGGTACATATAAATAAACCGCATAGGCCGCTAAAGAAGGGTTAAAGCCTCCTAAAGGCTGTAGAATCATGTACGAGGGAGCAGGGAGCCCAACAGGTCACCCGTCTTTCCAGCCAGCCAGCCGGTTCACTAAAGGAGTGTGAGCCATACTCTCGCGAGATATACAGCGCTGCCAAAGACAAATGTAGCGTGACATTAGCGATAATTGCTCATTTTAGCGAATGCTATGGTAGTGCTGAGGGGTTTAGCCCACGAGCTACAAAGCTCGTTTTGGAGAAATTTTGAAGCTATATTCTTCTAATATTTGGCTGAATAAATTTAATTTCTTTCAGACACTTGCTTAATCAATCAGGAGTGCCTGAATGAGCCCTAATATGGCGGAAATAGGTGGAAATAATTATGCCCGCACCGTAAGTGTTAACTATTAACTATTACCTGGAAGAGTGTTGCTGAAGTTTTGTAGCCCTTCGATCACGCTCTGTTGGTCTTGTATTATCCCAGCCAGAGTGGCAACTTCATCTGTAATAAAAATGTGTGCACTTGCTTTAAGAAATCAGAACATAAACACACACACACACACACACACACACACATATAAATATTTATATATATATATATATATATATATATATATATATATATATATAGGGGAGGTGTGGTGGAGTGGTCTTGCCACTGGCCTGGTAATCCAAAGGTCCCGGGTTCAAATCCCGATGTATCAATGGGAAGATATTATTGGGATCGAATTTGTGCTGTACCTAGTATCAGTGCATTACCACAAGCCCACCGAAACGTCAATAAAATACCCTCATTGTTCCTTGATTAAATAGCACTGTATGAATATTCCCATATTCAAAATATGCTATAGGGGTGCAATGCCTGGTGAGTTATCTGCTCAACAGGTGGCGTTGTGTGTGTGTAAGTGTGAGAGTCCGAGTGTAGGGGGTGAGACAGTGAAGCATGGGAACGAGATGGCTTCAGAGATGGGGTCATTTCGGGCCATGAGTGAGCACCGTGCCTCATGTGAAGGCAAGATGGCAGGTGCTCGTTGTACTCTACGTGCTTCACATGTCTCACTCCCTAGACTGGAACAAGACCTCACGGGCTTCACTGTTCATTGTAAAGCGGTGAATGTTAAGGCTCTCAGCCTATGCCCGAGAGGAAGTAAGTTGGAATATAGAAAAAAAAAAAAAAAAAAAAAAAAAAATATATATATATATATATATATATATATATATATATATATAATATGCAATGCACAGCAGTACTCTCATACAGTATATTGGGCAACGTTTCACCAATTCTTTTGACCCCATCAGGCTACAAAATATACTGTATCTTAATAGTGCAGCTTTAATTATTATAATATAGATCATTAATACCTATCATGATATAAAGTGACCAGATCATTCCGACTGGAATCAATTATATACAAATTGGCCAACAAATAAGCTAGAACATTAAAACCTAAGAATAATAACCACAAGGAGACTACGGGGTACAATGTGGTTACCAAAAAGGGAGACATTCAATAAGAATAATTTAACGAACATGCTAAAACAAAATAATGAAACATATGACGAACCTGGTTATGTGTGTGTGTCCGGCAATGGTGGCTATTATATTGGTTAAATCAAAGTGAAGTGACAGGCAGAAAGATGTTGTATTCGGTTATGTTGTGTCTTGAGGACTCATTTAACAATATTCAGACTGCATGAAGTTATTTGGTTGTTTAATTCGGGGGATACATGATTAATATACTGTAGTGGGGATTCCAATAAGTTTGTGTCCATAGGGAAATAGGCAGTCGTTAACATTTTAAAGTTATAAATGGAAAAAGAGTGTTCAAAATCGAGAGAATGAGAGCGAATTGCTGAATGAGAGGAAGTGGTAAGAGGCCTTCCCGGTGCAAATTGAGACACCCTTATGTTCTACGAACCTAATACTGTAGCAAGATTTATCATTGTCTCACCGATGTATCGAGCCATTACAGGTTGAACATGATTGTGAACTCATAAATTATTTTCGAGATAAGTGAAGTAGGCAGAGGGTCTTTATGTTTAAAGAAGGATCCAATAGTAAAGTTATTTGTGGAGACAAATCTGAATTATACGTTAAGAAAGTGTTCATTTAGTAAGGAGTGCAGTTTCTTTCGAATAATGGAACTGAGGTGACCATAAAAAGATAGTTTTATGTAGTGAATGTCTGATTTGGGCATAATTACTTTAACCTTAGGGGCAAACTTTTCATCTAAAAAATTAGAGATTATATTTTCATTTACTTTGAGACTTTTGTTGCGGAACTTGTCATATGTCAATTGCTTAGTCACCACTTTACCATACGGGGGTTTTGGACTACAAATAACCTTCATTCCTTGCACATTCTCATGTATAAACAAGAGGTAGAACGTATTTCAATGATATATCCTTGAAAGCAGAGGAATAGACCTTTCCAATGACACCTAAATCATGTCTGTACGACCACTAGTTGCCGTGCAACGATATTGCACAGGTGACGCTAAATCGGTAAAAACATAGCGAGTTTGAGCGGTTTTCGCTATTCCAGAGTTTGTAAGGAAGCTGGAGATGTCTCCCACTGCCACTATATTCCTACCACTCCAAGTTGGCGGTTCTGAGGGCAAGAACAAGTAGCACTGAAGGTCACACTTATCATGCGTAATGCGATATCACGGGTGATAATTCGTACACGACCTCTCTCTCTCTCTCATTTAACTTAATTCTCATTATGAATTATTTTAATACAGTGATGACGGTAATATTGTTCAAATTAGAAAGGACCTCATGAGAGAGAGAGAGAGAGACAGAGGCAGAAAGACAGACAGACAGACACGCACATGCAGAGAGAGATATTTACATAGATACACTGGCCACACAAACCTTACGATCCAAACTAGGTGGTCAGGACTTAATTCTAGTAGAGATGGCATATCCGATAGAAAAGGAAAGTTGAAGGAAACGATAGCAAAGAAGAAGGCTCTCTCCCCACCCTCCGGCAATTGCCGTACATGAAAAAGTTGGAAGTGATTAACCTTGCTGGGCTTCGAAATCCCCAGAAGGATTTTACAGGAAAGATTGGAAAAAAGAAAGGAAAATTTATGCAACCCTTCGCCTTAGTAGCATGTACATTTTGGGGTTAATTAGAATCATCCAACCCATTACCCTTAGTGAAAGTCCTTTAATTCGGAGGCCGATGCCTCGGAATGCCCGATGGTTCGGAACTTTTTTGCCAGGGTATTTTAAGCTTTTTTCCACATAAAATTGCCCAAAAAAACCATGAACAAATAGAAAAAAGACAGAAAATTGCCGAAAGCAATGCGCCGTAGTACCCAATTCATCACCTAAGCCGACTTTTCCGTATGTCCCGGATGTTCCGAGCCGGCGGTGGGCTAGATTGATTACCTGTACTCTGTGTCTCGGTGATTTGCTCATTTACAGCCTTATCACTGCACCATTATGGCACCAAAGAAACCACCAATGAAAGCAACTTCCATGGATAAGAGGAGCCATGTAACACTCAATATAGCTCAGAAATTAGCTATATTGAAGCGACTTGAGCAGGGTGCACGGGTGTCGGATTTGATGTCGGATTACAAGGTCGGTCAATCGACTATCTACGATGTCAAATATAAGGGCCAAGGACTCGAGGCTTTCGCTGCAGCTGGATATTTACTACTGCACCCTTGGATTACTCCTCTACCATCCTAGATCTTCACTGTACTGCAAAGGAAAGCTATGGAATATATCATGTTTTTAATTATAATAATTTATTATGACTTTTATTTGGTGTTTACGAACATTATAGGGTACATGCCTATTGGTTCGGAAAATCTGCTAATTCGGAAGGTCGGAACCCCCCTGCCTTCCGGATTAAAGGACTTTCACAGTATGTACATTTTTAACACCTTACGAGCGGCCTATGCGGTTTATTTATATGTACCGCCCAGCGGGGTGTTTTTAGCCAAAATAGGGCTGTTTACGTGATCATTTTCATGCCTAAATAAGACCCAGAACGTAAAACAAGTACCTATCCCTGAAAGGGCATAAACAGAGCTTTCGAATGACACCATAACGATCCTTTTATGATGGCTAGTTTTCTTGCAATAACCGTGCAACGCGAGTGCAAAAAGCATGTAATTAGCCACTTTCCCGATACAATTCCTTATATAGCGAGTGAGAGAGGGAGGAGGGAGCTGGGATTCGTGTCAGTATGTTCGCCGCGGTGGTCTGGAGCAGTCATACGCTCGCTACTCTCCTGCCACCACTTGTCTCTCTCTCTCAGCAACATTACGTGCTGAAATTGCCACTCGACCTATGTCGAGCGCCGCCACATAGTCCAGCTTTATTAAATACGACTTATGTGGTGAGCCGCTAATTAAGGGTTAATGATGATATTTATAATTATTATTGTTTATTTGTTTATTTATTTCCTTTTTTGTTTCTTCTTACGCTCTCTTCAGCTGAACAAATAATAACGGTGATAATTACTGCCAACTCCATACCAACTTTTCTGTGGTATGTGTCTAGATTTTTCTTAAATGTATCTATAGATGAGCTGTCTATTACTGTATTTGGAAGTTTGTTCCACTCATCAATTACACTGTGAGTGAAGATTTTTGTTGTTGGATCTAGAAAGAGAGACGGACAGCGAGACAGGGAGACAGAGAGAGAGAGAGAGAGAGTAGTTAAAATATATATTTATGATCCACATCATCCATCATGCATGGATGTGTGGGTGTGGGTGGGTGTGTGTGTATGTGTGTGTGTGTGTGTGTTGGGATTTGTGCTGATAGGTAAATATAGAATATGAAAAAAGTCAAGTGTCAAATGTAGTGACCCAGGGCAGGTAGGCCAAGTGAGGGTCAGTCTCACTCTCTCTCTCATGTGGTCTATCCTAATTTGAACAATATCACCTGGCGGTCGCCACTGTATTAATATAATTAATAATAAGAATTAAGTTAAATGAGAGAGAGAGAGAGAGAGGTCGTGTATGAGTTATCACCCGTGATATCGCATTATGCATAAGTGTGACCTTCAGTGCTACCAGTTCTTGCCCTCAGAACCGGAACGCCATGGGAATTTACAGCAATTTAAAGGCTTTTAGAGCCTCTTAAAACCTGTAGAATCAAGTACGAGGGAGAGGGAGCCCAACACATCACCCGTCCTTCTTCTAGCCAGCCAGCCGGTGCACTAAAGGAGTGTGAGCCATACTCTCGTGACATATACAGCGCTGCCAAAGGCAAATGTAGTGTGACATTAGCGATAATTGCTCATTTTAGCGAATGTCTATGGTAGTGCTGAGGGTTTAGCCCACGAGCTACGAAGCTCGTTTTGGTGTAATTTTGAAGCTATATTCTTCTAGTATTTGGCTGAATATATTTAATTTCATTCAGACACTTGCTTAATCAATTAGGAGTGCCTGAATGAGCCCTAATATGGTGGAAATAGACCCGCACCATAAGTGTTAACTGTTACCTGGAATAGTGTTGCTGAAGTTTTGAAGCCCTTCGATCATGCTCTGTTGGTCTTGTATTATCCCAGTCAGAGTGGCAAATTCATCTGTAATATAAATGTGTGCACTTGCTTTAAGAAATCAGAACACAAACACACACACACATATATATATATATATATATATATATATATATATATATATATATATATATATATATATATATATATATATTCTTTAATACATACGAGGTTGAAAGAAATGGCAATTTCTGCGTTGGAAATTTTATTATTCAAAGTTTCCAGGTCTCTGATGAGTTTTCGCTGGGTGGCAGGAAGTAGATGAAGGAGATGAGCAAAATTCATGGTGGTACAGGGTTACATAAATGTACATGATGATACAGGATATACGACGCGTTTCACTGGACAACCAGCATTATCAAGTAAGGAAGGAATGATATAAAAGGTAAACAGGAAGGGTATATATAGAGGGTGGAGGATCAGAGGAGGCGGAAAACAGGGGGCAAAAGTCTGCTATTGGTGGAAGCGTAAACTAGGAGAGAGAAGGGGTTAACCGCTTCACGCATGCGCACTGGATGCGGGATGGTGGTCAGTAGGTGGGGTCGAAGCTGATTGGCTGCGTGTCGAGGGGCGTGGCCTAAGTTGTGTGGCGCCTGCAGAAGACGAAGCTGAAGGAGGTAGCGCGGGGGGCTGCGTCAAGGGCACCGGGGGGCGAGGAGGGGTGTTAGGTCCTGTAGGGTAGTGCCTTTTGGCAGAAGGAAGGATCTGAAGGTCCAGAGTTTGGTTGTTGATGTTGGGATGTAAGGCTTGGATATATAAAGCTTCGAGTATAGGTAATCTCCTTGGGTCACTTTCTTTATCGAGTATGGTGGTGTGTTTCTCTAACTCGTTGCGTGTGAGGTGAGGGTGGTTAGGGGTGAGATAGTGGTCTTTGATGGCTCCAGCCTGAAGGTGAAGAGTTAACCGACGTGAAAGACGAGTCTGCGTCATACCAATATAGGAATGAGGTCCACAGTCCTCATAATTACAGGTATGTTGGTAAATGACGTGATCGTCGGTCATCGGGCTCTTTATCTTGGTGGAGGCTGGTTTGTTGCGGAGAACGAGGTTGGAGGTCTTGGGGGATTTGTAATAAATTATTAATTTGATTTTGTTTTCCGGGTTGGTTGGGTGGACATGCTTGGAGATTATTTCTTTTAAGACGGCCTCGTCATTTTTGTGTTCAGAGGACATGTAATTGCGGTAGAAGATCTTAATTTCATTGGGGGGGTCAATGTTGGGAGGGCTTTGGGTGTACCATTTTTCAAGATGGTGGTTGATGGTGCTGGAGATGTCGGAGTTGGAGTATCCGTTATTTACTAAAACTTGGGATAGTCTTTCTAGTTCCTGGTGGGTGTCGGCCCAGGTAGAGCAGTGCGTGAGGGCTCTCCTAAGAGCTCCTAGCTGCCCAACGACCAGCCGTCTACTGTAGATACGTGGATGACATCTTCGTGCAAATCAAGGACCTCCACGAACTACAGGAACTCCAGCGTCGCTTCATGACCTCCTCCGGACTTAACTTCACCTTTGAAAAATCTAACAATGGACAACTCCCCTTCCTCGACATCCTCGTAGCTCTGAACGACCATGGGTTCAAAACCACCGTCTACATTAAACCTACTAACACAGGACAATGCCTCAACGGCGATAGTGAATGCCCCCGCCGTTATCTTCTATCCTCCATCTCCGCCTATGTTAGGAGAGCCCTCACGCACTGCTCTACCTGGGCCGACACCCACCAGGAACTAGAAAGACTATCCCAAGTTTTAGTAAATAACGGATACTCCAACTCCGACATCTCCAGCACCATCAACCACCATCTTGAAAAATGGTACACCCAAAGCCCTCCCAACATTGACCCCCCCCAATGAAATTAAGATCTTCTACCGCAATTACATGTCCTCTGAACACAAAAATTACGAGGCCGTCTTAAAAGAAATAATCTCCAAGCATGTCCACCCAACCAACCCGGAAAACAAAATCAAATTAATAATTTATTACAAATCCCCCAAGACCTCCAACCTCGTTCTCCGCAACAAACCAGCCTCCACCAAGATAAAGAGCCCGATGACCGACGATCACGTCATTTACCAACATACCTGTAATTATGAGGACTGTGGACCTCATTCCTATATTGGTATGACGCAGACTCGTCTTTCACGTCGGTTAACTCTTCACCTTCAGGCTGGAGCCATCAAAGACCACTATCTCACCCCTAACCACCCTCACCTCACACGCAACGAGTTAGAGAAACACATCACCATACTCGATAAAGAAAGTGACCCAAGGAGATTACCTATACTCGAAGCTTTATGTATCCAAGCCTTACATCCCAACATCAACAACCAAACTCTGGACCTTCAGATCCTTCCTTCTGCCAAAAGGCACTACCCTACAGGACCTAACACCCCTCCTCGCCCCCCGGTGCCCTTGACGCAGCCCCCCGCGCTACCTCCTTCAGCTTCGTCTTCTGCAGGCGCCACACAACTTAGGCCACGCCCCTCGACACGCAGCCAATCAGCTTCGACCCCACCTACTGACCACCATCCCACATCCAGTGCGCATGCGTGAAGCGGTTAACCCCTTCTCTCTCCTAGTTTACGCTTCCACCAATAGCAGACTTTTGCCCCCTGTTTTCCGCCTCCTCTGATCCTCCACCCTCTATATATACCCTTCCTGTTTACCTTTTATATCATTCCTTCCTTACTTGATAATGCTGGTTGTCCAGTGAAACGCGTCGTATATCCTGTATCATCATGTACATTTATGTAACCCTGTACCACCATGAATTTTGCTCATCTCCTTCATCTACTTCCTGCCACCCAGCGAAAACTCATCAGAGACCTGGAAACTTTGAATAATAAAATTTCCAACGCAGAAATTGCCATTTCTTTCAACCTCGTATGTATTAAAGAAAATATATATATATATATATATATATATATATATATATATATATATATATATATATATATATATATATATATATATTGTCACACCCAAATGAGTTTTGTAGCTTATGTCATTTGTGAGTGAGTTATAATTGACATAGCCTTTGTTATATTGGGGGAGAGTCATGATCTCTCTCTCTCTCTGTCTCCCTTGTATCTTTCGTGTCCAGCAGTGACGTCATGACTGCACCATGTTAGGCAATACCTTTTAGTTGCCCTGAGCGTAATTCTTTAGTTTATTTAACCCTGTTGGGATAATGTTCAGTTTATTATAAGTCACCCAATGATGTCTTATAATTGTGTAATCTAACGATGCTTGGAGCTCCCTTCCTCCTTCCCGAGGCTGGCCCAGTGTTGCTGCCTCACTCTAGTCGTGGCCCTCGTTCTGACAACATCAGTGTTGGTGTTGGTCAAGCTTGCTTCCTTTTGTTTCCCTTACAATACTGCATATTTCTTTTGGTTCCTTAGTGATCGAAGCATAGCAAGGCTAGAGTCATATTAAGCATATTGTTTTGTTTTAACCTTAGTAGTTTTAAGCATTAGAGTGGTTTTGTTTACTTTATTCTGCATTCATTTCTTCTCTGGCAATTTTACTTTATAAGCTTCTAAACTGTTTTCTTGCACTTCGTTTCCATTATTCTGCTGCATTGCTATTCATTGTCATGTGTGTATATTATCCTGGTTGATATCTCTAGTGGTTTGGGGAGTGGCCTGTTCTATCCAGTATTTGTTGAGCCCTTGAGGACCGGGGTTGTTGGGTGGTGAGGCCTGTATACTGCCATAATAAGCTACCTTGTTTTTTCTGCCACCACACAGCATCCTCCAACTCGGGCCTTATTTAACCCTTTAGGGGGTGGCAGCTCATCTCCATCCTACTGGGATATCAGCCCTTGTGCCTTGTTTAGTTTTTAGCAACAATACATCTGGTGCAGTTCGGGACAAAGGGGTGGAGACTGTTACTAGGTGAGGTTGTCCCCATTGCACTCAGGTGTATTGAGCTACCCCAGATGATGTTGTAAGTGATAAGTCGTTAAAGTTGTTTATCCCTTACAACACCACCGCCGAGCTGTGCTGAAGAGAGCCACTCAGTGTATTATTAGGGTATTAGGTAGGGATTATAGGCTTGGCACGGAGGTTTATTGCACTGGACTTTCCATGGTTTTTGCTCTGTATTGTTCTCAATTCCTAAGCGATTGGGCATGATATAGAATGTTCGGAGAGTCTAGTAGTGGTTTGGTAATATTGGTGTAGTATAGAATAACCTTAGAAGTTCTCTGGCATACTACACGCACTATTGACTAAACTCGGGGACAATAGATCTTTTTGTGTCTCCTTGTGTTTCTGCTTTAATAGAGCAAAGAGGAAGATAACCACTTTTCCTAGAGAACCTGCGTGTCTTAGTGTTGAGCCAGATATTAAGAGCGTGTCTGTTGCAGGTGTTACGATCCAGGTTCTCAAAGACACAGGGCTCTTCAACATTGGACTAGATAATGGCAAAATGCAACAACGGTAACACTTGATCCAACCCCTGCCTTAAACACTGGAAAACAAAACACCATTACCGCCCTGAGTCGTGCCTGGACAACGAGGTATCCTATGACTCGGTAACTGGTGCACACACACTAGGCTGACGCTCGATGAAACAGCCTATTCTCAAACAGTAAAAGATTACTCGATTAGGTTACACAAAGAAAAGATAGTTAACGTGATTAATTAATGTTACGGTAGATACTCAAATAACTGGCACTCCTGTATTAAAGAAAGTGCAATGCTAGTCCTGCAACACCAACTGGAAACTTCTGAAATAAGTCTGATGCTGGGAAGATGTTCGTAAAGAATCTTGAACAATTATAATGCAGAATACGGGTCACAATAAATGCTAGGACATATAATAATAATAGGCAGGCGAATAATAAAGACTGCGCAAAGGTAGTAATGCTCGACAACTAAAGAAATGCTTTGTGACACAACGCAACAGCCTACTCGGGTTGTGCAACTCAACAACAACCTCGGCTCAAAAGTGCAGTGAATAATAATGTTGCATACATATAATAATGGGGGCTTATCTCTAACCAGTGTCTGCTCAGTTAATAAAGTCTAGCTGGGGTATCAAGGCAGGGCAACAATGGGTGAGCATGCGGCTCGTAGCCTAACATTGTCCGAAGGTGGTATAATGAAGATTACGTTATATGACGGGGATGCTCTCTTGATAAATCTAGGTCTCTAGTACCTAGTTCTATCCTGGCGATCCCTCAGAAGTCAACACAAAGAGGCAGCACTATGTTGTGAGCGATAGGCTATGGCCCTCTCACACCACAGCGCTGTGCTCGCAAAGTAAACCCATCCGAAGACAACTTAGGCTCCCACAGTACCTGTCGATGTCGTGCAGGGCTTAGCTAACACTGCACACATCGGAGACAACGACACAGTAACCTTACCCCTAGTCTAGCTTTAAATAACCAAGCAGAATCACTCAACACCTTGCCAGGGAGACAAATACCGGTCTACAACCTTCCCGAGAGAGGACACATACGGAAAAGTCCGTCTCTCCAAACCTCAATAAAGCCTAATACCTCCTTAATCTAATACATGGAAATATCTGAGAGCTTTGCGTACAATACGACTGGCCGACGGTGAACGTCTATGCTGAAACCAGAAGGGATGTTGAGTTTAATAAAGATTAGAGAATGAGAAAGGAGAAGTCGAGAGAGAGAAATAGTATGCAAAGTGGCGAGTATGGGGGACAGAATTGCAAAGGATGTAGACGATACGCGTGTCAGGCAAGCTCTGAGCTGGTAAAGAACACGCGGCCGCGATGGGCAGGGACTAGTTGACCACCCGGCCGCCAACGCCGTCAGCGCCCAAGCGAGCCGCGTGATAGCTCACCCCGCTGCCAGGTGTACCCCGTCACCCTCTCTCGCTCGCCTCTCACACAAGCAACATTTATTTTATAGCGAATATAAAATATAAGGCACGGTCACAGACCAAAACAAAGACCATTTCTAGACTGTCTGTGGCAACACGACACTAATAAAATAAAGCAGATCATTCTAGGACAACTGTAGCCTATCCCCCCATCCTGGCGAGCGCTAGCGAGCTGCAATGCCCCACGCAACCATTCTGCCAGCGCCGGGAGGCGTCACACCCCCCCCAAGATATGGGACACTCAACCATGAGCCCATATCTGAACAGGCAGAATGTCGCTAGAATCTGCCACTCCTAACCACTCTGCCACTCATGGAATGCAAGCTCAGTCTCCTCAAAAAAATACAACAACATTTATATATATAAAACACAAAAAATCTTATCACCCTTCCCAAACATAATACATTAATTCATAATATTGTGCTCCCAGAGCGAGCTTTAAGAAGCACAGCCTACTGAGGGAAAATCATCTGCCCTCAGTACTCAGCTACAATATTATCTTAAAATTAATTATCAAAAAGAAAGAGTTTTTATTTATTTTTTTCATATTTTATTCTAATGTTGTTTTTTGGTGGCTACTATAGATGTAGCCTAATTTTTTTTTTTCTAATCAAAGCCAACAATTCCTGCCCTGCGACCCTACGTTGATGCTACACACGCGAGCCAACAAGCACCAGCGCAAAAATACACCGCGAGCCAAGACAGGAGGCTATACCAACATACTGTGGTAGCCTACCCCGGATCCTCCACCCGCGACAAACAGTCCGCAATCACATTCTCACAACCGGCAATATGGCGAATGTCTAAGTTGTACTCTTGCAACATGAGCCACCATCTGGTCAGCCTCATATTCCGGTTGTGGAATTGATTGAGGAATTTAAGAGGGTGGTGGTCGGTATACACTACCACGACTGGCCCATAGGCAGGAACATAGACCTCAAAGTGTCTGAGCGCTAACACGATTGCCAGCAGTTCCTTTTCAACAACCGAATAGTTTTTCTGTGCTGAATTAAATTTCTTTGAAAAGAAACTGACTGGATGCTCAAGACCTTCCTCGTCTGTCTGGAAAAGTACGGCACCAGCCCCTACTCCGCTGGCATCAGTCGCCAACTGAAATGGTCGTTCAAAGTCCGGGGCCCTGAGGATAGGGTGAGTGCATAAAAGGTGTTTAACTACTCGAAACGCCTGCTCACACTCAGGTGCCCAGCGGAACTTTTTATCTTTAGCTAGTAGATCTGTCAAAGGAGCTAACACAGTAGAATAACCTCTTATAAAGCGGCGGTAATACCCAATCATGCCCAAAAATCTCATGATCTGCCGCTTGGTGGTCGGCCTGGGGAACAAGTCGATAGCCTGTATCTTCTGTTGGGGCGGGCTCACCTGCCCTAACCCAACCACAAACCCCAGATACTGCACCGTGGCTTGCACAAAGTCACACTTGCCCAGATTAACCACCAAGCCTGCTTTACTAAGTTGACTAAATAAGGCTTCTATGTGCTCACAGTGAATTTGGAAATCATTGTCATAAATGATCACATCATCAAGGTAGACAGTACAGTTTCGGATGTCTGCTACGATGTCGTTCATTAAGCTCTGGAAAGTGGCCGGTGCATTTTTCAGACCATATGGCATCACGTTGCAACGGTAAGTACTGCCATCCACCACAAACCCGCACACCTCTTTAGCCCACTCAAACCGTGACTCTCTCCAGGTACTTCTCTTGCCGCGAACAAAAACCTCTTGCGGGTAACCATACCGCGAGCAATACAAGAGCAGGTTCCGGACAACAGTTTTCGCCGTGCCATTTCTCATTGGATATGCATCAGGATAACGAGTGGCCACAGACATGATAGTTAATAGAAATTTATTAACGGCACTAGTAGGGGTTAGGGGTCCGACCATATCAATGATGACCTTACTGAAGGGCGGTCCTCTGACAGGAATGGGGTGCAACGGGGCTCTCGGAATTGTTTGGTTAGGTTTTCCAACCCTCTCGCACGTATGACACCTTGCTATCCAGGTTACCACCTGCCCCTTCAACCTCGGCCACCAAAACAATTTTTCTAAAGCCACCACCGTTTTTCTCACCCCTAGATGTCCGGCCAGTGGTATGTCATGCGCCAACCTCAGTAGGCTATCCCTGCACTCCCGTGGCACCACCAACTGGTCCACTACTCCGGACCCCTCTTGCCAACTACGTTTAGGGTCTTGAAAACACCTATAGAGGATGCCTTCTAAATAAAAAAAATCTCCTGGCTGTGCATCGCCGTCCTCGTCGAGCTCTACAGCTCCATTAGCACACGTTTGGAGCTCAGGGTCCTCTAGCTGCAACCGACGTATATCTGAGGGTGCCAAGCGATCTAACTGCTCCCGGAGCAATGCATGACCTTCCCCGATACTGGGCTGCTCCCTCTGTCTCTCTCGATGTGCATAACGTTGCTGTCATGGAGACTCGTCATGCCCAGCCTCGTCACTCTCGATGACAGGCCCAGGGGCTACTCCAGAATTAAGTAATGGTGCTAATACTGAATCACCCAGGAGAGCCGCCGAGTCAAAACTCTTAAAACCAACTCCAGCTTTAGCCTCCTCCTGTTGATCGTTCCTCCGCTGGTCTGAAGACGGAGGACTAGGCTGTGACACTTTAGCTGCCCGAGCTCGGGTGACGCCATGGGTTGTGTCTGGCACCGCTCGACCCACTCTTGCTCTTCCCTACTCACGTCGGCCGGCCTCTCGGCAACGACTAAGGGTAGAACCTCAGAAGCGGGCATTGCAAAGTCGTTGCCGAGAAGGTCGACGCCTTCCACTGGCAGTTTCTCCACAATCCCGACATCCAATTCACGTGCCACACCATCCACCTCCAACTCCAACCGCACCAGCGGGTATGACCGAGTTGCATTAATACCCTGCACCACCACCACCCGAGCCGCGTTTATAGGGTAGCCAGTCCAGTTTTTCATCAGAGTCTGGGAAGCACCTGTATCACGCAAGACCTCTACTCCATGCTTGCGCCTCGCCCACATCACGCAACCCCACCCTCTATGGTCGCAAAAAACATCCTGATCAGGGTTCGAGCCTCCCAGGTGGTTCTGCATTGGCTGTGCCTCAGCCTCTGACGAACTGCCCCGGGCAAACTCAGATGACTTCGGAGACACACCAATGTTGCAGGCCAAAGACACAGCTGCTGTAGGTGGTTTGCTAGGACAGACTCTTGCAAACTGCCCCTGTTTATGACAATGATAACACTCCAACTCCCCTTTGGGCTTCCCTTGGTACTGGGAAGGGCCCGGCCCCTTCTTAAATGGGACGGTGCTAGTCTTGTGGTCAGTCTTGGTATCATGGCTCTTGTACTTGTTTGCATAAGGTATATCACTAACTCGGGAGGGTGGGGCGTCACGCCCCTTGTTACCTGCCTCACTACGCTGGGCAGACCCGCACCCACGAATTAGTGATAGCCGGAGGTCAGCCATCTCAGCTGCCTCCTGTAGAGTTTTTGGTTGCTTTTCTTTAACACCTTACGAGCGGCCTATGCGGTTTATTTATATGTACCGCACAGCGGGGTGTTTTTAGCCAAAATAGGGCTGTTTACGTGATCATTTTCATGCCTAAATAAGACCCAGAACGTAAAACAAGTACCTATCCCTGAAAGGGCATAAACAGAGCTTTCGAATGACACCATAACGATCCTTGTATGATGGATAGTTTTCTTGCAATAACCGTGCAACGCGAGTGCAAAAAGCAGGTAATTCGGTACTTTCGGTACATAATTGAGTATGTAGCGAGTGAGAGAGGGAGGAGGGAGCTGAGATTTGTGTCAGTAGGTTCGCCGCGGTGGTCTGGAGCAGTCATACGCTCGCTAGTCTCCTGCCACCACTTGTCTCTCTCTCTCAGCCACATTACGTGCTGAAATTGCCACTCGACCTATGTCGAGCGCCGCCACATAGTCCAGCTTTATTTAACTCGACTTATGTTGCTCGCCGCTAATTAAGGGTTAAGGTTTAACGTCAGGTCGCCGCCCGTGCATTTGAAAAACTGCTCTAAAAGCACCAACTGTTTAATGTCGTCAAACGTAGTAGCTTTCTCCGACCTCAGCCAATTCCCAAAATCATCGGACAGCTCCCGGGCATTCTCCAAAAAGGTGCTCTCCCGACCCTTGGTAACACCCTGGAACTTCAACCTGTACGTCTCTCGTTGTAGTTCGTATGCTCTCAGGACAGCCTCCTTGAGTTCCTCATAGATAATACAAGACTCTATAGGCAACACATCGTAGGCTTTAAGACCCTTGCCTATTAATCTAGAGGATACAAGTGCTGCCCATTTATTCTCTGGCCACTGGTGTTCCTGGCACTTCTTCTCAAAGCGTGTGAAAAATTCTGTTACACCACTCTCATCAAACACCGGAACCAGTTTCAATAAGTGCGAGAGAGACTGCTCATGAACACAGTTACCAGCCCCAAGTCGCTGTCCCGTTGTCTCTACTCGCGACTTCTCTACGTCCATGTCGGCACAGTACCTAGTCGACTCAGCTTGAATTTTTGCTAGCTCTATGTGCTCATGACTGATAGTTTTTCTCTCTTCTATCTTGGGTAATTCTATTTGCTGCTGGAGCTCACATGCCCTTTGTTGCTGCTGAAGCTTAGCTAATTCGAGCTGAAGCAATAATTCTGGAGTTAACCCTTGAGGAGGTGAAGGTGCTACAATGTTTGAAATTACCGGTGGTCCCCCCAGGGGCAACCCACCCTGCCAGTCACCACCCAACTGCGGAAGCGTACCCGGGGTCGGCAAACTACTGGGATGGCTGGGAGTCGAGTGTAGGGGAAGCATGGCCGAAGGGCTCTGAGCACTCAACCCATCTCGCTCACCAGTCACCCTGCCCAGTACACACGTTATCAAGTTTTCCCTGGTCATGCTGCTAGTAACCGCATGACCGATAGCTGTGGCCAGGCATTGAAGACCGTACCGATCCATACCCTCCAACCGCTCGGCAGTAACAGGCCATTGCAAAAATATCCTAGCATCCTCCTCACAGTTCACCCGATTAACCCTTTCATCATGCTGCTGTTCCTCAGTTTCGACATTACGTACTGTGTCTCCATTTTCCTCTGATCCGGTATAAGACATGATGCTCTCAAAAATTTCTCACCACAATATTCAGAAAAGAAGTACCTCAAACTCTTATGTAGCACTATTCACTTGCCAAAAATGTCTGAAGACTCTCAAGTGCTATACTACTTTGCCAAACAAAATTAACGTGCCCACTATATTCCTCAATAAAACAAATGACCACAACAATCCTGCAATTATCTCTTAGTTCACAAGATCCTGGCGAGGTCGCCATTTGTTACGATCCAGGTTCTCAAAGACACAGGGCTCTTCAACATTGGACTAGATAATGGCAAAATGCAACAACGGTAACACTAGACCCAACCCCTGCCTTAAACACTGGAAAACAAAACACCATTACCGCCCTGAGTCGTGCCTGGACAACGAGGTATCCTATGACTCGGTAACTGGTGCACATTGTAAGCTGGAGGCTAAATAGTTGTACTGGAATGAAACATATTAGGGTGAAAAAGGACTTAAGCATAGAGGAAAGGGAAAATTTGAGAGAAGTTCAAGCAAGGGCTGACGATGAAAATCGAAAATTGTCAGATGAGGAGAAAAGGATTTTTTTTTGGAGAGTAAAGGAAGGGAAACTAAAGAAGTGGTACACTCAGAGTCAGAAAGAACGGAAAATACGAGGAGAAATGAACAAGGAGACAGTGAGTCAGGTAGTGGATCAAATCGGGGACAAGGAGATAGTGAGGGAGGAGCAGGAGATAGAGACAGTGAGTCAGGTAGTGGATCAAACCGAAGACAGAGAGATGGTAAGGGAGGAGCAGGGGATGGAGACGGTGTGTCAGGTAGTTGATCAGCCCGAGGACGGAGAGATGGTGAGGGAGGGGCGGGAGATTGTGGAGGGGGGGGGGGGGGGGGAGGAGAATAGAACTAGCAGGGAATGTGGAGGTAGGTCAGGGAGGGGATGGAAGAGGAGGTGAACCTGATGGGAGGCAGGGAGGGAAGAGAAACAAGGAGGAGGATTCCAATATACTGTGCTACTACACTAATATAGATGGAATAAACAGTAAAAAGGTAGAATTGGATGATATATTAAGAAAGGATCAACCACAGATAGTCTGTTTGACGGAGACAAAGCTGAACCAGGACTTTGACAGCAATATAGTGTTTAGTGAAGGATATAATATATGGAGATATGATAGAAAGGGAAAAAGGGGAGGTGGAGTGGCAGTATTAGTTAAGAACCCTATGACAGCAAAGCAAGTGGAGTTAAATAATGACAAGGCAGAAATAATAGCAGTTGAACTCAATGATATAGAAGGAAAAAAGCTAGACATAGCAGTAGCTTACATGCCACCAAAGACCAGAGCATGGAGGGAGTTGGAGTTTGAGGAGATGGTCGAGGATATGATTCAGTCGCTGAGAAGATTGCTTTTAAGGAAGAATCGATTGATCTTGGTAGGAGATTTCAACTGTAGAGAGGTTGATTGGGAATCGGGAGATGCAGGGCCAAATCAGAGATCTTGGGGAAGTCGGCTAGTGGAGTTGGTTACGGAAAATGTACTTGCACAACATGTGAAGGAAAATACAAGAATGAGGGAAAATAACGAACCTTCTAAACTCGATCTGATTTTTACAAAGGATCCTCACGAAATTAGTGATATAAACTATCTATGTCCTGTAGGTAAAAGTGATCACCTATTACTAAAATGGAAGTTGACCTCGAGTAATGCCAATAGATTAGACAATAGCTACATAAATGACAGATTAAATTATAGTAAAGCTGATTATGTATCCTTGAAAAGATATTTAGAGGGAGTAGATTGGGATCTTATTTTGAAGGAACAGGACGTACATGGTAAATATAGTAGATTCCTCGAAATATATAGAGTAGGAACCAATCTGTTTGTCCCAAGATATAAAATTGGAAATTTTACTAAGCAGAAAGATTGGTTTAATTTGAAATGCAAAAGAGCTTTGGGTAGGCGTGATGCAGCTTGGGCTAGATTAAGAAGAAGGAACACTGAGAGTAATCGGAATAAATATAAACAGGAGAGGAATAGATATGTTAACATAATTAGGCAAGTTAAAATGAACTATGAGAAGAACATAGTAAATAAATGTGAAAGTGATCCTAGATTATTTTATAAATATATAAACAGTAAGTTGAAGGTAAAGAAACAAATTACAAAATTAAGAGTTAATGCTAGGACGTATGAAAATGTATCGGACATGTGCGAGGTAATGAATAACAAATTGGGGTCAGTTTTTACTAGAGAGGAAGGTTTTGACGAACCACAGGCGGGAGTACTGGAGAGTGGTCTTAGTAAGATTGAAATAACTAGAGATGAGCTGTTATCTGCAATGAGAGGACTTGAAGTAAGGAAAGCTATGGGACCGGATGAAGTGTCTGCCTGGGTTTTAAAGGAGTGTGCAGAGCAATTAGTGGAGCCAGTGAGGGACATAATTCAAGCTTCCTTAGATAAAGGACAGGTTCCTGTTGAATGGAAAAGAGCTAATATCATTCCGATATACAAGAATGGAAACCCTGAGGACCCTCTAAACTATAGACCAGTTTCACTTACTAGTATTGTATGCAAGATTTGTGAAAAGATAATTAGGAAGAGATGGATGAAAATGTTGGAGAGAAAGAAGATAATAACCCCAAAGCAATTTGGATTCAGAGAAGGGACATCTTGTGTTACCAGTTTGCTATGTTATTACAGTAGGGTGATAGATGTACTCCAAGAAAGAGGCGGATGGGTGGACTGCGTCTAGTTAGACCTTTCCAAAGCATTCGATAAGGTACCACATAAGAGATTGTTATCTAAGCTTGAGACGCTAGGATGTGTCAGGGGGAGTTTGCTGAAATGGATGGAGAGCTATTTAACAGATAGGGAAATGAGGACCAACATTAGAGGAACTTACTCATCGTGGCGGAGTGTTGAGAGTGGTGTGCCGCAGGGATCTGTGTTAGCACCTCTCATGTTCCTTATGTACGTGAATGACCTGCCGATAGGCATAAACTCCTACATGTCAATGTTTGCAGATGACGTAAAAATTATGAGACAAATAACAAATAAAAGTAGTTGTGAGGAGCTGCAAGGGGATTTAGATAAAATATACGAATGGAGCACCAAGTGGAAAATGAAATTTAATATAAGTAAATGCCATGTGTTAAATATGGGAAGAAGTGTGAATAGACCAAATTGGGAGTACAGGATGGGAGATAATATAATTAGCAAGGCCGAAAAAGAAAAGGATTTAGGGTTGATTATACAAGATAATTTGTCGCCAAAGAAACATATTAACAAGCTCTTTAGCAGAATGTATGCAATGGCCGGGAATATGAAAGTTGCTCTGAACTACTTGGATGAGACCATGGTAGCGAAAATTATGAAGAGTATGATTAGACCAAGATTGGAGTATGCAGCAGTGGTGTGGTCCCTGCATCTAAAGAAGCATATTCACAAGTTAGAAAGAATCCAGAGAGCAGTTACTAGATTGGTTCCAAGTCTCAGAGAGCTGCCATATGAAGGGAGGCTAGACAAATTAAATCTACCGAGTCTAAAAGAGAGGAGAGAGAGGGGAGACATGATAATGATGTACAAATGGACCCGGGGGCTGGAGAGGCTGGATAGGGAGGATATATTAATTATGGATACAGGAATAACTAGAGGCCACAGCTACAAAGTAAAAAGACCTACCTGCAAGAACCGATATCAGGAAGTTTAGCTTCCCCTATAGATGTATTGACAAATGGAATGGGCTGGAGGAGGAGGTGGTAGGGGCAAGGAATATCCATATTTTCAAGAAAAAATTGGATAAAATGTAGACTGAGAGACGGGACAACACGAGCTTAGCTCAACTCCTGTAAACTACAATTAGGTAAATACACACACTAGGCTGACGCTCGATGAAACAGCCTATTCTCAAACAGTAAAAGATTACTCGATTATGTTACACAAAGAAAAGATAGTTAACGTGATTAATTAACGTTACGGTAGATACTCAAATAACTGGCACTCCTGTATTAAAGAAAGTGCAATGCTAGTCCTGCAACACCAACTGGAAACTTCTGAAATAAGTCTGATGCTGGGAAGATGTTCGTAAAGAATCTTGAACAATTATAATGCAGAATACGGGTCACAATAAATGCTAGGACATATAGTAATAATAGGCAGGCGAATAATAAAGACTGCGCAAAGGTAGTAATGCTCGACAACTAAAGAAATACTTTGCGACACAACGCAACAGCCTACTCGGGTTGTGCAACTCAACACAACCTCGGCTCAAAAGTGCAGTGAATAATAATGTTGCATACATATAATAATGGGGGCTTATCTCTAACCAGTGTCTGCTCAGTTAATAAAGTCTAGCTGGGGTATCAAGGCAGGGCAACAATGGGTGAGCATGCGGCTCGTAGCCTAACGTTGTCCGAAGGTGGTATAATTAAGATTACGTTATATGACGGGGAAGCTCTCTTGATAAATCTAGGTCTCTAGTACCTAGTTCTATCCTGGCGATCCCTCAGAAGTCAACACAAAGAGGCAGCACTATGTTGTGAGGGATAGGCTATGGCCCTCTCGCACCACAGCGCTGTGCTCGCAAAGTAAACCAACCCGAAGACAACTTAGGCTCCCACAGTACCTGTCGATGTCGTGCAGGGCTTAGCTAACACTGCACACATCGGAGACAACGACACAGTAACCTTACCCCTAGTCTAGCTTTAAATAACCAAGCAGAATCACTCAACACCTTGCCAGGGAGACATATACCGGTCTACAACCTTCCCGAGAGAGAGGACACATACGGAAAAGTCCGTCTCTCCAAACCTCAATAAAGCCTAATACCTCCTTAATCTAATTCATGGAAATATCTGAGAGCTTCGCGTACAATACGACTGGCCGACGGAGAACGTCTATGCTGAAACCAGAAGGGATGTTGAGTTTAATAAAGATTAGAGAATGAGAAAGGAGAAGTCGAGAGAGAGAAATAGTATGCAAAGTGGCGAGTATGGGGGACAGAATTGCAAAGGATGTAGACGATACGCGTGTCAGGCAAGCTCTGAGCTGGTAAAGAACATGCGGCCGCGATGGGCAGGGACTAGTTGACCACCCGGCCGCCAACGCCGTCAGCGCCCAAGCAAGCCACGTGATAGCTCACCCCGCTGCCAGGTGTACCCCGTCACCCTCTCTCGCTCGCCTCTCACACAAGCAACATTTATTTTATAGCGAATATAAAATATAAGGCGCGGTCACAGACCAAAACAAAGACCATTTCTAGACTGTCTGTGGCAACACGACACTAATAAAATAAAGCAGATCATTCTAGGACAACTGTAGCCTATCCCCCCATCCTGGCGAGCGCTAGCGAGCTGCAATGCCCCACGCAACCATTCTGCCAGCGCCGGGAGGCGTCACACAGGGTTAGTTTAGTGCGGTGGGCAGTGTTGGGTGCAGGTCTACAGCATTGTTGTCTTTTTGCTACGGGGTTTCCTTTTTGCCAGTGCTGTGGGCTAGGCTATTTGAGCATCTGTTTTTCCCCGGCTCCCCTCTTAACAGTGGCGACCTCAGGCCAGAATAGTGTGATTGTATAGAGTTCTTGTGGTGTGAAGCCATTATATTTTGATTGTCAGTAATTTTTTCTTGCAGTTGAAAGTCTACGGAGATAGTACTCTTATTTCATTAACCCGTGTCCACAACTATTGCTAAGATGTCGCATGTTGATTACATTCCTGTTCATATCATGAGGAAGGAGGACGGTTGGCAGTTTCTTAGAACCCATCCTAGTCAAGAAGAGGTTGCTAGCAGGAGTAATGATGAATTAAGATGTGTGTTGGAGGTGTATGGGTGGAGGTGCAGTGGTATGTCTAGGGAAGAGTTAGTTCAAGAGGTGAGCAAGTTGGCTGCGCCGCCTAGTGGTCCTTATTTTGAAGCTAGTACTTGTGTTGTGGATGATGGTACCATCCTGCATGTGCCGCAGCGTCCCAGCAGTCAGGCTAGCTATTATTCTACTGGGGCCCGGAGTCGAGCAACAACTCCAGAAGTGGTAGGTGAGACTGCATTTAGGCAGTCTCCCACTATTACCACAGTACCTGCCACCATGCCTCCACCATCAGTTTTTACAGCTATCCGAATGGTCCCTTCATTTTCACAGTGCTATGTTTATGCCCGTAGGGCCAGTACTTTTGTTTTGAGTTATGCTAGCAATCCCCAGTATCCTCCTTCTTCCCCCCATGTGTTGTAGGCCACACCCCAGCAGTTTACAAGCATAGTTGCATGGCCATTGGGGCAAAATTAATAGAAAAGCGATTTAAATCAGTAAGGGAAGCAGCAGTTTGGGCTGATGACTTTGCACTAGCCCAGCATGGCAGTGGTAAGGGGAGCATTGGTGACAGGAGAGACCGACCTGGGCACCAAACAGCCACAGTATTAGCTCGTCCATCATCACCCAAAGGTACCGTACTACAAATAAAACACTTATAACAAGGCTGACAACCAGCGAGCTTCTACAGAAGTGCGATGTTACTTTTGCAAACAAGTGGGTCATATGAAATCTCAGTGTACTAAGTGGAAGGCTACCCAGGGACCCAAGGCTGTCCAGTTGGTGGCGACACTAGGGGAGGTGCCTGTGAAAGGCAAGCCAGGTACTGGTGAGTTTGGGGGGCAGTGTTGGCCAGCGTGGTGTAGGGTAGTAAGCACTTTGCCACCCCAGATGGTGTCGGCCATTCATACATGATGGAGTAGTACGGGTTGGGGAGCAGACTTACCCTGTCAAAGTGTTTAGGGATACTGTTGCGCAACAATCCATGTGTCGCAACCTAACAGGGGGATCTATTAGCACGGGAGAGTTTGTAATGTGCAGGGGAATCAACAGTGAACAATTCTGTGATTTAGTCCCGATGACCCTAGAGTGCCCACTTTTGACAGCCGAGGGTAAGATGGCCATGGTGGACACTCTGCCAGTTGAGGGGTGGACATTTTGCTCGGGACTGACTTAGCAGGGGATGTAGTTTTCCCGCCTCCTACTTTCGTCGCTGAGGCTGCTTTTGTGCCCCCTGGTGGTGGTTGTTTGCAAGAAGATAACATGGACTCTATCTACCCTGTTTGTGCAGTGACTCAATCAGTGGCACATTTGGCACCACAGGTGGATGATTTAGTGGATGCGGGGGCCGACAGCCATGAGTGCGGGCCATCCCATGATGCACTACTAGATGACACTGGTCCGGAGACAGCTGTGTTCTTGGCTGACCCCAGTGAGGCTACCGAGACTAGTAGAGGTGACCTAGTGCCGGACGAGGAGTCTGACATAGTTATACCGACTCAACCTTCTGTTATTTTTGAGAGGCCTTGATGGAGTTACCTAGAAACAATCTGAGCAATTTGCAGCAAGAGGACCCAAGTCTGGGCCTCCTATTTAAGAAGGTTGGTACGACTGGTGGGAAGAACGGTCAAGCAGAGAAATTCATTATAAAAGGGGCATTGTTGTATCGGCGGAGGACGCCGGATACGAACTCAGGCTTGGGGGAGGAGCAGTTAGTGGTGCCTGCCCAGTTCAGGGAGGAGCTGGTTAGGCTAACGCATGTGACACCACTGGCGGATCATTTAGGGGTATTTGAGACTACTGATAGGCTACTCTTTCATTTTTGGTGGCCTAATATGCATGCATAGATGGCTTCTTTTTTGATGTGTCATATTGGTAAGGTAGTTGGCGAACCCCACCCAGGAATACCCGTGGCACCTTTGATCCCTACACCTGCAGTTAAACCGGCATTGACTTGTGTCACAGTTGACAGGGTTGGTCCCTTATCACCCACCAGTTTGGGAGATAAATACTTGCACACTTTAATTGATACTACCACTAGATACACTAAGGCTATCCCGGTTAGCAGCATGAACACGAAGATGAGAGGCCATTGTAACAAACAGGCTAAATCTAGGGTGTTCAAGGCGGGCGACGAGGCTTTGGCAATGTTGTCAGTTCAGGGTCGACTCATGGCTGCTAAGTTTTGTGGTCAGTACTGTACCAGGTCATTAAGCAGATTGGAGAGGTTGACTATGTAATAGACACGCCCGACCGTCGCATAGCCTCCCAATGCTGCCCTATTAAAATGCAACAGCCCTCCCATAGACCGACTGAATCTGGCCGTAGCGCTGAAGGCGGTGATGCTGCGCAAGCAGGTGTAGCCGCAAGGAATGCGGGGGTGCGCATGTATGGTATCGGCGGGGAAGCCTTGACACTTATGAACTGTGGGAGTGACTGCACGTGTGGTACCAATTGTCCCTCTCATGACCTGGCTGTATTAGGGACGGAGGTGGAGAAGGAGGGAGAATATAATTTAGAGGCTGCGGTCCCGGCTGGGTTGTGGGAGGGCAATGAGCATGTTGTTCTTCGAGATAAGTTGCAACCTCTTGTTCCTAAGCGCCAAGAGGAGTTGTTTACTAGGCTGTGGCAGTACCTCCGCACGTTTGGTGATTCTCCAGGCCTGATGTCCGGGGTGGCACCCGACATAGAGGCTGGAGACAGTGCAAAGCTCAAATTGTTCGACAGCCTCTCTTAAAAGCAGAGCTGGACTACATGTTGGAGAAGGGTCTGAGGGATAAGGGAGATATTGAGTGGTCTATGCCAGTGACTTTGCAACCTCAGCTGAGTGGCAAGATCCGTTTTTGTGTTGATTGCAGTAGTGTTGGTGCATTATCCCAGACAGACGCCTATCCATTACCCAGAGTTGACGACCCCATAGACTGCATCGGGGCTGCCACACTTATCACTAAGGCAGAAATAGTGACAGGTTATTGGCAGGTCCCGTTGCCGGAGAGAGCGAAGAGAAGTGCCAGTCTTGTGATGGACTGGGCAGTTTATCAGTGTCTGGTGATGTTTTGCTGCCGGAACACAGTTTGGATGTGTGGCATGTTGAAGGCACTGATAATGTTATGGCTGATTGTTTGTTACGGGAGGGTATGTCTTAAGGAGAACCCTCGCCGTTCAGTCAGTGTTGGTGTAGCCTCCTACTTTGGTTTGATTAGCATGTTTACGTCTAGTGCTTGTTGGTTGCCGTATGTAGCCCAGCGTAGGGTCGTATAGTAGGAGTTGCTGTGTTTCTGTGTAGAAGAAAATATTTAAATACAAAAATATAAAATCTATAAAAATACTAGAAAAAAACTGTAGTTGTGTATGTCTTGTAGTGTTATTAAAGTATGACCAGTCTGTTGTTTCAAGATGCACCAACAGACTCCCCCTGGGTGTGAGGGTGTCACTCCCAAATGAGTTTTGTAGCCTATGTCATTTGTGAGTGAGTTATAATTTACATAGCCTTTGTTATATTGGGGGAAAGTCATGATTTCTCTCTCTCTCTCTCTCTCTCTCTATCTCCCATGTATCTTTCGTGTCCAGCAGTGACGTCATGATTGCACCATGCTAGGCAATACCTTTTAGTTGCCCTGAGCGTAATTCTTTAGTATATTTAACCCTGTTGGGATTATGTTCAGTTTATTATAAATCACCCAATGATGTCTTATGTTTTATTAATTACTCCTGTACTGTTAATGAGAGCCCAAGTACTTAGTATAATTGTGTAGTCTAACGATGCTTGGAGCTCCCTTCATCCTTCCCGAGGCTGGCCCAGTGTTGCCGCCTCACTCTAGATGTGGCCTTCGTTCTGACAACATCACTGTTGGTGTTGGTCAAGCTTGCTTCCTTTTGTTTCCCTTACAATACCGCATATTTATTTTTGTTCCTTAGTGATCGAAGCATAGCAAGGCTAGAGTCATATTAAGCATATTGATTTGTTTTAACCTTAGTAGTTTTAAGCATTAGAGTTTTTTTGTTTACTTAATTCTGCATTAATTTCTTCTCTGGCAATCTTACTTTATAAGCTTCTAAACTGTTTTCTTGCACTTTGTTTCCTTTATTCTGCTGCATTGCTATTCATTGTCATATGTGTATATTATCCTGGTTGATATCTCTAGTAGTTTGGGGAGTGGCCTGTTCTATCCAGATTTGTTGAGCCCTTGAGGACCGGGGTTGTTGGGTTGTGAGGAGGCCTGTATACTGCCATAATAGGCTAACTTGTTTTTTCTTCCACCACACAGCATCCTCCAACTCAGGCCTCATTTAACCCTTTAGGGGGTGGCAGCTCATCTCCAACCTACTGGGATATCAGCCCTTGTGCCTTGTTTAGTTTTTAGCAATAATACATCTGGCGCAACTCGGGACAAAGGGGTGGAGACTGTTACTAGGTGAGCCTGTCCCCATTGCACTCAGGTGTATTGAGCTAACCCCAGATGATGTAAGTGATAAGTCATTAAAGTTGTTTATCCCATTCACCACCCCCGAGCTGTGCTGAAGAGAGCCACTCAGTGTATTATTAGGGTATTAGGTAGGGATTATAGGCTTGGCACAGAGGTTTATTTGACTGGACTATCCATGGTTTTTGCTCTGTATTGTTCTCAATTCCTAAGCGATTGGGCATGATATAGAGTGTTCTGTGAGTCTAGTAGTGGTATGGTTAGTTGTTGTTGTTGTTGCTGTTCCCCAGGCTGCCTGGCCGAACAGCCCTAAGGCTCCGAGCAAGGCCAAGGCCATAACCGAGTGCACCCACAGAACCCTCCTTGCCTACCACAATAAAGCCTGGGTGACCGAAGCCACTCCAAGGCGGGGAGCTGAGGAGGGTGCGGAAACGCCCAGGAAACCAAAGCCCCACCCTGAGCCCTGTGACCCTCAGCAATTATGAAGAGAAAGTTGAGGGGCAAAGGAAAAATGTGACGCTTTGGCTTCCAATCTACCAACCTCTAGGTTGGCAGATTGGGAGGTCAATCCACGGAAGAGACGCCGTCACTTGAGATCTAGTAAATATATAAGTAAAAGGAACAGTCAGAGTAAGCTATGGGTATGGCAGAGATCGCTCAGTTCTCACTCCGATAGACCAGCCCATCACCACTGGTGTGGTTAGTTAATATTGGTGCAGTAAGAATAACCTTAGAAGTTCTCTGGCATTCTACATGCTATATTCACTAGACTTGGGGACAATAGATTTGTTTGTGTCTCCTATTGTTTCTGCTTTAAAGAGCAAAGAGGAAGATAACAACTTCTTTTCCTAGAGAACCTGTGTCTTAGTGTTGAGTCAGATATTAAGAGCGTGTCTGTTGCAGGGTTAGTTTAGTGCGGTGGGCAGTGTTGGGTGCAGGTCTACAGCATTGTTGTCCTTTTGCTACGGCGTTTCCTTTTTGCCAGTGCTGTGGGTTAAACTATTTGAGCATCTGTTTTCCCCCGGCTCCCCTCGTAACAATATATATACTGTATATATATATATATATATATATACCGGTATATATACAGTATATATATATATATATATATATTGTTACATATCTTGATCCTCAAGTGGTTAACTTGATGAATCTAGATAGCACAGAGATATATATTAAGGTATCAGTCAGCTGAAGGCAAAACAAAAGTAAAATCTAATAAAATTATTTCCTGTTGTTGCTTCCTTTCCTTTTGGATCTTAGGACTTGGTATCCTTTATTGACTGATACTCTTTAATTATGAAAAAATACTGAAACTAATTAAAGTCATGTAGTATTTATAAAGAATTATTATTTAACCGAAGCTTAGTAGGCTATGGTTATGAACCGAATAAGTTATATCTAAAGAAAGACTATTAATTCTATAAAAAGTCTTGAAAGATATATATTGAGGTAAGAATATTTCTGTCTCTTACCCTTTTTTAAATGAATAGCTAGTTTTCTTATATGTCCTTTTATTTATATTTAATGTAATTACTCTTAGTTCTTGTCTTACGTTAATAGTATTATATTATTATTATCATCAGGATTAATATCAAAGTCACATACAAAGTTAGATATATATTTAATAATTAGTTAAATGTATTTCTTAACCACGTAACATTGAGGTTTGATTATGAGTAAATAAAGTTACAGGATCGCTTCATAGATTCGATTCGGGTCTCACTCAAATAATATGAAAAGCAAAATAATATTTTGAAGCTAAAAGAATTTTCTTCAGCTTAGGAAATCACTAGAAGTAACATTAACACAGCCATGTTAGTCTAAGGAAATATTACTAATAAGAGACAAAAGCATCACCGTACTAAGCTCCGTTAAGCAATGTAAGCTTAATTAAAAGAAAATGAAAGAACTCGTAAGTATTAATATAAAACAATAGTATTACTTTCATCATAACCCAATTACTTAAAGAGTTGCTTTAGTCCACAAGTCAGTCAACTAAAATAGTTAAGTACATAATAGTAGTGTTAACGTTAATTCCCAATCAAATAGTTAAGTACATAATAGTAGCGTTAACGTTAATTCCCAATCACATATCTCACTAACCAACATAACGTAAGTGTTTACACCGAACACACTTAACACACACTTATATAATCTGACTGACAGTCACAATCCCATTATAATACTTCACCCCGTCTTCCTCCAGCTGCAAGTTCACCTTCCCAACTCCAAATGAGACTGATTTGAATGCCCACTACTCGGGTCTTATATACTAAACAATGATGGTGTAGGAACGAATCAGGAGGCGGGTGATGGTGCGCGCCCCAATCACAGCTCCTCGAGTTGCGTAAGAGGTGCATGGTCCAATGGAGTCTCCTGGCATCGAATCATCGTCATAGCGTCGGGTCTTCGAAGTAGTTTGCAGGGTCCCCTATGACGCACACAGGTGTGCAGGCTTGTTTGCTGGTATGCGGACGAGCTGGTTTCCCCCTCGCTGGTTCGCTCGCTGGTCTGCTTCACCGCCTGGGTAGTTTGGGACTCCTTCAACTCTTAATTCTAACTCTTAAATAAACATACAGGGCTCCGTATGTAAGACCTACCCCCTAGAAAAGAGTTTAAGGAGTATAGTACATAATATTAAACATAACATATAAATAGATTCACCACCAGATTGGCAACAGCAATATTAGAATGAGGATATATTAACCCAGTGAGACCCAGCGTTGCACGTGTTGCGTCGGCAGTGTTTGATCACCAACTCCCAGCGACGCATCACGTGCGTCCGACATATAAAAAACACTTATGTGGCTCATAAGGTAGGAAATGGCGGGAGAATAGGAGGGGGAGGTACCGTAGTGTGTGTGGGACCCGGGCCACTAGGTGTGAGCGGGCCGAGACAGCCGCGCGGCTGGTGGTGGTGGGCTTAGTGGAGATACTTTACACCCTTAGTTCACCGCCACTTTGAACCTTCATTACTCCGGTCGAATGGGAGCTAGAGGCTTGAGATTTATGTGAGACACTCCTTAGGATGTATGCCGTACAATGCCATACTCAGTTTTTACCCTAGTGCTCCCGGGCGGGTGGTCATGCAGGGGAGACGAACTTTCGAACACCGCCCCCCCCCCCGCCCCCCAAATGACCGAAATGATTTTTTTTTTATTTTTGTCTTCATTTCTCACCATTCTCTTCCATTTTGGCTCAACAATTTTTTTTGAGGCCCCCCCCCCCCCCCCCCCAAAAAAAAAATGTCCGAGGTGATTTTTTTTTTTTTTTTCATTTCTCATCCTTGTCTTCCATTTTAGCAAAAACAAAAAAAAAGTGAAAATGGCTTTGGACTGTGGTGAACAAAATATTATAACTAGCCGGGGCTCAACGGGTTAAGGATATCACCCAAAGTAGGCAACGTCTCCAGGTACCACATCAGAACATAGCCGGAACGTAGCTGGAGCGCTATTCGAACTGCAAGGCATCTCACAGCTGAAGGTTTGAAAGCGCACTACTAAAGCATGATATTTACCTCGCTACAAATGAGAGCTAATTGCCAAAATCCTCTCATTAAGTTAAACTTACTGCTGTATGAGGCCAACCTGGTAAATACCATCTTTGATCCGTGGCAGTGGGTAGGTATCGTTCTTTGTGACAGCATTAACTTGCCTATAGTCCATACATAACCTATGGCTCCCGTCTGGCTTTGGCACAAGCAGGACCGGACTACTCCACTGGCTTAAGGCCCTTGTGATCAGCTGGTTTGAAAACATGAAGTCAAGCTCGACCTGCAGTATACTCCTGCGTTGTGGTGAGACACGGTAGGGGGATAGTTTAATGGGAGTTGCATCCCCTACGTCGATGTCGTGCAAGGCCAAAGAAGTGAGCCCTGGAGTATCACGGAACACACTGGGAGACTGAGATAAAACAGAGATTAGTTGGTTCGCTTGATCAGAGGGAAGATGACATAGTTTAGATGGTAATTCCCCCCAAGCTACTGAGTTATACTGAAAGTTGGATAGGCTACATGACAAGTCAAAGTCTGCATGGATACCTTCAGGCTCTGGAACAGTCTGTTGCGGGTCAGTAAAAAAACTGAAGACTTCGTCCGCACCAGTCTGTCCACAGGTCCTGACATTCACTGCCACAGTGGGAGAATCTGGAGGAGAGGAATCAGGGGGCCTATGGTAGGGTTTCAACATATTTATATGGAATACTTGCGTGGGCTTTCTCCTGTCTGGGGTAGTCACTAGATAATCGGTAATGCTCACCCTCTGAATGATATTATATGGGCCCCTGAACTTGGCAGATAAAGGGTGTCCAAAATGGGGGAGCAGGACCAAAACCTCATCACCGGGCTGAAACTCCCTCTCACGGGCTTTTCTCTCATACCAGTTCTTCATGGAGCTTTTAGCCACTGTCAAGTTTTTAGCTGCAAACTCACATGAGGATCTCAGCCGGGTTTTGAAATCTGAAACATACTTGAGGAGGTTTTGGTTCCCCTCCTGGCCAACTAGGCTATCCTGCAATAGTTGCAAAGGACCTCTTACCTGGTGACCGAAAACTAGTTCATTAGGGGAAATACCCAGGGATTCAGTTGGAACCTCACGAGTAGCAAATAAAAGAAAAGGTACCCCCTTATCCCACTCAATTCCGGTCTCTGTACAATATTTACGCAACATTCCTTTTAATGTCTGATGACACCGTTCGACAACCCCTTGACTCTCTGGGTGGTAGGTGCTAGACTTAACATGCTCGATACCCAACTCCTTCAGGGACTGCTGAACATTTTTAGAGGTATAATTAGTTCCTTGATCACTTTGCACCTCATGGGGGAAACCCATTCTGGTGAAGAATTTGAGCAGTTCCTTGATGACAGTTGGAGCAGAGGTAGTCCTTAAGGTATACAATGTGCCATTTCCAAGATATCTCTACGACAAGGTTTGGGGACTACTACTTGATGGACGTCCCAGGCCCCGTCATCGACTGGTCTGTGAGGCTGTCCCATCTACGCCACAATACTCCTCCTTTGAGGTAGAAACATTCACCACCCTCCTTCTCACATTCCTCTTCACTCAGAGCCCTGGCAGCTAACTCCTTGCATTCACTATCATCTCTCTGTAGCTCTACCAGGCCACTAGGACAATTTGGAGGGGTTTCATGGTCATCGTTAGGGTCAAGATGAGCCATAAAGGTGTCAGATAAATCCACCTCAGTCACATCATCAGGCACAGTTGGAGCGTCATTCACACTCTCATCATCCCTTTCATCAACTCTTACATTCGGTACATTTCTGTCTGAGGGAACTGCTACTTGAGACATTGAACGTGTGACAGCACACACAGGGAAAACTGTTGGCATCTCCTTTTCGAGCTCACCGGTTAGTGGCTCGTTAACAGGGGAAAGTGACAAAATTGGGTCTGGTCGGACCTTCTCACCTGCTACATCATTCCCCAAAAGGAGTGTTACCCCGGGCACAGGGATATCTCGGGACCTACACAAAGCTATGGTGGCCTCACCCTGTAGTAACTCACATTCAATTTCGCCTTTTACCAAGTATGCATAAAATTGGCCTCCAGCACCTCTCATTATAACTGGTTCGCCAGGTGGGCACTCAGTGTATGGATTCACCATGAGGGTGCTAGTAGAACCTGTGTCTCTCAGAATTTTTACCTCATGCATACAAAAATTTAATCTCACATTGCCAGATGAAATAAAGGGACGGTAACTGTCCTGCACTGATGGTGAAATTATTATTGGCTTAACCCTAGTGGGTTGCATCACGCATGCTACTACACCCCTGTCTAGATGGTTTACGTTAGCTGCTAGGTACTTCTTCTGTCGGGAGTCCTGTATTAAAGGAACTTTTGGTGCTAGGTACTCCTTCTGTCGGGAGTCCTGCATTAAAGGCACATATGGAGTTTGAGATACGGCGGCAACTGTCTGCCCCGATCTCTCTGTTCTCTCCTTGGCCCAGCACTGATAAGCTAGGTGGCCTCTCTTGCCACAAAAAGTACATACTTTAGGGGATACGGGAACGTTCCCTCTTTGAGCATTACTATTACTTTGGGCCCCACCTCTGTTACCATTGCCCTGAGTCGCATTTTTAGTTGGGGCAACAATTCTATTTTGGCTAGCTGGGGAAGACGTTACAGGCTTGTGACTGGGTCTGTCAGATTTGTGATTGGGATACTTAAAATTAGAACTAGAATTATCGTAGAGCTTCTTTCCACAAAATTTGTTGTTGAGCACGTATGTGTCAGCCATGTCAGCGGCGTCGGCAAGACAATCTACCTTTTTCCCCCTTAAATGATAGGCTAGAGAAGAATCAATTTTCCATAGGAAATTTTCTAACAGGACCAACTCCTTCAGATCGTTGTAGCTTGTGACTGTCTTACTCTTGACCCAATGATTGACATTTTAGACATGGTCCTGGCAAATACCTTATGGGTTTCTTCTACTTTCTTCTGGTTTTTACAGAAAGATTGCCTGTAAGCCTCAGGCTGCAATTGATAGGTTTTTAGGATAGCTTCTTTGAGATTGTCATAATCCTGCCTAACCTCTGCTACTTCTGACAAATACGTGGCTCGAGCCTGCCCTGTCAAAACGGTTTGTAACATAAAAGGCCATTGATCTCTTGTCCACTTCACACCTCCAGCAACTTCCTCAAACAAAACAAAGAAATCCTGCACATTATCCTCAGTGAAAGGTGGAATGACACTGGTCATAGTCAATCCCAGAGGGGGAGCAATTAAGGGAGCATTTGTATTGACATTTACTGTAGTTGAGCTATTTGATATTGATATTGATATTGTTCGGTCGTTGCTCTGGCTTATATGCTGGCTTCTTCGGTATTTGCTTTTATTCTGGCTAGTTCTATATTTAGTCTGGCTTGTTCTAGTTCGAATAATTGATCAACGGTAAAACCAGGTGGCAATTGTTCATCAAGTTGGCTAGGTTTACTCGAGATCCCACCAACTGCTCCGTCTCCCTCCTTGCCTTCTACAGGGAACAGGTGGGTTTTTATGGTCTGAGCCACCTCTACTTCGGACATGTTTGAGACAGTTAACTGGAGATGCGAGGCAAGCACTTTCAGTTCGGATTTTGACAGACAGTCAATATCAGGGGCTGTGGGTTCTGATTCTATGAAAACTCTAGCATCTTCGTCATTAATTAGATGAGGCATGATTAATATTTGATTTTTAAGTAGTGAAACGGTAATGAAATTGAGTGAAACTGTATGAAACGATTCCTGGCGTGGTCGCCACTCTTCTGTTACGTATCTTGATCCTCAAGTGGTTAACTTGATGAATCTAGATAGCACAGAGATATATATTAAGGTATCAGTCAGCTGAAGGCAAAACAAAAGTAAAATCTAATACAATTATTTCCTGTTGTTGCTTCCTTTCCTTTTGGAATGTAGGACTTGGTATCCTTTATTGACTGATACTCTTTAATTATCAAAAAATACTGAAACTAATTAAAGTCATGTAGTATTTATAAAGAATTATTATTTAACCGAAGCTTAGTAGGCTATGGTTATGAACCGAATAAGTTATATCTAAAGAAGGACTATTAATTATATAAAAAGTCTTGAAAGATAAATATTGAGGTAAGAATATTTCTGTCTCTGACCCTTTTTTAAATGAATAGCTAGTTTTCTTATATGTCCTTTTATTTATATTTAATGTAATTATTCTTGGTTCTTGTCTTACGTTAATAGTATTATATTATTATTATCATCAGGATTAATATCAAAGTCATATACAAAGTTAGATATATATTTAATAATTAGTTAAATGTATTTCTTAACCACGTAACATTGAGGTTTGGTTATGAGTAAATTAAGTTACAGGATCGCTTCATAGATTCGATTCAGGTCTCACTCAAATAATATGAAAAGCAAAATAACATTTTGAAGCTAAAAGAATTTTCTTCAGCTTAGGAAATCACTAGAAGTAACATTAAAACAGCCATGTTAGTCTAAGGCGATATTACTAATAAGAGACAATAGCATCACCGTACTAAGCACCGTTAAGCAATGTAAGCTTAATTAAAAGAAAATGAAAGAACTCGTAAGTATTAATATAAAACAATAGTATTATTTTCATCATATCCCAATTAGTTAAAGAGTTGCTTTAGTCCACAACTCAGTCAACTAAAATAGTTAAGTACATAATAGTAGTGTTAACGTTAATTCCCAATCAAATAGTTAAGTACATAATAGTAGCGTTAACGTTAATTCCCAATCAAATAGTTAAGTACATAATAGTAGCGTTCACGTTAATTCCCAATCACATATCTCACTAACCAACATAACGTAAGTGTTTACACCGAACACACTAAACACACACTTATATAATCTGACTGACAGTCACAATCCCATTATAATACTTCACCCCGTCTTCCTCCAGCTGCAAGTTCACCTTCCCAACTCCAAATGAGACTGATTTGAATGCCCACTACTCGGGTCTTATATACTAAACAATGATGGTGTAGGAACGAATCAGGAGGCGGGTGATGGTGCGCGCCCCAATCACAGCTCCTCGAGTTGCGTAAGAGGTGCGTGGTCCAATGGAGTCTCCTGGCGTCGAATCATCGTCATAGCGTCGGGTCTTCGAAGTAGTTTGCAGGGTCCCCTATGACGCACGGAGGTGTGAAGGCTTGTTTGCTGGTATGCGGACGAGCTGGTTTCCCCTTCGCTGGTCTGCTTCGCCGCCTGGGTAGTTTGGCACTCCTTCAACTCTTAATTCTAACTCTTAAATAAACATACAGGGCTCCGTATGTAAGAATATATATATATATATATATATATATATATATATATATATATATATATATATTATACAGTTGAGTTTTCCTAACCCTAAATTCTGCGTTCTCAAGTTTACGGTAAGTGATTAAAGCAGAGTCACGGTATCTAGTTTTGTATTATTTCAGTAAATGCGGTATTAGCAGGGAACCGTAATCTAAGAATAAATTGAAGCCTTCCTTAGATTAAGGTTCCCTGTTAATGCATAATTTACTAACAGTTTAAAACCTAGATATGGTGATTCTGCCACTTCAATTTGATTGTACCAGTCTCTTAGCCACCATTGCCGGACGCACACATAACCAGGTTCGTCATATTTTGTTATACCTTTGATATATTCTGTTCGTTAAGCTATTCTTATTGAATGTCCCTCTTTATGCTTAACCACATTATACCTTGTAGTCTATCTGTGGTTATTATTCTTAGGTTTTATTGTTCTAGCTTACGTGGTCACTTTTTAATTGTGATAGGTATTAATTATATATTTTATAATAATTAAAGTTGCACTGTTTAGATACTTTACTTTGTAGCCTAATGATGCCAAAATAATTGGCGAAACGATACCCAACAAACTGCATGAGAGTACTGCTGTGTATTGCTGCTCTGCACTATATATATATATATATATATATATATATATATATATATATATATATATTTATACACGTGTAGAGCACGTATAACATACTTGTATAGACAGGTGTGATGCTTGCCAGCGGCGACCAAAAAGACCCTATGCCAAGCGCTTGTTCAATGTCATTTTGACTATTCTGTGTCATCCTGGTACTCTGCATCATCTCAATCAGCAAAGCACAAACTTCAGGTCACTCAAAATAAAATGGTTAGGTTCATGCTGAACCTAGGACTCAGATCGCATGTTGGCCAGGAACAACTTCAGTCACTTGGTATGCTCAATGTCTCTGACAGGGCCAAACAAATCAGACTCATTAACCCTTAATTAGCGGCTCACCACATAAGTCGAGTTAAATAAAGCTGGACTATGTGGCGGCGCTCGACATAGGTCGAGTGGCAATTTCAGCACGTAATGTTGCTGAGAGAGAGAGACAAGTGGTGGCAGGAGAGTAGCGAGCGTATGACTGCTCCAGACCACCGCGGCGAACATACTGACACGAATCCCAGCTCCCTCCTCCCTCTCTCACTCGCTATATAAGGAATTGTATCGGGAAAGTGGCTAATTACATGCTTTTTGCACTCGCGTTGCACGGTTATTGCAAGAAAACTAGCCATCATAAAAGGATCGTTATGGTGTCATTCGAAAGCTCTGGTTATGCCCTTTCAGGGATAAGTACTTGTTTTACGTTCTGGGTCTTATTTAGGCATGAAAATGATCACGTAAACAGCCCTATTTTGGCTAAAAACACCCCGCTGGGCGGTACATATAAATAAACCGCATAGGCCGCTCGTAAGGTGTTAATGCCTTCAAGATATTTTATGATAGGGCTCCAGAGTATTTAAAAGAGTAATTTTGTTAAAGCAAATGAAAGGAATGGACACAATACACGGAATAGGATGTATAGGATGTACAGTTCCGAGAATCCAAGGACAGGGTAAGCTAACATTCTTCTTCACTGCCATCAAAGGCTGGAACAACCTACCACAGACAGTTCGTGAAATGAGAACATTGTATTCCTTCAGACGTAGCTTGTAGGAGCACCTGAACCGAACAGTTGCGAGAAGGGAGCACCAAGCTTATAATTATCTACTACTAAATACGACATAAGAGATAGGCAAAACAAACTGAAATTATTACTCAAATATTTTGACCAGTCCAACTATAGAATGTAAGTTATCTTAACCGCCCCAGACAGATTAAATTAACTTACTGACGAGGAGGAGGCTGACACGGTATTATCCCCACAACTGTCAAAATCTCACTGAGGGACCGTTAGAAGTCGGATGAACATGGGGTTGCCACCATTCGACAGATTTAGATCTAACTTACCTAACTTACTGAGCTCAATATGATGCTAGAGCGTCATATAACTTATTAGAGAGATATTAAGATAAGTTCATATGACGCTCTAGCGTCATATGAGTATTTTGTCAAATCCTCCATATGACGCTCTAGCGTTATATGAGACTGAGAGTGTTAATATAACCCCCTAGAAATACTTTATCTACAGCATCTACTAATCTTATTAATTTACATTTTTTATTCTCCCCTTTTTTCCCAGCTAACTTAGGGTAATCCCACGAGGACCCCAATGGAAATACGCCTAACGGCCTTATTAACACCTTAAGAGCGGCCTATGCGGTTTATTTATATGTACCGCCCAGCGGGGTGTTTTTAGCCAAAATAGGGCTGTTTACGTGATCATTTTCATGCCTAAATAAGACCCAGAACGTAAAACAAGTATCTATCCCTGAAAGGGCATAAACAGAGCTTTCGAATGACACCATAACGATCCTTTTATGATGGCTAGTTTTCTTGCAATAACCGTGCAACGCGAGTGCAAAAAGCATGTAATTAGGCACTTTCCCCATACAATTCCTTATATAGCGAGTGAGAGAGGTAGGAGGGAGGTGAGATTCGTGTCAGTAGGTTCGCCGCGGTGGTCTGGAGCAGTCATACGCTCGCTACTCTCCTGCCACCACTTGTCTCTCTCTCTCAGCAACATTACGTGCTGAAATTGCCACTCGAGTTATGTCGAGCGCCGCCACATAGTCCAGCTTTATTTAACTCGACTTATGTGGTGAGCCTCTAATTAAGGGTTAATTCCTTAGTTGGAATTATGCAAAGCTGGTACTTGTCATATTTGTCACAATTATGTGGTACCAACATTGTAAAATGCTAACTGAAAAAATATTATTATTATTATTATTATTATTATTATTATTATTATTATTATTATTATTATTAGTTGTCTGCTAGTTGTAGAATCAAGAAGATGGATTAAAGTTTTTATTAAACTTCGAGTCATCAATTGATATAGATATTTGTCATTGTTTTTCATTAAAGCGGAGTTGTGGTGTGAGCAACACTTGACATGTTCACTGATTTTACTTGTACAAGTAAATATATAAAATTTCGGTGTTGCTACTAAATAATATACAATTGTTCATTATTACACATACAGCATACAATGTAAGTGCTCGAACGAATACAACTTATAATGATTACAACAAGTTACTATATATGGTTTATGTTAGCACACACTGATGCCACAATCTTGAATATTTACCCTTTGTTTATAAGGAAACTAACCTTTATATCTGTCCAACTCTGCCTCATGGGTAGTCCGAGTATGGTTGATAGTGGCGTCCATAGCTTGTATCTCCTGCAACACTTCTTGGACCTTTTGTAGCTCTGTCAACACGTCACTCACTACATTGGGCTCTGCACACACCGGATCTAAAATATAATAATGCCATTCCCATCATAACCAACACTGCTTGTATTGGACCTTTTGCAGCTCTGTCAACAGGACACTCCCTTCATTGTGCTCTGCACTCACCGGATCTAAAATATAATAATGCCATTCCCATCATAACAAAATCGTTGTAAATCAATGGGGATATTGCACCAGTTTTTCCTTGATTTCTTTGCATTAGAATATATGTCACAGAAAGTACAAATGCAGTTTGTTTCATGTTTATTGCCTAAGTTACAGGTATATAGTTGAGGAACTTACATAGTGAATAGAGAGTTGCTCACAAAAATAATAAACTCTTGATAACATTTATAAAACCATGGCGCAAATGTCCCTTGCTCTGGGGTTATTGTGTCACTCTATTAGAACATGATAATAACATTAAAAAAGAACACATAATCAATGATTTTAGACCTTATGAGTAGTGTAGTGTTGTGGTAGAGTATTACAGTGGTAGTGTAGTGGTATGGTATAGTGGTATGGTAGTGTTCTACAGTAGTATATAATAAACAATACAAAATATACTAACATAGGTGAGGAAAGGTGAGGTGAAGGGGTGATTTAAGGTGAGGTGAGGTGAGGAGGAGAGGTGAGGTGGGGTGAGGTGAGGTGAGGTGAGGAGAGGAGAAGTGAGGAGAGGAGAGGTGAGGTGAGGAGAGGAGAGGAGAGGTGATGTGAGGTAAGGTGAGGAGGAGAGGAGAGGTGAGGTGAGGTGGGGAGAGGTGAGGAGAGGTGAGGTGAGGGGGATGGGAGAGGAGAGGCATGTCTAGCGACTCCTCTAGGCTGCTTGTCCTCCAAAACGCTGAGGATCAAGTGTCCAAACAGTGGTTTAGAGTGGGTAAGGGAAAATTGGAAAGGGAACTACTGCCCTGAAACTAATGTCCGTGGCAGGATTAGGAAGTTAGTAGGGGACAGATGGGTTAGTAACATAACACAGTTATAAGTGATCTTTTGTATATCTGGGAAAAAGAGAATAACGTCATAGTAATATATATACGCAATAATCCTTTAATGAATCTGACGGGGGAATAAAATAAAGTTATTCATTTACAAATGCAGTCAGTCGCGGGTTTGATGCAAAATATTTGTCTAAGCGAAGTTTAAAATAATCAACGGTGCTGCAGTCATTAACGTCTCGGGGAAGCCCATTCCACAAGTTGACAACTCGATTGAAGAAGAAATTCTTATATTCGTGTGAGTTAAAAGATTTACCAATAATTTTGTAACCGCTTCCCTGCGTGTAATTAGATTGGTCGATATTACTACAGTTCATATATTGTCAATACCTTTGATGATTTTGAACACTTGAATTAAGTCGCCTCTTAATCTGCACTGGGTTAAAGGAAATACATTTAATTCTCTAAGCCGCTCCTTGTATGGTTTGTTCTGTAAGCTAGGTATAATTTTGTTAATTCTATGTTGAACTCTTTCTAGCTTGTCTATATCGTTTTGATAATAAAGGCACCAGGATTGAACGCAGTATTCCAGAAGAGGGCGGACTGAGGAATTGTAAAGAGTTAGGATAACTTCTTTAGATTTATGCTCAAATGACCTGCCTATAAAGCCAATTATTTTGTTTGCCTTCTTAACGACTTCTGAAGGAGAGGTGAGGTGAGGTGAGGTGAGGAGGGGAGAGGTGAAGAGAGGAGAGGAGAGGAGAGGTGAGGTAAGGAGAGGAGAGGAGAGGTGAGGTGAGGTGAGGTTAGGAGAGGAGAGATGAGGTGAGGAGAGGTGAAGTGAGGATAGGAGAGGTGAGGTGAGGAGAGGAGAGGAGAGGTGAAGTGAGGAGAGGTGAGGAGTGGTGAGGTGAGGTGAGGAGTGGTGAGGTGAGGTGAGGTGAGGAGTGGTGAGGTGAGGTGAGGTGACGTGAGGAGTGGTGAGGTGAGGTGAGGAGTGGTGAGGTGAGGAGAGGAGTGGCGATTTAAGGTGAGGAGTGGCGAGTTGAGGTGAAGAGAAGTGAGGTGAGGAGAGGAGTGGTGAGGTGAGGAGAGGAATGGTGAGGAGAGGAGAGGTGATGAGATGGGAGGTGAGGAGAGGATAGGAGAGGTTAGGTGAGGAGAGGTGAAGTGAGTGAGGTGAGGAGAGGAGAGGTGCTGAGATGGTAGGTGAGGTGAGGATAGGAGAGGTTAGATTAGGAGAGGAGAGGATAGGAGAGGTGAGGTGAGGTGAGGAGAGGAGAGGTGAGGAAAGGCGAGGTGATGAGATGGGAGGAGAGGTGATGAGATGGGAGGTGAGGATAGGAGAGGTTAGGTTAGGTGAGTAGAGGTGAGGAGAGGTAAAGTGAGGAGAGGAGATGGGAAGTGAGGTGATGAGAGGTGTCAGGTGAGGTTATATTATTTGAAGTCACCTGCAAAAAAAAAAATGGTGTAATTACCCAAAATCCAAACTGGTGCATTTAGCCCATACCAAACTAGCGCAATTACCCCATTGTTACATATCAGGGCCTGCATGCAATATGTTCACAGCTAGTAAGTTACATTTTTGCCAGAACATACCTTATTAGGTCCACTCTAAATGGCAGCAATTTGAAGTTTGTACACAGCTTTAATCATATAGCACCAAACCTTAGCGTTTGCACAAACTAATACAAAACACACAAAATTACAATTAACAATGTTATTGTAAACAACACTCTGAAACTCAATGTAATAGATTGGAATTAATTAGCCTACGTCAGGAGAGCCCTCTCCCACTGCACCACCTGGGGAGACACCCACCAGTAACTTGAACGACTCTCCCAAGTTCTGGTTAATAATGGGTACTCCAATTCTGATGTCTCCTGTACCATTAACCACCACCTAGCAAAATGGTATAATCAAAATCCCCCCAACACCAACCCCTCAGACGACATCAAGGTTTTCTACCGAAATTACATGTCCTCTGATCACAAAACCGATGAAACCATCATTAGAGAAATCATAAACAAACATGTCCTACCCACCAACCCTGACAACAAAACTAAATTAATAATTTACTACAAATCCCCCAGAACCTCCAACTTGTACTCTGAAACAGACCTACTTCCACCAAGAGCCCGATGAATGACGACCATGTGGTATACCAGCACATCTGTAACAATAGGGACTGTGGGCCCCATACCTATATTGGTACGACACAGACTCGCCTGTCCCGTCGGCTCACTCCTGCAGTCAGGAGCTATTAAAGATCACTACCTTTCCCCTAACCACCCTCCCCTTACCTGCAATGACTTAAATAAACACACCTCCATAATTGATAAAGAAAACTACCCCAGAAGACTCTCTATACTTGAAGCTCTCTATATTCAAGCCTTAAGCCCCAACATAAATAACCAAACCCTTGACCTACAAATTTTACCATCTGCCAAACGCCGCTACCCAGCCACGGCTCCCGCCCTACACCTTCCTCCTGTGCCCTCCTCGCGTACGCAGTCCAGAGTGCAGCCAACTACCCCCTTGACTTCCAGCAGCCAATCAGCGTTAACTTCGCCCACCCCCAGGTAACCCCGGACCAGATGCAGTGAGCGACTTGCAAGAAGGTTACCCGCAACCAATGACAGGCAACCAAACACTCAGTAGCCCCGCCCACTTCTCGCCCCCCTGATCTCCACATGTGTATATACTGTATACCTGTAGTATTGAGTAGTTTAATCATTCCTTGATAATGCTAGATGACTTACGAAACGTCGGACCACCATGAACTTTGCAAACCTTATTCACCTTCTTACTGAACCCCAAAGAAGAATCAAGGAACGTTTGAGCCAAAATGCCTGGACACACAGAGTTTGAAGCAATTTCAGTCATAGGATGAGGGGAAGATAGATTCAGGGAGAGAGTTCCATAGCTCAGCTGTTAAATAAAAGAAGGTTTGAGAATATTGTTTCACTCTTGGATTGGAAAGTTGCACAGAGTAGGGATGAGATCGTGTTGCAAGATGGGTGTTACGTACTCTACATAGAGGAGGTAGTATACACTGTGAGAGCTCTGAGGAACATTGATTATTGTAATAGCAGTAGAATAGCAAGAGAGATGCAACACTGCGGCAAAGAGAGAGAGATTGCAAAGATTCAGTGATTGGACGTGAGTTAATGAGACGCAAGGCTTTCTTTTCTACTTTGTCGAGAAGTGCTGTGTGGGAGGATCCTCCCAACACATGCGAACAATACTCAATACATGGATACACTGTGCCACTGTACAGAGCAACAAGCTGTGCATGGGTAAAGAACCCCCAGAGGCGGTTGAGCTCACCCAGCTTCTGGGAAGCTATTTTAGCAAGGGTGGTAATATGGTCTTTCCATGTGAGATCAGGAGAGGAAGAGATTACTAAAATACTGAGAGAAGATGAAGGATTTATTTGTGTATTGTTGAAATATAAGGGATAGTCCTGTGGGAGTTCTTTACTGGTACTTAAATGGAGAAATTAGTGTTTCGAAGCATTGAAATTGAAAAAGAAATTCTCTGCCCCAAATGGAAATAGTTGATAGGTCAGAATTTAAGTGTTTTATGGCATCTTCGCATGATTTTTTGAGTGCTTGCTTGTTGGGAGGTTCTGGAAAACTAGTTGAATAGTGTAAGGTAGAGTCATCAGCATATGAATGGATGGGACTGGAAGTACAGTTGAGAAGTTCATTAATGAATATTAGAAAGAAAATTGGGAGATATGACAGAACCCTGAGGAACACCAGCGTTGATGGGTTGAAGAGGTGAACGATGGTCATCCACAACCGCTGCGCAGCTATGGAACAGCCAGAAGGAAATTCGAGATAAAGGCACAGATATAGGGATAGAAACTGAAGGAGGGAAGTTCAGAAATTAGAGATTTGTGACAGATTCTATCAAAGGCCTTCGATATGTCTAGTGCAATAGAAAAGGTCTCGCCGAAGACCCGGAAGGAGGATGACCAAGAGTTAGTAAGATATGAAAGGAGTTCCCCAGTAGAGCTACCCCTAACTCCCAACCAGCGGGAGGATGGTGGATTATCATGGTAGCGGGCATATTTACCAAAAATGCGCATCGTTCCATGCTCTTTTTTCATACTTAAGCAAGAGCCAGACTGTAATACAATTATATATCCGTGAAAGAGCGAAAAACAAATCTTTTTAATGACATCTAAATCCTCATTGTACGACAATGGGTTCCCGTACAACGATCGTGCAACTGGAAGTGAAAATACCCTAAAATGAGGTTATTTCTCCGGATTTATCCTTATTTTGAGAGCAACATAGGTAGAGAATCAATACAGTAGGCCTTAGTGCCCATCCCGCCGCTGTCGCGAGCGGACCGAGCCCGCCTGTTGTCCTTGCAATGCTCGCTCTCTCTCTCTCATCGCTCATCATGGCCTCAATAAGGCACATGTCATATGATGGGCACCGCAGGGGTGGCCAATATTCTCTCTCCCGTCATATGACGGTCACCGTCAGTTGAGGGTTAAAGAATCCATACTGGCGATCTGAGAGTAGATAATGAGAAGATAAATGCTTAAGACATTTTCGAAGTAAGAATAGTTACAAAAACTTTGGAGATGCAAGAAATGAAAGCAATTGGATGATAGTTGAAGAGTTGGGAGCGATCACCCTTCTCTGGGATAGGTTGAATGAGAGCAAACTTCCAGCAAGAAGGGAAGACATAAGAGGAGAGACAGAGACGAAAGAGTTTGCCTAGGCAGGGAGTCAGCACAGAAGCACAGTTTTTTAGTACAACAGGAGGAACACCGTCCGGACCGTACGCCTTCTTAGTATTAAGCCCAAAGAGGGTAGAAAGTACATCTTTAGAAGGATTAGGATATTAGGCATGAATAAGTGAAAGGGGGGGTGGGGGGGGGTGGAGAGGGAGGAATATTACCGGAATCATCTAAGGTGGGGTTTCTAGCAAAAGTTTGAGAGAAAAGTTCAGCTTTGTCAGAGGAAGAAGTGATAGTTGTGCCATCAAAGTGGAATAGGGGAGGGAAAAACGAGAAAGAAACATTGTTGGAAAGGTATTTGGCTAGATACCAGAAAGCTTGGGAAGAGCTAGAGTAGGGTAGTTCAGTACATTTATTATTGATGAAAGAGTGCTTGGCAAGTCGAAGAACAGATTTGGCTTGATTCCGGCAGAAACAGGAAGAATAAGATTCCTGAGTTTTAAGGCGTCGGTACTGTTTGAATGCTTCCTTCTTGTTGCGGACAGCAGTAGAACAGGTGTGAGTAAACCAAGATTTTTTGGCATTAGACTGAGAGAAAGAAAATGGAATGTATGCTTCCATGCCCGATAGGATTACCTCGGTAATGCGTTCAGCACTCTCCGAGGGTCCTCGGCCACGGAAGCAGAAATCATTCCATGGGAAATCAAAGAAGTACTGCCGGAGAGCCTCCTAGTCGGCAGCCACACAGTACCACAAGCGCCGCCGGCTAGGAGGAACGGGTGGCCATACTGGAGAGATAAGAAAGGTGACAGAGATAAGTGTATGGTAGGAGGAGCCCAAAGGAGAGAAAAGATCGACAGTATAAGAAGAAGGTTTAGACTTTAGAAACAAGTCAAGAATGTTGGGCCAATCTCCGAGGCGATCCAGGATACGGGTGGAATGCTGAACTAATTGCTCTAGGTCATTTTGAATAGAAAAGACGTAGGCTTGTTCACCAGGTTGGTCAGTAGTGTGAGAGGAGAGCCATTGGCGGTGGTGAACGTTGAAATCTACTAAGATGGAGATTTCTGAGAAAGGAGAAATGGATTGAATGTGTTCCACTGTAGAGTTTAGATAGTCAAAGAATTTGGGAAAGTCGGTAAAGATAGACAGCACATAAATATTTAGTAAGAGAATGACAGGAAAGTTTGAGCCCTAAAGTTGAGAATTCAGAGGAGTCAAAATCGGGAACAAGAGGAAAAGTGAGTTTGTTTTTCTCGTATGTACAACATCCGCATTTGGCTTTGAAACTAGGAGAGATAAAGTAGGAAGATACAGAGAAGGGGCTGCTGGCAGTTGCTTCAGACACCTGAGTATCGGTGAGGAAAAGAAGATCAGGTTTGTAGGAGGAGAGATGGTGTTCAACAGATGGAAAATTAGAGGAAAATCTGCAAATGTTGCAACAGTTAATAGAAAGAGTATCAGGCCAAGGTCCAGGTAATTCTGAGAGGTTGTCAGGGGAAGGTCGTGTGTGTATGGTTTTCGAAAGGGTGAAGCCACAGAGTGTGAAGTGAAGTTGAATGGTCAGGCTATGGAGATTGTCAGCTCATTTAAGTATCTGGGCAGTGTGCTGAGTAAGGATTAGAGTATGGATGAAGAAGTGTGGGAGAGGGTGCAACAGGGAATGAGGGTTGTATGAACACTGAAAGCAGTAACAAGAAATAGGGTGGTCAGCATGGAAGTGAAGAATTTCTTGCATGACAGTGTGCTAATCCCATAATTGACTTATGGAAGCAAAGCATGGACGTTGGTGGAGAGACTCAGACCAAGAGTGAGAGGGGTGGAAATTAGTTATTTGAGAAGAGCGTGCAGATATACAGGTGAATGATAAAGTAAGAGGGAGGAGTGGTGTGGAGTTAGATGTGATGGAAACTGTGAAGAGGAACACCTGGAGATGTTTCGGCCATATGGAACATATGGGAAGCAAGAGAATTACTAAGAGAGTGTACGACAGCGAAGTTGAATGACAGAGAGGGAGAGGTGGAAGAATGGAGTGAAGAAGTATATGAATGAAGGCGGCGCTGGTTGGGAGGATGGGTGCCGACTGACTGGGGACAGAGTTGCATGGGGGCGTATCGTTCATGGCCACAATGACTAAGATGGTGTACGACAGCGAGGTGGAATGACAGAGAGGGAGAGGTAAACTGAGAGAGAGGTGGAAGAATAGAGTGAAGAAGTATATGAATGAAGGCGGTGCTGGTTGGGAGGAGGGCTGCCGACTGACTTGGAGCAGAGTTGCATGGGGTCGTTTCATTCATGGCCACACCTTCGGGGATTACGGCGTCAGGCAATATATATATATATATTCTCTTTTAAACAGACGAGGTTAAAGGCAATAGCAGTTTCAGCATTCAGGATTTTATTGTTACAGCTTTCAATAGTTCTAACAATTTTCCTCTGGGGTTCAGAGATGAGGTACAACAGGTTAGCAAAATTCATGGTGGATCCAACATTTCACAAGTAAACATCTTGCATCTTCAGGGAATGGAGAGGTAATGATAAGAATAAGGACAAAGCAACATATTTATACAAAATTCGAGGATCTAGAATAGCCTTGAAATTGAAGACCTACTGGATGACATCCTACGATCCCAGAAAGACGGCAAGATCACCACCACCCCAGCCCTACAACCCACCCTACTAGCAGAAGCCGCCAAAACCAGGGGATCCCACCAAAGCAAGCTCCTCAACAAACACCACTTCAAAGCCGCTAAACAACTTAAAGAGAACCCCAACATCATCATCCGACGAGCTAATAAGGCCTCCTGCCTTGTGATACACAGAAAAGAAGAATACCTACGGAAAATGGACGACATTCTTAGTGATAAAAACAAATTCAAAAGGATCACTCGCAATCCTACTGATGAAATAAAAAGGAAAGCCAACACCACCATCACTGCTATCAACGCCAAAGCCGATGGCGTACACCTGAAGAAACTCATCGGCGAATTCACCCCAGGTTATGCTTACAGTACTATAAAAACCCACAAACCCGGGAACCCCATCCGCCCCATCATATCACAGATCCCTACTGCTACCTACCAGACCGCCAGGGCCCTGAACAAACTCCTCACCCCTTTTGTTCCTCGGCAATACAACCTCAACTCTGCTTATGACTTCCTAGAAATTCTACGAGATGCCCCCCCTGCTAACGACCACATCATCGCCTCCCTCGACGTAGAGAGTTTGTTTACCAACGTGCCCGTTGACAAGACCATAGATTTTATCCTACGTCTAGTTTACCACTGCCCTAATACGCCCCCCCTGGACATCCGGAGAAGGCCCTGAAGACGCTCTTGGAACTATGTACCATTGAGTCCCCTTTCCTCTGCCCCCGCGGGAATATGTACCAGCAAATCGACGGTGTAGCGATGGGAAGCCCCCTGGGGGTTCTCTTCGCCAATTTCTTCATGGGAACTATCGAAGAGGAACTCCTGGCTGCCCACCGGCCCACTGTCTACTGCAGGTACATCGATGATATCTTCGTGCGGGTGAAGGACCTGGGCGAACTCAGGGACCTCCAGCAGCGCTTCATGGCCGCCTCCGGACTCAACTTTACATACGAAGAAACCACCGATGGACATCTACCCTTCCTCGACCTCCTTGTCTCCCTCCACGACCACGGCTTCAAAACTACAGTGTACACCAAACCTACTAACAATGGCCAATGTCTTAATGGGGAAAGTGAATGCCCTAAACGATACCATCAGTCGACCATCGCCGCCTATGTCAGGAGAGCCCTCACCCATTGCACCACCTGGAATGACACACACAATGAATTGGAAAGGCTCACCCAGGTCCTAGTCAACAATGGGTATTCCAACACTGACGTTACCAATGCCATCAACCACCACCTAGAAAAATGGTACAAACAAGACCCCCCTAGCACCAACCTGGCCAATGACATTACATATTTCTACAGAAACTACATATCTTCCGACCACACAACAGACGAATCCATTATGAAAGAAATAATTCACAAAAACGTCCTCCCCACCAACCCTGACAATAAAATAAAACTCATTATTTACTACAAATCTCCTAAGACCTCCAACCTTGTCCTCCGTAACCGCCCCATTTCCACCAACCAACCGAAAGACGATCATGTGATATACCAGCATATTTGCACCTCTGGGGACTGTGGACCCCTATCCTATGTTGGAATGACACAGACTCGCCTTTCCCGTCGACTAACCCTCCACCTTCAATCTGGCGCTATAAAAGATCACTATCAAGCCCCCCACCATCTTGCCCTAACTCGCGCCGACCTAGACAAACAAACTACCATACTCGACAAAGAATCAGACCCCAGAAGACTAGCTATTTTAGAAGCTCTATACATCCAAACACTCAACCCCAGCATCAACAACCAAACACAAGACCTTCAAATTCTTCCTTCAGGCAAGTGCTACAGGCATACTGCCCCCCTTCCTCTCGCCCTGTGACCCCCTCCCTTACCTTTCTGCGCTCAGCACACAACTGACAACACCAACCAATCACAGCCACCCACAGCCAACAACCAACCACCGATAAGATTTAGTCCCGTCTCGCGAATAGACTGCCTTCCACCAATGAACAGCCACCCCACACCCAGTAGCTCCGCCCACCTACCTATTCTTGATCCTCAAATTTTGTATAAATATGTTGCTTTGTCCTTATTCTTATCATTACCTCTCCATTCCCTGAAGATGCAAGATGTTTACTTGTGAAACATTGGATCCACCATGAATTTTGCTAACCTGTTGTACCTCATCTCTAAACCCCAGAGGAAAATTGTTGGAACTATTGAAAGCTGTAACAATAAAATCCTGAATGCTGAAACTGCTATTGCCTTTAACCTCGTCTGTTTAAAAGAGAATCTATTACCTGGCAATACTAACATATATATATATATATATATATATATATATATATATATATATAATATATATATATATATATATATATATATATATATGTAACATACCTCGGAAAAGGAGAGAGCCCCAAACAGAAGAGACTGAAGGAGTAGAAGAAGAAGGAAGACCCAGCAAGAAAAAGGGACCGGAAGAACAGAGGAAAGAAGGGACAAGGACGAGGACACCAGCAACCACCACAGCACCACAAGGATCTGCAGCAGTAGCGAGACTCCGGAATAGACGTATCGCTATGTTGAAGAGGGACACGCGGAAGAAGGAATATCCACCCATGCCGGGCAAGACGATTCGCCCCATCACATCCCCGAAAAAGATAATAGTGTTCCGTCAACCTTTTTGAAGAGAACCTAAAGACACAATATATGTTTTCTTGTGTCTTTCTCTTTAGAATAGATATACCATGTATGAGGAATGATTATATGTATCATGTATGATTGTTAATAATATGTATTAGAAATAATAAGCATATAAGCAGCCAGAATGAAATGAATATGTTATGATGTTTTATTAAAACCTGATTATGCAATATTAACCCGTACAGCCCCAGCGACGCGCCTGGCGCGTCGGCGATGTATGTAACGCACAGCCCCAGAGACGCGCCTGGCGCGTCACCATAATTGTGCCGACCGTAACCTCAGGTGTAGCCACTCAAGAGGGCTCAGATTTGTATGGGAACTGTGTATGTATCCCACGCAACCGTGCCGATGGTTGAAAACTCTCAAAGTCCACGTGCGTGTGCGTGAGCGCGCAATAACCTGTTTTTTGGGGATAATTGCCTTACATTTTTTACTCTTGTAAAATAAGTTTTCGGGGGCTCTGTAGGACCATTCTTTAAGCTTTTTGAGTGGTTTTTCGTGGTTTTTCCTTCATTCCTAACCCATTCGCTATTGTTTCTGGAATAAAAAAAAAAATTGAAAACCGGCCGGGTTCTGGTGAACAAATATTACAAAACTAGCCGGGGCTGGACGGGTTAATATGAAATAATACCTCAATAAACCTTTGGGACATTGTTTCCTACACACCTATATACATATGGCTTCTTGTTATAATCTGATTACCTCTTCTAATTATACTAACCACATGCTCTTCTTTCTCATAAGATTATATGTTTATCCGTTAGTACCAATATAGACACCACGACGAATGGCGCTGGTGTTCCCCCACACGCGCCGGAAATTGATGGCTCGCTCACCAGCTCATCAGGAATACCAACACATTCTGAGAAAGACGCATACATACCTACTATCTTAATAGATGCATTATCAAGATAAATTTTATGAATCATTGTCAACATAAATCTTACTAACAAGGATATATAAGTAGATCCTCATTCCAGACCCCCATGAAGGAGTTTGGCCTATGAAATACTTCAATGCGCATTCCGCATGTCTGTACTTTACGGTGCACACGACACCAAGCATTCCGCTCAAGTTAAGATTTAAGGAACTCTTTTCCTTGAACACCTTTATTGTTTCCCAAGGTGCATGTCTGTACTTTACGGTGCACACGACAGCAAGCATTCCGCTCAAGTTAAGATTTAAGGAACTCTTTTCCTTGAACACCTTTATTGTTTCCCAAGGCTTTATTGAGCTCACCTATATATGATATAATTATTTAATTAACCATCGATGAAGTACCTTTACAGTTGAGATGTATTTTGATATAAGCATCACCACATCAATTAGTAAATTGTTTTAGAAAGAAGATATCTTGAGCACCAGAACAAGAAGGTTCTATAAACCTCATTAAGGATACCTCTTCATGCCCTTACCATCCTAAAGGTTAGGACGGATCCCTCGCAGTAATCCTCAATACCAGGTCAGGATATTTTAGGAGAGTTAAGCAATTTTAAGGCTTCTTAAGTACTGGCATCCCACCTTTAGAAGTCTTATAATTAACCCTCTATGCAGTTGGATCAACGGCACCACCGAAAGTTCAATATACTGTCTGTGAAATCAAAAATACTATTTTAAGGATCTTTGTTAGACGAGCCACAACCTGGCTAACATAGAGACTCTTGATAGGCGGTGTCTACTAAAAGTATAGTAGTGAAGTGGACGGCCTCCCGGAACTTCATTATTATTCTTCAATTACCGAAACTGTGGCCTGTTACAGCAAAATTTGTTATCACTAGGCACCACCAGTGATTAACATAGCTACTGTTACTGGTATAAAGCTTTCCTTAACTTAGGAAGAAGGACCTACGGCATCTCCGCTCCTTCCTCTTAATTAAAGGTTAGTCCACAAGCACCCTCTTTAAAAGAAGTTGAGGTGTACGGCACTACCGTCCTCAATATTCTCTAGAGTGAAAAGTGCTAAAGTCCTGCTCTAGAAACTTTGTTAATACTGGCCTCCTAGTATCTAACATTATCCCTCTTGGTTAGGTCCCACTTTCCCTAGTAAAAGTGGAGAGACTCCGGCACCACCGACCTCTCTACTATTACTCTTGGAAGTGAACACTGTACTAAAGTGTCCTGGTTGAGGAACTTTTTAATACTACCACTCCCAGTGTCTAACATTGTCCCTTCTGTTAGCTCCCACTTTCCCCAGTAAAAGTGGAGAGACTCCGGCACCACCGACCTCTCTATTATTACTCTTGGAAGTAGACACTGTACAAAAGCGTCCTTGTCGAGGAACTTTATTACTACTGGCCTCCCAGTAGCTAACATTGCTAGGTTTACATTTTCTCTAGTAAAGAGTGGAGAGACTCCGGCACCACCGACCTCTCTACCCATTACTATTGAAAGTGAACACTACCACTTTTCACAGGTAGTCTCAAAACCTCTGAGACCGCTGTGAGAGAAAAGGGCTAGGCGAGATACCCTCAAGGGCACTCTGCAGATACAAGTCCTAGGTGCACTGAGTCTGTGGCCTCCCATTAGACTGTGTAACTGAAAGGTTTAAACACCGCCCTGGGTCTCCCGAACCTCTTAAAACGGTCCGGACAGTCAGTAAGGATACTTATACCAAACTTACTGCGTTAGTCCGATGTCGTGCCATATACGTTCTCTCTGAGGCACGATAGTACGACCCTAGTTCAAGAGTACCTTAACAGGACTTCATCAACGGTTGATATACAGGTCAGGATAGTCGAGTATTTCTCCAAACCTCTGAAATACTCGCGTTTGTCCGGTATGGTGCCCAACTGTAATTGCCAGACAATTACTATATGTTACGGAGCCATACTTAAGACCCCAAGCCCATCAACCCATCTGTAACTATCTTCACACAGCTGGCCAACCTGGACGGCCACGGAGGAGCAGAAGAAGACAGCCAGCAAACACCAGAATCATCGTCGGAAAGAAGATAAGAAAAGACGCCTAAGTCGATGACCAGAGAAGAGAGTGAAAAAGTGACTAAACGTAATCTACCCAGTGATAAAAAATAAACAGAGTTCCCCAAGCGACTCTGAGAAGGATATAGTACAACGTCCAATCTCAGTTGACCTTGAACTCACTCTATCACCAGTGCGCATGGTAGATAAATCAATATACGTATAGTGATATAAATAACTCTTTTCCATATGTAACATCGCAAGTCTAATTCTTTACAAGTACAGTGAAATATTATAGCTGAAGATATTACTTGGGATCACCATCGATAATCAGAAGTGTATACGATTCCAGATAAAACAAATATTATGAAGCTGTGCTAAATACCTGCACTCTATCCAGATCTGCGACTGTGATCGGAGATAGAAAATAGTTTTAAGTGCTATTCATTGGTTGTGTTTCTAAGTTACATTCTTACTCCATTGTGTATTTAGTGATTAAGGGAATAAAGCTGTATTTCTAAACTATATTTTGGCGATATATATATCCTCTGTTGTCTTTTGTATAATTATGTACTTGTATGAACTCGGAAGTCCCAGTATAGTAGAACTCACCTGTATCAATCGTTAATCCTGAATAAAATCAGGGCATAACATTGGAGGCTAACGGTGGTTCTTTATTCAGACAGAAGAATTCATTACATTTAACATATTTTGAAGACGATAAGCGATAATGTACCAACATAAATATAGCCGCTCCACGCTCTCACATTCTCATTCCCAAATACGATGGGGATACATATAAAATTGAAGTATATATGGACATTGTAAAACCAATGTTAGACATAACCTATACCACGGACCGCGAGAAAATAGCCGTCCTCTTGACGCACTGGGGAAAAGCCGTTTCCCTTGTAGCCCCACAGGTAACCCCTGCACTCACCTGGGACCAGCTCAAGCCCATGGTCATTGAAGCAATCAAGCCTTCTTTGGGAGTTTTCGTAGTCCATAACCACATTAAGGATATCAAATACGAAAGCAATTTAGATGCCACCATAACCAACATCAACCAACAGATAAGGACTGCTTTCCCTACATTAAATCAAAACATGCAAGAGCAACATGTATTAGTGCATCTTGTTCAAGTACTGCCCTCTGCAGTACAAGAGCACTTCGCCGTGCACGACCCCGTAGGCTTCCAGTGAGACATTGTTACCATTAGAAAAATCCTTGCGTCGCAACATAAGACACTTAAAACACCTGAGATAGCCGCCATCAAGAGGTTCACCACTCATCCTCAGTCATCCAGCAGAACCGGAGAACCAGCACACTTCAAAAGGCAAGCAGCTCCAGCACCTAAAACCCACCATCATCAAGGCTACTATCAGTCCAGCAGGCCAACCTTCAGTCCAAACCAGCTTAACACTCAAAGAGTGGGTGGTGGAGTATATTTCACTGTGCCGCCCAGCGTTTTTTTTTTTTACCATAAATGGGGTTGTTTCCGTGCTCTTTTTTATGCATAAACAAGACCCAGAGCGTAATACAAGTATGTATCCCTGAAAGACCATAAATTGAGATTTCCAATGACACCCGAACCATCATTCTACGATCACTGGTTGTCTTGCAACTATCGTGCAACCGAAGGGCAAAATCGCTAAAATACGGAAATGTCTTTATATAATTAGGTATGTAGCGAGGGAGTGAGGGTGGATGTAAGTGGAGTACATGCCAGTAGGCCCACGGCGGCCGTGGCGTGCGGTCATGAGGTAACCTATGCTCCTCCCATCGCTCGTCTCTCTCTCAGAGCCAATATTGCGCCAAAATTGCACACAGACTTAAGTCGGGCCCTGCCATTTAGTGCAAATTTTTCGATACGTACTTAAGTCGGGCCCCGATACGAATGGGTTAAGAGAATATATCCCTTGAATCAGCTCCATCGCCAAGGTAAGCCACACACTCTGGTGATAATAAACCCCTATGATTTCTCTGCCTGCAACTCAAGGTGCCCCCTTCATCATATCCGTGACTCCGCCAAATTTGGTAGATCCTCGCAACCTCGTATCTCTGCGAACGAGGAAGAATTCCGCGAGGAAGAAGTAGAAGAGTCCCCTGAGCCAGAAAACGTCCCTCAGAGAGGAACACGGAAATCCTAGAGGAGGAGGAACTAGATTATCTGGATTTTTAAAACCTCCCCTGCCCACTATAGCTTCGGCGGGGGAGTCTATGAGTGAGCGTCCACTCCCCATTTATCACCTTGCAAAAATTAAAAGCATCCTTGTACGCCTTTTGATGGACACTGGCACCGCCCGATCATGTTTATTCAATTCCTACTATGTTAAATATAAGAAAACATTTGGTTACCTTCAGCCTCCCACCACCAATCTGATAAGTGCAGGTGATACTCCCCTTCATATTCGAGGAGAAACTCGACCCTTACATGTAACCACTCCATTTGCTCATGCCAACTGTTATCATTCTTTTGTGGTTTTCCATTCAGAATGCCAACACTATGACGGCTACCTAGGGTTGGATTTCTTACAAAAGCTTCAAGCTCAGGTTGATTGTGGTCAACGCTTGATCCATTTAAAAATATAAATATCTCAGAAACCCTCCAACCAATCGTCCCCTGTGCTAAAAAAACTTAGATCAAAAGTTATGACCACTCCACAGAAGAAAAACTTCATCAACAATGTGAACATGCCATCATCCCATGTATTTACCACTTCAAATTGCCAACATCACAGTTCTCTATCTTAACCTAAAACCAATGGGATGGGTTCAGGTTACAATCCACACCCTCTCAACCCTGATTCTGTTTAATCCAGTCAATGTACACCAGGACCCACCACTAATTGCAACAGAAACGAAACCTGTTGGTATTTGTTCAGTAGGGTACCCATCACGATATACTAAAAGTTCCACAATTTTTTTTGAGTGGATCAATATTTTTATCAGGGTTGAACTTTTCGATTTCTGGATTTTTTTGGATATTTTTTTTTTTTTATTTTTTTTTTTGGATTTCATTTTTGGTGCATGTATGACATCAGCATAGGTAGTAATATTCATAACTACATGTATGTTTTCCCATAAGGTCTGTCTTTAGGCCTATATTAATATTCAACCATTTTCTTTTCAGGGTCATCATGGCAGACTGTGTCTTTTGTAAGAAGAAACTGACAGAGGGAGCAACAGTCACACTGGGTGATAAAGGTTGCGAAGGCATAGCAAAAGCAAGTATTCAACGTGAATCCAGTGTTGTGGTGAAGCCGGGTGATGTTGTTCACGCAGAATGTAGATATTTTTTTTTGTCATCCGAGTGAAATAGAACAGTTCAAGCGGAAACGTTCTTCAGACAGTGAAACAGTGCCCACTCTTCGCTCCAAAGAATCATTTTCATACGAGGACCACTGTTTGTTCTGTGGAACAGGAAACAAATATGGCGGAAAGAAAAAACAATTTGGCTTAATTCCTGTTTTGATTAGGTTTTGACAGCACTATTATTAAGGTTTGTGATGACCGTCAGGATGACTGGGCAGAGAAGGTAAAAGGCAGGGTATTGTTTGCACAAGACCTCCATGCAGCTGATGCTGTATACCACCAAGCCTGCAGTGTGAACTTCCAAACAGGAAAAGGCGTTGATGTTAAGAGCCTGTCAAAAAAGCGGAAAGTAGGGAGACCATCGGATACAGTTAGGGCTGATGCTTTACAAAGGGTGACGTCTTTCCTGGAGGAGAACGACGAAGAACAGATGACGATTAATGCTCTAATGAACAAAATGAAGGAGTTCCTGGAGGACACCAATCTGGAACCTTATGGTTTTACTCACATGAAAGAGAAACTTATTGATCATTTTGGAGATAGAATAATAATAACAGAAATCAATGATATTCAAAATATTGTGACATTCCGAGGTACAGTTTCTGTGATCCTGAACGACTTCTATAAACAGCCCAAGGATAGTGATCCAGAAGCGGAGAAGTTGAGACTGATAGAAACTGCGGCCAACCTCATTAAAAGTGATGTTGAGTCAGTTGTACAACTGAAGGACACTTACCCAACTAGTCTTTCTATGAGTGATATCTCAGAAGCTACTAACTATATTCCAGAGTCACTAAGCTTACTACTGAACACCGTTTTTGCTGGAAAAAATAAACGGTTGAAGATGTTCTCATTGGGGCAAGCGATAATGCAGGCTGCCCGCCCCAGAGTTATGACTGCACTATTGCAATTAGGTCTAGGTGTGCAAATGCATTCGCATTTTGCCTCAAGATTTCTGATTGACACACTGAATGCCCATGGATTCTGTAGTTCATATTCAGAGGTGCAAAAATATGAACGGAGTGCAGCTGTCAACCAGGGATTGGACATTCCAGAGTTCCTCCCTGGGCAGTCTGTTCAATATGTGGCCGACAACGTAGATCATGACACTAGGACTCTTGACGGCTCTGGGACATTCCACGGAATGGGTATTATGGCAGTTGTAACACCCAAATGTGATGTCACCTCTGTGGTAAAACGTGTGTCTGTGACAGCAGAGGAGATTGCTGCTGTAGGACACATCAGCATTAAGAAATTCGTATCACTTGGTGATGAACTTGCTAATATCAAGTATGAAGCTCTACCAGAGGAACCCAAACACACGGAAAGCCCCAAGGTAGATTTCCTGTGGAAAACGTCCCTGTCAGTCCGGTTACCAAGACCAGCATGGTCGGGATACATGCAAATGGTAAACAACGGAGACCACCCAGGACAGTCATCCACCATGTTCCTTCCCATGATTGATATGAACCCAAGTGACATGACGTGTGTCAACTCAACTTTACACTTCGTTGCAGAGCATGCCAAGCGCTATGGAGCAACACCAGTGCTCACTTTTGACCAGCCGTTGTGGTTCAAGGCAACTCAAATTGTGGAAACTGCTGGAGAGGACAGTGATCTGCATCCGATTATTTTAAGACTTGGGGGATTTCACGCACTAATGAGCTTTCTGGGTAGCATTGGGCACTTGATGAGAGGAACAGGCCTTCAAGATATCTTGGAAGTGATCTTCGCTGGGAACACTGTTACCCATATTCTCACTGGACACGCAGTTGCTCGTGCCATTCGTGGTCATCTCCTTGTAGATTCCGTCCTTCACATACTTCTCTTCAGCAGCCTGTTGGGGATCAAGTTGTCTTTATCTAATGACAATGTGCCACTGGAATTGGAGACAATAGGGAACCTCTATGATGATCTCCTCTCTGGTGAAATCACGCTCAGTGATGTAGAATCATCTTTGTACCTGCAGGATCTACAACAGAAATTTGAGACACACAAGGACATGTTGGAATCGAGCTACCATACTGCACGTCTGTGACTGCAATACATGGAGATGATAGACATCATGAGGTCATTCATGCGATCAGAACGAATCGGAGATTGGTCCCTCCATCTGGAGACGGTGCAAGCCATGCTTCCGTACTTAGCTGCCTCCGGCCATAACTTGTACACAAAGTCATTGCACCTCTATCTGCAGAAAATGACAAAACTGGAAGACACACACCACAATGTCTAACAACAGTTCACCCAGGGACTACATGTAGTCAGGAGGAGTGACCGCTTCTGGGCAAGGTTGTCTCCAGACCTGCTGATCGAACAGGCACTTATGAGAAGTCTGAAGACGAGTGGAGGTCTCACCAGAGGGAGGGTAATGACGGAAACCCAAAGACTGGTCTGGTGTCTTTCAAGGCCAGTTTGTGCAGAAGTAAACATGGCAATGCAACACCTGACATCCATCACATACCAGACGAGTGAACAGCATAAGGACATATCACAAGCTCGGCAAACAAGGGTGTGCCTGCAAGTCAGGTTGTGGGACGCTGCGCTGTAGCTGCCGCCGGCATGGGCTTCAATGCTCACCTGCTTGTTCTGGGAGGTATATGTCAGAACAATGACTGACAGTGCTGAAGATGGAGATGACAGCGAAATCTGACTGAAAAGGTAACTGGGATTAGGAGTTCTATGATATGTGTGTGCGGAAGGGGGTGGGGGTAGGGGGGGTAACTAATTTTTAACTTTAGGGGGAGGGGGGGTAACTCATTTTTAACAGTTTTATTGGAAAGATTAACCATGAAAACATAGGTAAAGAATTTTTTTTTTTTTTTATTATCTTGATTAGTTAAGAAGTTATGACCATTTGAAGTTGCGCCAAGTTAAAAAAGTGGCAAAATAGTGATGCTTTTTCATTCTGTTATTTCACCATGTTCCACTCCGACAATTCTTTGGGACTTTTAGTATGTTATAAGGAACCTTTTTCCAAGACAATAACACTAGTTTCGTTTCTGTTGCAATTAGTGGTGGGTCCTGGTGTACATTGACTGGACTATTATGGGAAACCATACATGTAGTTATGAATATTACTACCTATACTGATGTCATACATGCACAAAAAAAAAAAAAAAAAAAAAAAAAAAAAAAAAAAAAAAAAAAAAACAGAAATCCAAAAGTTCAACCCTGATAAAAATATTGATCCACTCAAAACAATTTGTGGGACTTTTAGTATATCATGATGGGTACCCTACTGAACAAATCCCAACAGGTTTAGTTTCTGTTGCAATTAGTGGTGGGTTCGGGGAAATATCAGCTAATTTGACTGGACTAGTTGTACCTAGCCCTTATCACCATGTTGCTATCATCCCCAAGATTTCTAAAACATAGATCACGATCAGCATTCCAACACCAGTGTTTTCAGTGCTCTGAAAGGAAAACAAGTTATTCCAGCAAATGTGTATGCTGGAGGATCCTCTTGCCATAATGCTACTGAAGCTCTTTCTTTTCTTATTCTTGACCAAGGTCATCTTTCACCATCAGTGAATATTGCTACTGAAGCCGAATCTGATTTCATTTTCCATGACTCTATCTCTAAATTTTTCGTTGCTACTGAAGCAAAAAAGTAGTATTAAGAGTGATGCAGGCCAAAATCAAACACCTGCAAATCCCCGACCACAGCCCCCTGTTTTGTTAAATTCCTCTGTAGATTCTCCCCCTAAAATCACGAGTGATTTCACCAGTAATTTGTCATCTAGCAAAAAAAAAAAAAAAAATCAGTCTTTGCCTCCACCCACCATAATCAGTCCTGCTATCACCCAAGAAAGAACTGAAATTCCCCCTCAACATCAAAAATGAGTTCGTATTCGACCTATGCCTCAACCTACCATGATCTTAACCCCCACCGGTCTTTCCAATGGGCCAGATCGGTGTAGAATTCAGCCACCCATTTTATCCTCCCATAATAATTCAATATTAATTGCCAACATATCAGATGAAAAGCTAACTTTACCTAGAGGCCTCATCATAGGAGACCTCGAAACATTTGATGAGCTCACCTCCATTGCTGAAGAAAAATATCATTCCCCTGTTTTACCCAACATTCCCGAATTCCTGACTGATCTCCAACATCAACAAATGAACAAGCTCCTACTCGAATTCCGTGATGTTTTCGCGCAAACGTCCATCGAGATTGGAAAAACAACTATGGAGGAACACGCCATCCATACCACAGGACCCCCTCTTCGTCAGCCCTCTTGCAGAAAAAACCCTGTGTAATGACAAAAGGAAGAACAACAAGTCAAGAAGATGCTGGATGCCGGAATCGCCACTCCCTCCGTCAGTCCGTGGTCCTCACCAGTCGTCCTAGTAAAAAAAAAAAGACGGCCCACTAGGTTTTGTGTAGACTACCGACGCCTGAATGACGCCATAATTAAGAAGGATGCAACACCTTTACCTCGAATTGATGACTCCCTGGACTCTCTGCATGGCTCCAAATGGTTTTCCACCCTCGACTTACAAGCCGGATATTGGCAAGTTCCGATCACAGCCGAACATCAGCAGAAAACAGCCTTTTCAACCAGTGGAAGACACCTTTATGAGTTCAACGTGTTGCCTTTCAGATTGTGCAATGGTCCTGCTACTTTCTCCCGGTTAATGGAATCAGTACTAAAAGGACTTACTTGGGAAACTTGTCTGGCATATTTAGATGATGTGATTGTTTATTCTAGTACCTGGCCTGAACATCAAGGAAGACTTCGTCACGTATTACAACGCATCAGGGACGCCGTACTTAAACTCAAGCCTTCAAAATGCGAGATTGCCAGAAACCCGGTAGGATTCTTAGGTCATGTCATATCAGCTCAAGGCATCTCTCCTGATCCTAAGAAATTGTCCGCTATCGGTAGCCAACAACCACCTACCACAGTAAAAGGAATGAGATCTTTCCTTGGATTAGCCACCTATTATCGCCGTTTTGTTCCAAAATTTGCTGAGATCACTCATCCACTCCACCAACGTGACATAAAGACACAGAATTTATATGGACAGCGGAAAGAAATTTAGCTTTCGAAACATTGAAGGAAAGATTGGTACAAGCCCCCACAGTAGCATTTCCTGATTACAAACAACCTTTTCGCTTATACACGGAAGTGTCATTGTATGCCATTGGTGCCGTGCTAGCTCAAATACAAGACGGAAAAGGGCATGTCATCGCCTACGCCAACTCAACCTTGAACACCGCCCAACAACCCTTACGCCGCCACCAAACGTGAATGTTTAGGAATTATCTAGGCCCTTAATCATTTCAGATCTTTCGTATTAGGGGCTAAACTCGATATTATCACTGATCATCAATCTTTTCAATGGCTCAGACGATGCGGAACCAACTCTGCGTTATTAGTGCGCTAGATTGAACCGTTGGAAGAGTATGATTTTGTAATCCATTATCGGCCAGGAAAACTTTATACAAACGCGGACGCTCTCTCTCGACCTGTATCAGATCACCCCCCCCCCCCCCCCCCCACCACCACCCTCACCAACCTCGCCGCGTTACTCCACGCCACATCTACCCCATCATTACCTACTGATGTCGCTCCACCATCCGAACCAATCCCGTTGCAACTATGGGACAAAAAGATAAAACCTAAATGGATTCCTCGTCACATCTCCCAACATATTTGTCGATGGGGAGACCAATTAACCACTGAATCAGGGCATATTATTTTGGAACCAGACATTGCCCAAGAAAACATGATCTCCATTCATGAGGGAAATGGTATACACTTGGGACAGACAAAAATGCGTCAAGTGTTCCAAAATCAATACTGGACAGTAAATCCCTCCGGTATTGCCAAACGAGTAATGGAAGCATGCAAATCCTGTGCAATGGGAAAAGATCGATGCAAGACACCTGGAACTGCCAGCACGATCTCTGCTCATAAACCATGGCAGGTACTCTCCCTAGACGTTATGGGCCCATTTTCACCCAGTCACAGAAAACGATTTATTGTTTCTTTCGTGGACGTCTATTCCAAGTTTCTTGTCGCCTGTCCAACAAAAGATCACTCTGCTGTTACCGTAGCCGAATTACTTGCAACAGAGATTTTTCCTGTTTTGGACTACCTTTGGCTCTCCTATCAGACAACGCACCCGAGTTCACAGGCCAAGTATGGGAAGCCTTCACTGCAAGATGTGGAATAAAAATTAAACATTTCTCACCATATTGGCCACAAGGGAACGCGATCTGTGAGCGTAGTCATCAATCAATAATCAGCTGCGAACACGAATGATTGAATTACAAACATCTGACTGGCCAAGACAGATAAAATGATTCAGTGGAGATTAAATTCATGCCCCAGAGAGGATGGAATTTCCCCGCATGAGCGCGTATATGGCGTCGCCCCATTATTGTTGCCTTTTCGCCATCTTGCCACTCCATCCACCACTCAAATTAAGGTAGATCCCCTCCAGCAATTAAAAAATACCCTGCACACCGCCCAAACAAACATGTTAAGCAAGATACAACCAACATTCAGACTCTGTTTGCCATTGGCGATACAGTTATGGTCACCAAGTTACCTGTCATTAATAAATTAGGACCTCGATATGTAGGCTCATATTCAATTGAAAAAATTCCTTGCCCGTATCAAGTGATCATAAAAAATAACGGGGAATTTAGAACTTATCGTAATAGATTTGTCAGAAAATACTCACCCCTTCCCAGTCAAGATACGTCAACAAAACCTATGCCAGACCAATCACCTACAACTTCAAAACCATCAGCCGTCACCCCGACTAGTCAACATACAGTCCTTATAATACACAGGGGAAGTGAGAGGGTGAGAAAATAAATCAAATAAATATATACAGTAATAATTAGCAACATGCTCTATGACTACTTATCATATTGCATGTATTCAAACACTCAATATTTCCCTACAAGTACCGTAAAGTGGGGTAACTTCGTACTGCGGTGATAACTTCGGACATCGGCGATAATAAGTAATTAGACATTGTCATTATATAATGGAAATGCTTTATTTTTTTATTTTTTTTTTGTGGGGTCCGTTTAGAGAAATGGCAAAGGAAGAGCATGTAAAAGTCCTAGGGAACTGACATGAGTATATGTACACTACAAAAATATTATATACTATATAATTATGACAAAAATATGTACATTTTTCGCTACCCTGCCAAACTTCTATCACCCTGAAGAAATTTGTTTGTATGAATGATGTTGTGACTGATATCATTTTGTAGTAACATTACCAGAGACAACATCCACCAAAGGAAATTTGTTACTTGTATAACGCTCTAGCTAGAACACTATCATTTAACCGATTGTGTTTAAACAAAAAACATGCTAACTTCGGACATGGAACGAAAACAATAGTTTGTTATTATTTGCCCTATGAAAAGCATTCATAATACTTGTCCATCATTAACACGATGGTAAAAGATCAAATAATCATACTCTGAGTCCAAAAACCCATAAAAATATGCTAATATGCTAACCGATTTATGTAGTTCGGATAATTCTGGATATATAATATATATAAATTAGGAGAGGCATATATCTTGTCCAAATTTGTTGTTATCTGCCGACAGAAACACCAACAAATACGTTATACCTATAAAAATGCTCAAATTCATAAAAGTGTATATGCAGTGATATAATATACATACCTATATATTTTCAATAGGCCTAGTTAATTTTCGAGTTATTGATTAGACAGCAGTGGTTATTTTTCCTGCTCAATATTTTCTAGGAGTGAGTTCAATGCCTAACGAGAACAGATCCAAACAGAATACATGTTAAACATCGCATATAACCCCCTCCTATACTGATTATACAGGCCTAAAAGTATTGACTGTGCATTTTCCACTAAAACATCGAACAGGAATAAGCAGCAATAATAAAATATTCATATAAAATAGTAGGAGCCGAAAAATGAATGAAATAAGGACACGAACGTACGTCCGAAGTTCTCCTCCATGTGTTCGGAGTTATCCCAGCTTTCTTGGCAATCATTTTCCATAAGAAATCACCGTATGTCCGAAGTTATCCATACATGTCCGAAGTTTTCAACTTTTCAAGGAAACTTCAGACATCATTTAGGATAAGAATGGCTCTCTTATTATGGGGGATAATTTTAGGAGGCTTCCTGGAATACGGCGCACTATCACCATATATCACTTGACCTAGTTAAATCTCTATAATGTGTTTACACTCAGGAGAAATTGTTAAAAAACATCGACAAATTTCCGAAGTTACCCTATTTTACGTTAACTAAAACAAATGGATGTAGACTAATAATTGGCCACCCCTTCGGGGATCACGGCATCAGGCAATAGATTGATAGATAGGCTAATAATCAGCTAAAACTATTCCAGTACAGTACCTCTATTGTTGTTCTCGGTCTCAATCAACTCCAATTGTGATGTAAGTCCTTGTAGATTCTCTCGACACGTCTGCAGGTCCAATTGGGCGTCATCTAGTAATATAAAAAGCTAAATAAGGAATAATAATATATATTATATTAAGCCCCCCCCCTCCCCCCATACATATTAACTTATGAAAGTTAGGGGTTGCCCGAGTGCCCGGTATTTCCCCCACACCACTCTTTCTCACACTGAGGGACCGTTAGAAGTCGGAGGAATTTGGGATTGCCATCAACCGACAGATTATGATCTAACTTACCTAACTTACTGACCTCAATATGACGCAAATCGCGTCATAAACTTATTATTGAGCTATTTCAGTAAGTTTATATGACGCGATCACGTCATATGATACTTTTGGGCGAAACCGCCATATGACGCGATCGCGTCATATGCGACGGAGGTGGTTAAATACAATGCCTATTTATATAAGTAATAAATATTAAATATTATAAAGAATAGGCCTACAATGCCAAGTCAACATGATTACTCTACAAATGTTGTATTTATAAAACTTCTACATTTCACACATTATGTATATAATTATAGTAATACATGTACACCCAGAAGTGAAAGTCCCTGGCTAGGGGTTACCCCCTACTCCTACTACCCCAGAAGGTAGGAACGGGGTGGTGACTGCCCTTTCCCCCTTACTACTCCTAACCCAGACAGTAGGGATGGGGTGGTGCCTGTCCGTCACCCATTCCCTCCCATGAAGGGAACAAACTACCCCAACCCCAATGCCAGACAGGAGGTTGACACACACACACACACACACACACACAGCCCGTAGCCTAGTAGGTAGAGCTCTCGTCTCACACACGAGGGGTCGGGGGTTCAATCCCCAGCCGGGCGGAGACAAATTGGGCTTGTCTCCTTTCATGTGTTAGCCTCAGTTCACCTAGCTGTAAATAGGTACCTGGAATAAGTGGACGACGTTGTGACGTCCCATCTGGGGTTGGAAAAAAAGGTACAAGGCGAGATGGGTATCATATGGTTCACCTAAGCTGATGGCTACCTAAGCCTTCGGGCGAGACGGTACCGTCTATAGTGAGAATGGTACCATACAGATCCACCCTAAGCCTTCGTTTCCGATGTCGCCAATTGGCTAAATACAGACTACACACACATCCACAGCCATTCCAACAGTACATAAAACACTTAACATGCATTTCACGCAATACATTCCCAGTTAAGGAGGCGCGATAATAATGAGCTTAGCTCGCATTGCGTGGATTCCCCTTGACGAACAAGTAACTGAGTAACTGAGTAACATACACACACACACACACACACACACACATAAGAAATATCCAAACTTTTAAAGCAAATTTGGATAAATGTAGAGAGAGAGACACGACAACACGAGCTTAGGCTCAAATCCTGTATACTATAATTAGGTGAGTACACACACACGTCTTTGACAATCACTCATTTAAGATATATAAGGACCCTGGAGGACAAGGGGCGAATGCGCCAATACCTTACTTTCGAGTTATGAGTGTTTAAAGTCTGGAATAGGTGGCATACATAGAATATTACAGAATAGCATGTTATTATATACCATTAGAATCCTCTGGAAGAGACATATTGATAGAAAATAAAAACAAATTAAAAAAACATAATTAAAACAAAAACAAACGCACAATAGATATATATTTTTTTTTAATCCTATAGTAATTATTGTTCAATCTGCTTGAAATTTAATCCTGTATTATATGTCCATGAAACTAAGATACTGTTAAATTTTCAGCCAAAAAAACGTGCAAACGCGCGTGTCATTGGCCGGGAGGCGGGCCTTTAACCCGGGGAATGCTAGCTGGCCGCTCATTGGCTTGAGCGCGCGGGAACATTCGCCCCTCCACCTCCTACAATCCATACCTCCTCCGCCGCTACACAAGGTCGAAACAAGGGATTTAGAACCTAGGGTACTGAGCCCGCATGGGTGGGAATCGCAAAACGCTCTTCACACGCTCTTCACCACGTGATTTTCAGTGCTTCCATCTATCGGGAACGAGTCCTAACTCAATTTTGCTCATGGTGGCACATTCGCCCCTTGTCCTTTTAAAGTACCAGCAGCTGATCAAGTCGTTTAAGGAGAAGTCATCAAGGATCATCGTCTCAGGAATCGTCCCCCGGCTTGGTGTAGAGAGCCGATTTTACAACATAGCCAGAAGCACAAATCATTGTCTAGCAAACCTCTGCAGGAAGGAAAACGTGGGATTCGTCGACACCTGGGACAATTTCTACTACGATGACTATTTGTTTTCGGACGATGGAGTTCATCTGAACCAGGTGGGAGCAGCACGTTTTGGGCGTCTTCTCAACGATGCGGTGAAGGATTTTCGGAGAAGAAATCGACTCAGCACAGGACAACCAGGAAGGAGGACCGAAGACAGCGACGGCGGCAACCTGCGAAGGAATTAAATGCTAATCTGTCAAGAACCGCGAATTTGGATAAAGCTCCACCAACACGACCCAAATTCAAAACCGCCAGGGATAACGACCGAGGACCGATGTCAGCCATGAATGTAAATGTAGATCCGATCAGAACCAAAAATTTGATTAAAGAACGTTCTGTGAGTTCTAAAACCGCAACTTTAAAGGTTTTCTATGCAAACGCTCGTAGCATACGCAATAAATTTTCAGATTTAGAGGAACTAGTGTTTACTGAAAATTATGATGTGATTGGTATAACAGAATCTTGGCTCAATACAGTAGATAGAGACTTTTTAGCAGAGTATTCACTTCCCGGTTATGTAATGTTTGAGAAAAGCCGAATAAATAAAAATGGAGGTGGCGTTTTATTTTATATCAAAGAAAGTCTTAACCCGACCCTCTTGTCAAAACCTCAAATTGTGAACGTCGACACATCTTTTCTGCTAATAAAGAATAATAAAGGTACAAAAATAATACTTGCATTAATATACAGACCTCCAGCTCAATCAGTGCAAACTGACCGAGAAATTTATGAACAAATTGCAGATGTAAGTAACTCACAAGATACCGTATTTTTTGGCGGCTTTAATTTACCTGTGACCAAGTGGGGCGATACTCTTACTTCACACTCCGGACATGACTTGTATACGAACTTGGAAGAGAGTTCGCTTTATCAATTTGTTCGAACACCGACCCGTGGTAATAACGTTCTTGACATTGTACTTGCAACAAAAGAAGAATTAATAGAGAATTTGAATGTTGGTGATGAATTCAGTAACAGCGATCATCGTACGATAACTTTCACTTTAAACTTTACAAGTAACGAACCAAATAGTAGCATCGAAAAAGTCCCTAATTTCAAGAAAGCAAACTTTCATAAACTTAGAGCTATGTTTAAAGAAACTGACTGGAGCTTTTTAATTAACAATAACGACATAAATACATCTTGGAAGTTATTCGAAACCACTTACCTAAAAGCAGTGCAAGACTGCATACCATCGAAAATACGGCGTCCAGGCCATAATAATAACCCCAAATGGTGGAATAAAGATATTTCAAACTGCCTGCTTGCTAAAAAATTTGCTAATGATAGATTAAAATCCTCACAAAATGACGAAGAACGGGTGAAATTTGTAGAGCTACGACGCAAAGCCAAAAAGTTAATTAAGCAAAGTAAAAAGACCCTAGAGTTACATAATGCGAATCAAAGAAAAACAAGCCCGAAAGAATTCTATAGTTATATCAGAAAGAAAAAAGTAGTTACTTCAACTGTTGGACCGTTAGTCGATGAAAATGGAGAATACACCAAAGGCGAAATACAAATGAGTAATGCCCTCAATACCTTCTTTGCATCAGTTTTTACAACAGAAGACCTCAGTGATATCCCTACACCATCGCCGATTCAGATTGATAATTCAGATGTTCTAAGCAATATCACCATTACAGAGAGAGAAGTATTGAATTGTTTAGATAAACTCAAGGTAAATAAAACGCCTGGACCTGATACAATCTCGCCTAGAATTCTAAAGGAAGCTAAGGATGAGCTCTCCAAACCACTGACATTACTATTCAATAAATCCTTGCAGTCTGGAACTATGCCTGATCAGTGGAAGATAGCCAATGTAACACCGATATTCAAAAAAGGCAGCCAATCCCTACCCAGTAACTATCGTCCAATTAGCTTAACCTCAGTTGTATGTAAAATGCTAGAAACGGTCATAAGAGACAGACTCGTAAATCACTTAGAGGAAAATAACATACTTAACCCTTAATTAGAGGCTCACCACATAAGTCGAGTTAAATAAAGCTGGACTATGTGGCGGCGCTCGACATAGGTCGAGTGGCAATTTCAGCACGTAATGTTGCTGAGAGAGAGAGACAAGTGGTGGCAGGAGAGTAGCGAGCGTATGACTGCTCCAGACCACCGCGGCGAACATACTGACATGAATCCCAGCTCCCTCCTCCCTCTCTCACTCGCTATATAAGGAATTGTATCGGGAAAGTGGCTAATTACATGCTTTTTGCACTCGCGTTGCACGGTTATTGCAAGAAAACTAGCCATCATAAAAGGATCGTTATGGTGTCATTCGAAAGCTCTGTTTATGCCCTTTCAGGGATAGGTACTTGTTTTACGTTCTGGGTCTTATTTAGGCATGAAAATGATCACGTAAACAGCCCTATTTTGGCTAAAAACACCCCGCTGGGCGGTACATATAAATAAACCGCATAGGCCGCTCGTAAGGTGTTAAAGATACTCAACACGGCTTTCGTAAAAAACGTTCCTGTTTAACAAACCTCTTAGACTTCTTCCACGATATCCTCAACCTCTACGATGAGAGTAAAGCTGTAGATATTATATACCTTGATTTTCAAAAGGCCTTTGACAAAGTTCCCCACAAACTTTTACTGCTAAAACTAAAAGCGCATGGAATACAAGACGGTGTGTTGAAATGGATAGAAAATTGGCTCAGCGACAGAAAGCAAAGAGTAGTCATAAACGGTAAGGCATCTAAATGGACCAATGTAAGTAGCGGGGTACCCCAGGGATCGGTACTAGGACCAATTCTCTTTCTAATTTACATCAACGACATAGATGAGGGTCTCACCTGTACAATCTCAAAATTTGCTGACGATACAAAAATTGCAAATAGCGTACTCTCAAAAGATCAAGTTGACGATATGCAACACAATCTAGATAAATTGTCACATTGGGTCCAAATTTGGCATATGAGTTTCAATGCGGATAAATGTAAAGTACTACATATCGGATACCTAAATGAGAAAGCAAACTATTCGATGAATGGCACTCAGCTTAAGAATGTAAACAGAGAAACCGATCTGGGAGTTACAATATCGAGTAACCTAAAACCGAGTCAACAATGTTCAGAAGTTGTTAAGAAGGCAAACAAAATAATTGGCTTTATAGGCAGATCATTTGAGCATAAATCCAATTCCTTAGTCCGCCCTCTTCTGGAATACTGCGTTCAATGCTGGTGCCCTTATTACCAAAAAGACATAAACAAGCTAGAACGAGTTCAATGTAGAGTTACCAAAATGATACCTAGCCTAAAGAACAAACCATACGAAGAGCGTCTTAGATAATTAAATCTATTTCCTTTAACCCAGCGCAGATTAAGAGGTGACTTAATTCAAGTGTTCAAAATCATCAAAGGCATCGACAATATGAACTGTAGTAATTACTTCACTATCGACCAATCTAATTACACACGGGGAAACGGATGCAAAATTATTGGTAAATCTTTTAACTCACACGAATCTAAGAATTTCTTCTTCAATCGAGTTGTCAACTTGTGGAATGAGCTTCCCCGAGACGTTATAGACTGCAGCACCGTTGATTCATTTCAATTCCGCCTAGACAAATATCTCCCATCAAACCCTGCGACTGACTGCGTTTGTAAATGAATAATTTATTTTATCCTCCCCTGGAAGTGGGTGGTGGGAGGTGGTTGAGGGTGTGGTGGAGGGAAGGCAGAAGGGTAAGAGACTTGTCACACAAATATGGAACCGATTGGTAAAATCGTTTCACCGCCACAGATTTTATTTGTTTTCCTTCTGACGGGACCGACAGTCAGCGAGTGGGTGGGAGGAGGGATTTGGGATTTTTGTGGTGGGTAGCCAAAAGGGTAAGGTACATGTGGTAAACATATGAAAGCCATAGGTGCAGTCGTTTCGCTGCTACGATTTTGTTCTCGGCGAGGACGTATATATACGTCCCTGGCACTAGGCGTGACAACACCCTAGGACGTATAATATATACGTCCCTGGCACTCAGCGGGTTAAGTAGGGGGTTGAGTGCTTGTATATATATATATAGCTTCAATGATAAGGAGACATCTGGATTCGGTTTCTTTATCTATTATGGAGGTTTTGTTATCAAGGTGTTTATGGGTTAGTTGAGGGTGGTCAGGGCTGTTATAATGATTTTTGTTGGCGCCAGATTGAAGGTATAAAGGAGTACAAAGGAGTACAAAGGAGTACAAATGAAATCAAGCAACAACAGGTCAAGTGACCCTTCTAGGCTGCTTGTCCTCCAAAACACTGAGGATCAAGTGTCAAAACAGTGGTTTAGCATGGGTAAGGGAACATTGGAAAGGGAACTACTGCCCTGGAACTAATGTCCGTGGCAGGACTAGGAAGTTAGTAGGGGACATATGGGTTAGTAACTGAGGGGAGGATAAAATAAATGAATTAATTTACAAACGCAGTCAGTCGTGGGTTTGATGCGAGATATTTGTCTATGCGGAGTTTAAATGAATCAACGATGCTGCAGTCTATAACGTCTCGTCTCGGGGAAGCCCATTCCACAAGTTGACAACTCGATTGAAGAAGAAATTCTTAGATTCGTGTGAGTTAAAAGATTTACCAATAATTTTGCAACCGTTTCCTCGCGTGTAATTAGATTGGTCGATAGTGAAGTACTTACTACAGTTCATATTGTCGATGCCTTTGATGATTTTGAACACTTGAATTAAGTCACCTCTTAATCTGCGCTGGGTTAAAGGAAATAGATTTAATTCTCTAAGACGCTCTTCGTATGGTTTGTTCTTTAGGCTAGGTATCATTTTGGTAACTCTACGTTGAACTCGTTCTAGCTTGTTTATGTCTTTTTGGTAATAAGGGCACCAGCATTGAACGCAGTATTCCAGAAGAGGGCGGACTAAGGAATTGTAAAGGGTTAGGATAACGTCTTTGGATTTATGCTCAAATGACCTGCCTATAAAGCCAATTATTTTGTTTGCTTTCTTAACAACTTCTGAACATTGTTGACTCGGTTTTAGGTTACTCGATATTGTTACTCCCAGATCGGTTTCTCTGTTTACATTCTTAAGCTGAGTGCCATTCATCGAATAGTTTGCTTTATCATTTAGGTATCCGATATGTAGTACTTTACATTTATCCGCATTGAAACTCATTTGCTAAATTTGGGCCCAATGTGACAATTTATCTAGATTGTGTTGAATATCGTCAACTTGTTCTTTTGAGAGTACGCTATTTGCAATATTTGTATCGTCAGCAAATTTTGAGATTGTACAGGTGAGATCCTCATCTATGTCGTTGATGTAAATTAGAAAGATAATTGGTCCTAGCACCGATCCCTGGAGTACCCCGCTACTTACATTGGTCCATTTAGATGCCTTACCGTTTATGACTACTCTTTGCTTTCAAAGAGTGCTGAGCCACTTTTCTATCCATTTCAACACACCGTCTTGTATTCCATGCGCTTTTAGTTTTAGCAGTAAACGTTTAGCTTTAGCAGTAAAGGTGGAGGGTAAGACGACGGCGAGTCTGGGTAATACCGATATATGTTTTACGGGGTCCACAGTCCCTGTTGGTACACGAATGTTGGCATATCACATGATCCATATTCAGCTGTTTATTGTCGTTAGCAGGGCGGTTACGAAGTACAAGTTGGGTGGTTTTGGTGGATTTATAATATATGATTAATTTGATGTTGCTATCAGTGTTGGTGGGCTGGACATTCTTCAGTATGATGTCTCTTTTTACTGCTTCGTCTGTTAAGTAGTCAGCAAAGGACATGAATATTTATAGAATATTTTGATGTCCTCTGGGCTGGTGGTGTTGGGGGCTTCGTTGTTGTACCATTTTTCCATGTTTCTTTTGGTGGTTTTATCGACGTCGGAGTTGGAGTAGCCGTTGTTTATGAGGACTTGTGTAAGGCGGTGGAGTTCATGGTGGGTGTCCCGTCAGGAGGAACAGTGAGAGAGAGCCCTCCTGAAGTAGGCAGAGATGGTGGAGGTGTGGTACCTTTTGGGGCACTCACTTTTGCCGTTGAGGCAGAGTCCATTATTTGTCGGCTTCCTGTAGATAGTAGTTTTGAAGCCTGCATCTTGCTTGGTGACTAGGATGTCAAGGAAGGGTAGTTTCCCTTCAGTTGTCTCCTCAAAGGTGAAATTGAGTCCTGATGTGTTGAATCGTTGCTGAAGTTCTCGAAGTTCTGTGGTGTCCTTCACCCGCACGAAGATGTCATCGACGTAACGGCAGTAGATGGAGGGGCGGTGTGTTGCCAGGAAGTCCTCCTCGATAGTGCCTATGACATTTTTTGTAAAGAGGACACCTAGGGGGCTGCCCATCGTCACACCATCTATCTGACGGTACATGTGTGCTCGGGGACAGATGAAGGGAGCTTCTTTGGTGCATAGCTGCAGCAGCGATTGGAGGGTGTGTTCAGGGATGTCTAGAGGTGGGGAGGCAGTAGAGTGGTATACCCGATGTATGATGATATCGATCGTCCTATCCACTGGTACATTAGTGAAGAGGCTTTCGACATCGAGTGAGGCTATTATGTTATTGTCGGTCGGTGGGGCATCACGAAGGATTTCTAGAAAGTCCGTAGCGGAGGATAGGCTGTATTGAGAGGGGGAGTACGGCGTCAGGAGGTTCTTGAGGGTCTTAGCTATCTGGTAAGTTGCCGTCGGGATTTGCGAGATTATTGGTCTGAGGGGGTTTTCCGGCTTGTGGGTTTTTACAGTGTCGTAAGCGTATCATACGGAAAATTCACCGACGAGTTTTCTTAGGTGGATTCCGCCAGTCTTGTTGTTAATGGATGTGATGATGGTGTTCGCCTTCCTTTTAATTTCATCTGTGGGGTTTCGGGTTATTCTCTGGAATTTTGTCTCATCGTGTAGGATAGAGTCCATTGTCTGAAGGTATTTTTCTTTGTCATGGATGACCAGGCATGGGGCTTTGTCTGCTCGTCTTATGATGATGTTGGGGTTTTCCTGTAGTTGTTTAGCTGCCGGGGTATGTTGTTTATGGAGGATCTTGCTATGGTGGGAGCCACCGGTTTTGACAGCTTCGGTTAGTAGGGCTGGTTGTAGGGCAGGAGTGGTGGTGACTTTCTTGTTTTTCTCCAGGCGTTGGATGTCATCCAGCATCACCTCCATTTCCATCCTCTTCCGGTGGGGATTGGGTTTGACTATGTAGTGGCAGTTCAGGCCCAAGTTCAGTAGGTTCTCCTGGTCTTTGGTGAGAATGGTATCGGTGATGTTTATGTAGCCTCAAGTCGGTTTCGGGAATTTTATGTTGCCCCTGTATAGGCGGGAGAGCTTCTTGATGGTGGTGTTCTCAGTCTTTCGTTGGTGTTGGTCCTCAATTTTCTGGAGCTTCCGGTTGATGTTGTCTCGGAGTTGGTTTGGTATGTTTTCATTTCTCTATTTTTCTAGTAGGGCATCACACTCTTCTGCTAGGTTATGGGCAAGTATAAGTTTTTCTGCTGCTTCCTCCTTCACAAGTTCAGCTCGGAACTGCAGGTTGCTTTCACGTCGTCTGGCGTTCTCATTATGTAGTTGGAAGTTAGTGTAGCCAGCTAATATATTTTCTTGAAGGCATGTGAGATTTAATACAACAGCATAGTTAGCATTAATATGTTTTTTATTTAGAGATTCAATGTCTGGTGCAATTTTTCGTTGTCGGTCATTCAATTGGTACAATAAAGAACCGAAGTTATCAGCAGGTTGTGGGGTGGTAGAGGTTGTACGAGACATTGAATCTCTAAATAAAAAACATATTAATTCTAACTATGCTGTTTAATTTAATCTTACATCCCTTCAAGAAAATATATAACCTGACTACACTAACTTCCAAATATATATTTAATAGTGGCCCCTCCATCATTGATGATGTTGCCTATTAGCATAATAGTCTCCATTCAACACCCACGTCGGTAGTTTGAATCAACCGCCGCGGGGAAGAAAAAGAGTCATCTTCATAAGTGCAACGCAACTTCTCTTATGGAATCGTCACAGATTGGGTACCCACTACGAAAAAACTTTCGTAAAAAATAAGAGAAAAAGGATTTTGTTTTATCCTTTAACACTGTTATCAACAAGCTTCCCACATTCGGTGGATTTTCTTGTGTTGTGGCTTCTTACCGTCTCTCGCCAAGCGCAACAATTCGTCCTTCTCTTCCCCGCGGGCCAACCGTCAATTCTAGTGCCCCAGAGCTCCGGCTTCATTCGACGTTCGCTCTCCTCTAGTGAGTCCTTACTCATTTGTATATATCTGGGGGTTATTGAGCAAGGTTTAGATTTGCTAGCACGGGTTGTGTATTGTTGGCCCGCAGGAAGTGTTAAATTAGGGTACTTTCAGGCACTTACTTGTTGTGTTCATTCTTGTTACCACACGCGTGGTTTTAATTGTTGCTATGCGCCTTAGTTTTAGCTTTTCCTTTAGTTAGGAGGCTCTTTTATTCGTCGCTAGCTGTTCCTTAGTCTAGCTTTGGGTCTTGGGACCCCGTCTATGTCTTTTTAGCAGATGCGCCGGGTTAAGGTTGTCACACGTGGTTGTGGGACCTTCCGGCGTCCGTGCCTGCTGGGTGGTCCCGTTTGGGGGCTTTCCCTGAGCCTTTTGTTAGTTATTTTGCTTTTCCTTTAGTTAGGAGGCTCTTTATTCATCGCTAGCTGTTCCTTAGTCCAGCTTTGGGTCTTGGGACCCCGTCTTTCTCTTTTTAGCAGACGCGCCGGGTTAAGGTTGTCACACATGGTTGTAGGACCTTCTGGTGTCCGTGTCTGCTGGGAGGTCCCATTTGGGGGCTTTCTCTGAGTCTTTTGCTCTGCTATCGCTGCTCTTTCGTGTTTATTCGTTTTGAAAGTTATTTTCTCATGAATATGCCTTTAGGTTAGCTTTTGAGGGGTATAATTAATTTTTCTCTATGTGTGAATTATTTTGTGTCCCCTTTTCTTGCGCTCCCTGTGGGTTAGTGTTGCACACTTCCCGGGAGTCCAAGGAGACGTCCTTACGTTAGGATTGGTTTGAGAGTAAGGGTGGTTTTCACTCGTTGTTCTGCTTTTTCACCGAGTGAACTCCTCTCTTGACCCGCCGGCCTCGGTTCTGCGACCTTGGGTCCGTGCCGCCGTGCCGCCATGTGGTTTTGTTCCTCTTTCCCCCTGTCTTGTGATCTTTGTGGTAGTGTGCCACTATCCCTCCTTCCAGCGACCTGGCATGGCCGGCGGAAAGGGACATTTTCTGCAAAGGTCAGGATTTGGGAGTGCCGCTAGGCCCATTGTTGTGTTTACCCCGTTTTTTACGGCGGCTGTGTGTGTAAATGTACCGGCGCCTGCTAGCAATTATTTATAATAGCACGGAGATACCCGCCGCCAACTGGCCTAAACAATGGTGACTCATGTCATAGGATGGCATTCCGTCTTTTGTGTGAAGTCGACGCCTCTCAGAGATTTTTTGGACGGTTTCTCCGGCCGTTTTTCTTAGCAGGGCCGCCGAGTTCTATTTTGCATATAGTTAAAAAACTCTCCGAATGTCCCGGCGTTTGGGCTTACCTACATACCTCCCGACGGGAAGTACTACTTCCTAAAGGGACCTTGTACTTGGCCCGCCGAGGGAACTCGCCCTGATCGTTCGCCGAGCGCAATAAGACTTACCCTCTCTGACATATGAGCGAGTTTAAGCCTTTTTCACGGGCATCCTCGGTGTCATATGAATATACAAGGGCTAATCGCTCAGTGATTCCGCCATGGTGAGGAAGTCTATATACCCAGGACCTCCGGCTTCATCGCCCTGCGGCGATACAGTTAAGAAGGTCAGATTATATGCTATAATCTTTACGGTTCTTGGGCCAGTGACACTAATCACAGATAAGCAGTTTCTACACCAGATAATTCCAATAGTTGACAGGATCAGGTCCGGTCGAAGGTTAGAATAATAGTGACTATTTTTCTAACTTCCCGGCGGACTTGCACTAGCATGATTAATAACACCTCTCAGGTTATCCTTATGAGCATTGATTCCTGGAAATTCTTTCCAGATCAGCACGGCAAGAGACCATCCCGTTCCCGGTGTGGGGAAGGGAAAAAGGGGGGGGGGGGGGGTCAGTGGTTCAGTCAAAATTTTCACTTTTGCCTCCACACATACCTCCCCTTTTGAATTTTAACATTTTGATTAATTGCACTCTAAGACTGCTACAGGCTGCATCTAAGTTTGCCTCTGGAATTCCCAGCAATGCCCGGTGGGCATAGATCCTTGTGCGGACTGGGTGAGTTTCTGTATAGATCATTCGGGCCTTGCGGCCATGATCGATAGATACCTAAATGGCCACAGTATGGAAATTGTTTACAGTTGCTAACTTTCAAAACAAATGTCCTCAGAATCAGGGATATCGTTGCATCTAGGCAACCAATAATACTCACCACTTAGCTGAGCAATTAGCCATTGGCTATGACTCAGACCCAGTGAGGTAACACCTGACACCCCCCCCCCCCCCGCACCCCCCCATACAAGAACCCTCCAGGCTTCGCCGGACATCGTTCTAGATTGAAACTCCCGAGTAATGGAACCTAGGTCGCCGGCAAGGGTAAGTCAATTTTTCTTTCCTTAACAAATCTAAGGTAAGAGGGGTCGATCAGTATCTCAATTAATGGTTCCTGCATTTAATTAAGCCAGTCATACGGCTCATAATTGTCATGAAGTTAGACCGGCGAGACAGCTCTTTTGTTTCAGCTGAACTTCAGCCAGCGAGACGGCTCTCTCTCTTATCCTAAAATAAAGTAAAAAGATGCAATTTGTTTTACCTTCTTTTGTTCACGAATCTGTAATAGGTTACGAGATCTTACGGATAACGAATTTGGATGCATTCAGCTGCAATTTAACGACATAACTCTTACAAGTACAACGTGTTATTTTATACTGCCTGTGCATGGACCGTTTTACAAGCTTATCTGTAGACATCAGCTTGCTTGGTATCTACAGGGGATTTCCTATTATAGGTACAGTTGGTCAAGGATGAAAGTATAAATTTTTTTCGTCTGCTATAGCCACACATAGTTTGTCATGTTGGCAGCCCTGGTAGCCATATCTCAGAGCCCGCTCACCTTATATAGGGTGTTTAAAAACGTGTTCCTGGACTTAGTTGTCAGACGGAAATATGAATATATTGCTCTATAATCTTTGACGTGAATATCACTTCGGAGATATTAAACACTTAATGTTATTGATAGATATACAAGAAATGCGAGAGTGAAAACGAAAATCAAAACGTCTACCTATATACGATATTTCAGTGGAATACAGGTCCATTTTCACACGTGGTAATATGTGGCTAATAATGTATAGGTATAGCGATATCAATGTTGCAGTTGGTTTGCAGGTGTTCTGCTGATAAAAATTAAAAATAATAATAATAAATAAATAAATAAAAATCACAAGTAAAGCCTCATTATGCTTCGAGGACTGACTCATAAAACAATGGCGCTCGCAAGATGAGTAAAATTGCTGGATCATTATCCTATTGAACACACAGGCTTCCTTACGTCCACGTTTAGGAATTAGATTTTTGTGTATCTAAAGTAGACGAATATGGAGTGGCTATAAAAGATATTACGATATACACTTAACATTATAACATTCATAATAAATAATGAGTAGAAAGAGGATTCTAATTATACTTGTTAATTAATAAGTAGGTAAATATTGATATTTCACTTTCATCCCCAAGACTGGATTATATGTGATCCAAAGGGCAATGAAACGGAGGCGAGCGCCGCGGCTACGCGCTGTTCCAGCGTATGCCCCCAGCTTTGTTTTGCTATCTCCATAACAGTATTTAGTCACCCTGAAGGTTTATGAATAATTCTCTAACTTTTGATATTTATGGAAACGCTTTTTCGAAGCACTCCGTATATTAATTAATGTATCAATATAATAAACCCCATGTGTGTTGGGATGGTTTGGGCTAGTGGAAAGGCTGTCATGGCTGCCAACATGACAAACCATGTGTGGCTATAGCAGACGAAAAACTGAATACTTTGTTACGATCGGGTCTCGTATAAATCAGTGGCTCTCATACATTGGACTAGACTGGCATAAATGCAACAACGGAAACGCTAGATCCAACCCCTGATATATAATCCCGTCGAACAAAGAACACATATACCCTCCAGAGTTATATCTGCGATAGCGGGGTATCTTAACTCTCAGTATCTATGTGCTTCTACTATAGGCTGATGTTCTCTGAAACAGCCTATTACCTATAACATATGGTTGCTTAGTTATGGTACACAAGGAAAAGATAGTTAACTTAATTAAATCACAAGAGTGATCTAATGCAAACAAGAAGAAGGTTTACTTAACGTTACTTTAATCAATAATATCTGTCACTCCTTTATGAAAGAAAGTGTTGTAAAGTCCTCAAGCACCGAACAAGGAATCTTCTGAATAATGTCGGATGCTACAAAGAAGAACGTATCGGAAATGGAACCACAAAATAGCAGGAGGCAGGACAATGCACGTGTAGGTTAAATACACAAAAAGGCTGGACATATAATGTTATTGGACACAAGAATATTATAAGCGGTGCAACAGTAATAATGCTCGCCACGAAAAAGTAGTACTCCTATTAACAAACCCGGTCTATGCTGGTTGTGTCTCTCTACAGCAACCTAGACCTCAAAATGCTTGTGTAAAAATAATGGGTATGCATAAAAGAGTATATGATCTAATCCAGCTAATGTCTACCCGGGTTAACAAAGTCTAGCTGGGATTCGCAAAGGTACAGAATTCTGGTGGAGCAAGGCAGCTCCTAGCCTAGTGTGGACCTTGGGACTGTGCGGCCTGATTACGTTAATATGAAGGGGTGCTCTCTTGAGGATTCTCGATCACAAGTATCGAATATCCTCCTGGCGACCCTCAAAAGTAAAAGCAAATAGAGTTAGAACAGTGTTGGGTGGATTAGGCAAGCAGCCCTCACGCACTACACAGTCTAAACTCCAAGGTATACAGACAAAAGATCCACCCAGGTAACCCACAGAATCCGTAGTGTCGTGCAGCTCAAAAGTAGCCTACACACAGTGAAAACACCAACAGCAAGGTACCTGATCCCTAGTCTAGCATTATTTAACCCTGTAGAAACATTAGTGATTGATGGAGACAGTCTGAGCAATACAATCTCCCAAAAAGACAATGACTATCTTCAACCTTAACCTAGTACATAAGAAATGTGAGATCCAGCATATAATACAGTCTGGCCACCAATTCAAGGTGTGGATGCAGAGAACCAGAGGGGAATTGATATTAATAATAAAAGGTGAGGAAGTAGTGGAAATGATAGAGGCAGTAGGAGAGAAAGATTCTAAGACAAGAGTGTGGAACACTTCATGGGAGATGCTTAGAGTATGCTGTCTGGGAAGGATCTGACAAGGATATTCCCAGGGACCTCCTGGCTGGAGTCCCAGTTCGCAGGAATGGCACGAGGGCGCGCGACAGTCGCCCAGTAAGCAGCCGCCTAGTAGGCAGTGTTAGGCAGGAGGCAACGAATCACGCGAGGCCTATGTAAGGGGGCCAGCCACGCGCCGCCCTCCCTACCAAGTCACACCACCTGGTCTCTCTCTCTCTCTCTCTCTCCCGCTCGCCTTCCCATCATTCAACTACTTAACACAATACTTTCAATTGACTAAATAAAATAGAAAGGATTGTGACAGACGGAAATAAAGAACAGTTCTGAACTGTCTGCAACACAAGCTTTCTCAAGAAGGAAAGTACACAATGATAGATAGACTGTAGCTATATTCTCTGCCCTGGCGAGTCCTAGCGAGTAAGCCATGCGTTTCTGGGGGAAGCGGTGAGCGTCACACCCCAACCAAGATTTTTAAGAGGCTCCAACTATGAGCTCTAAATCTGACACGCAGAACCCATACAAAATTTGCCACTCCTAGCCACCCAGCGACAATGAAACGTAAAGCACAGTTCTCATCAAAATAACACATTATAAAAATTAAAAACCCCTCCCAACACAATAGATTAAATCACATAGTTATGCTCATAAGAGGGAGCTTCACTAGCCCAGCCTTCTGAGAGGAGTACAACTCTGAATTTCCGCTATAACATACTTAAACAAAATTCAACTATCAAAGAAAGAGTTTTTATAGGATTTTTATATTTTTTTCATGTTTATGGCGGCTGCACTACAGGGCAAGCCTAGTTTTTTTCTTCTAAACCAACACAGCAACTCCTACTTTACGACCCAATACGCTGGGCTACACACGCGAGCCAACAAGCACCAGACGTAAACATACTAATCAAACCAAAGTAGGAGGCTACCCTTGTGATGATCTACCCCGGGTCTTCCACCCTCGATAAGCAATCTGCAATCACATTCTCAGAACCGGCAATATGGCGTATGTCTAGGTTGTATTCCTGCAACATTAATGACCATCTGGTCAGCCTCATATTCCGGTTATGGAATTGATTCAGGAACTTGAGGGGGTGATGGTCGGTGTAGATCACCACAACTGGTCCATAGGCTGGAACATACACCTCAAAGTGCCTGAGTGCTAGCACAATCACCAGCAGTTCCTTCTCAACTACGGCTCTTCTGTGCCGAGTTGAACTTTTTTGAGAAGAAACTGACTGGGTGCTCCAGCCCATCAACGTCTGATTGCATCAGAACGGCACCAGCCCCCACACCACTGGCATCAGTTGCCAGCTGGAATGGTCGGCTAAAGTCCGGGGCCCTGAGGATTGGGTGAGTACACAACAGGTGTTTTACTAGCAAAAAAGCCCTCTCACACTCAGGCGCCCACTTAAACTTTCTATCTTTGGCCAATAGGTCCGTCAGAGGAGCCAGCACAGTAGAATAGCCCTTTATAAAGCGGCGGTAGTAACCAATCATGCCCAAAACCTCATGATCTGTTTCTTGGTGGACGGCCTGGGGAAGTGGTTAATAGCCAATATCGTGTTCTGTGGGGGGCACACCTGGCCCAAACCCACAATGAACCCCAGATACTGCACGGTAGCCCGCACAAAATCACACTTTCCCAGGTTGACCACCAAGTTTGCCTCGCTTAATTTCTTAAATAGGGATTCTACATGTTCACATTGGCTCTCGAAATCGTCATCGTAGATAATGACGTCGTCCAGGTACACGGTACAGTTCGGAATGTCAGCCACCAACTCATTCATCAAGCTTTGGAAGGTCGCTGGTGCGTTCTTTAGACCGTACGGCATGACATTACAAAGATATGTAGCATCATCCACCACAAAACCACACACCTCTTTCGCCCGTTCAGACAAAGGCACCTACCAGTAACCTTTTACCAGGTCCACCTTGGTCAAGAACTTGGCCCTGCCAATCTTGTCTACACAGTCATCGACCCGGGGAAGAGGATATGGGTTGGTGGGAGTCAAGCCGTTTAGCCTGCGGTAATCAACACAGAAGCGCACCTTGCCATCCGGCTTCGGTTGCAGCGTTACGGGAGATGTCCACTTTACCGCCCCCTTCTCGATCAGTCCCTGTTGCAACATATACTCCAACTCTGCCCGGAGGGCCGGAAGTTTAATAGGGGGCACCCTATAGGGCACTGATTTGAAGGGTGGGTGGTCTCCGACGTCAACGTCGTGTACCTCATAAGTAGTGAGGCCTGGGTGTTCTGCAAATACAGTAGGGTATAAACAGAATAGGCGCTCGACAGCCACACGCTGTTGCTCAGGTAGGTGTTGCAAAGCCTCATGAGCCGCCTGTCTCGTGTTTCCCGCCCACTGATCTGCAGAAACATGATAATCCCAGTTGTCAGCCACCTGCGCATTACTCTCTCATTCTCCTTCTCCACCTTGACTGCTGAAAGTCATCACGGGGACAGTGAGAGGCTCAGGTGGGCGCCTCACATACTCCTTCATCAGGTTGACATAACATAACTGATTCCTCTTACGCCTGTCTGGAGTGGCCACCAGGTAATCTAAGTCCGAGAGCTTCTCGGCTACCCTATAAGGACCATCGTACTTTGCGGATAAGGGGTGACCTACAAGAGGGAGTAGTATCAACACCTCCTGACCCACGTGAAACTCCCTGAGTTTCACCTTGTGGTTGTACCTGTCCTTCATGAGGGCCTGAGAGCCTACCAGATTGCGGCCAGCCAACTCCAGAATACGCAACATTTGTTCTCTACTCTCAAGGACATACTAAAGCATAGAACATGGTTTAGCGGTGCCTTCCCATATCTACTTTACCCTGTGGAGAGGCCCTCTGACGCGGTGTCCAAACACAAGCTCATTAGGGCTAAACCCCAAACTCTCCCCAGGTACCTCTCGTGCAGCGAATAACACATACGGCAAGCCAAGATCCCAGTCCTTGCCGTTTTCAAGACAATAGCAGCGAAGCATGCTTTTTAGAGTGGAATGCCACCTCTCTAACACCCCCTGACTCTCTGGGTGATAAGCAGATGACACTACAGTGACTATCCCGTGCTGCTTCATTGTCTGAACGAACAAGTTGGAGGTGAAATTCGATCCTTGGTCTGACTGTAGCTCCTGCGGGTATCCGTACCGGGAGAAGTATAATAGCAAGTTACGGACCACCGTCTTCGCCAAACCATTTCTCATCGGGTATGCGTCTGGGTACCGGGTTGCTACGTCCATGACTGTCAAGAGATATTTATTTCCGGCACTTGTGGGGGGGAGGGGGGCAACCATGTCGACTACTACTTTACTAAAGGGAGGCCCACTGACGGGAATTAGGTGTAGTGGAGCCTTTGGGATGCACTGGTTAGGTTTCCCGACCTTTTGGCACACACTACACATTGCCACCCATGACACCACTTGTGCTCTCAAACCAGGCCACCAAAACAGTTTCCCCAGAGCCGCCACCGTCTTACGGACACCCAAGCGTCCCGCCAGCGGTACATCATAAGCCAACCTTAGTAGGCTATCCCTTCATACCCTCGGTACGACCAGCTGGTCAACCACTCCTGACCCACCCTCCCAACTTCTCTGCGGGTCTTGGAATCGCCGATACAAGATGCCATCAATGAAAACAAAATCTCCAGACTTTGCATCCCTGTCCTCTTCGAGTTCGACAGCACCGTTACTACACTTTAGAACCTCCGGATCTTCTAGCTGTAATTTGCGAATATCTGAGGGAGCTAGCCTGTCTAAGTGTTTGCGAAACAACTCATGCCCTCCCCCAACATCGAACTTTGCATCCCCTTTCTCTCTCCGTGTATACCGTTGCTGCCTCTGAGTCTCTTTAAGTCCTGCCTCTACACTCTCAGTGACAGGTGGTGGTGCTTCTCCAGACTCTAATAACGGTGCTAATACTGAGTCCCCGAGAAGCGCTGCTGGTACTAGACTCTCCACCGTATCAGCTTTCAGCACCTTCTCGTGACCGTTCCTCCGCTTATTTGAAGACTGTTGGTTAGGCTGTGACTCCCTGAATGCGAGAGATCTGGTTACAACACACGCCATTGGTTGCACCTGACACTTCCCAACCCACTCCTGTTCCTCTCTACTCACGTTGGCCAGCTCCTCGGCAACGACTAAGGGTGAAACCTTAGAAGCAGGCACCGCAAAGTCATTGTCGAGAAGGAGGTCGACGCCCCCAACAGGCAATTTCTCCACGATTCCCACATCCAGTTCGCGAGTCACACCGTCAACTTCAAGCTCCATTCTAACAAGCGGGTATGACCTAGTTGCATTAACTCCCTGCACCACAACTACCCGCCCCGCGTTTATGGGTCTACCAGTGAAATTCTTCAAGAGTGTCTGAGAGGCACCTGTGTCACGCAAAAGCTGTATCCCGTGCTTCTTGCCCCCCCACTTCACGCAGCCATGCCCTCTATGGTCGTAAAAGGCATCACGGACAGGGTTCGAGCCTTCTGGATCCTTCTTCACTGGCAGTGCTCCATCCTCTGATCTTATGCCTCCAGCAAACACGGAAGACTTCTGGAACACCCCAATGCTGCGAGCCAATGACACAGCCGCCGTGGGAGGTCTGCTCGGACAAGCTTTTGCCATGTGCCCCTCTTTGTGACAGTGATAACACTCAAATTTCCCCTTGGACTTATACTGAGGTATAAAAGTCCCCTGACCCTTCTTAAACGGGGCGGTGCTAGGTTTGTGATCAGTCTTGGTGTCATTGCTTTTAAATTTGTGTGTGTCCATATTCTGGGGGGGGGAGGGTAACGCTCCTTAACGCCTACATCGTTTCTCTGTGCAGAGCCGCACCACCGAATTAGTGACAACCGAAGATCAGCCATCTCTGCTGCTTCTACGAGAGTTCTTGGGTTCTTCTCTTTAAGGTTTAAAGTCAAGTCGCCGCCCGTACACTTATAAAACTGCTCTAGAAGCATCAACTGTTTCATCTCATCAAATGTAGTTGTCTTCTCTGATCTGAGCCAGTTTCCCATAGCGTCGGACAGGTCCCGGGCGTGCTCCAAGAAGGTACTGTCTCGCCCCTTAGTCACACCCCGGAACTTTAACCTATATGTCTCGGGTTGTAGCTCGTATGCCCGCAGGACAGCCTCCTTGAGCTCCTCATAAACAACGCCGGACTCCAAAGGCAGTGCATCGTAAGCCTTGAGCCCCTTACCTACGAGTCTAGAGGACACCAGGGCCGCCCACTTAACTTCAGGCCACTGATGCTCCCGGCACTTCTTCTCAAATCTATTGAAAAACTCTGTGACACCAGACTCGTCAAATACAGGGACCAGTTTGAGAAGGTGAGACAGAGACTGATCATGCGCACGGTTTCCAGTACCGAGTCGCTGTCCCGTCATCTCAAACACGAGACTTCTCTAAATCCATGTCGGCACGGTATCTTGTAGATTCTAGTTCAGTCCTAAGCTCAGCTTCCCTCGTCTGTTGCTGCATCCTAGCCAGCTCTTTTCTCTCTTCTATCTTAGCTAGCTCGAGCTGAAAGAGCATCTCCGGGGTCAAACCTTGAGGAGGAGGAGGAGATGCAATGATGTTAGAAATACCCGGTGATCCCCCCAGGGGCAAACCACCCTGCCAGTCACTACCCTCCTGCGGAAGCGTGCTCAGGGTCGGTACTCCAATAGGAGGATTGGGAGTCGAGTGAAGGGGAGGCTCGGCCAAAGGGCTCTGAGCACTCACCCTACCTCATACGCCAGTCACCCCACCCAGCACACACGTCATCATGTCATCCTTGGTCATGCCACTAGTACCTACATGACCGATAGCTGCGGCAAAGCACTGGAGACCGTACCGATTCATACCCACCAACCGGTCGGAAGTAACAGGCCATTGTAAAAAAATCCTTGCATCCTCCTCACTGTTCACCAAGTTAACAACCTGCCCATGCTGCTGCTCCTCAGCTTCTACATCACGTACTGTGTCTTCATCCTGCACTAATCCGCTATAACACATGAAGCTCACTGAAGATTTTTCACTTTGATACACAAAAAAGAAGTACCCCAAACTCTTATACCACAATATTCACAAAAAAAAATTCTCGGAGACAGCTTAAGTGCTATATTACTTTGCTAAAAAAAATAATTCTTGCATGTCCTCAAAAAAATATTCCACAAAATCAACAAATGTTCACTGCCTAAACTGTGAGAAACATCTGCACAATAACCTGCAATTATATGTCAGTTCACCAAATCCTGAGCTAGGTCGCCATTTGTTATGATCGGGTCTCATATAAATCAGTGGCTCTCATACATTGGACTAGACTGGCATAAATGCAACAACGGAAACGCTAGATCCAACCCCTGATATATAATCCCGTCGAACAAAGAACACATATACCCTCCAGAGTTATATCTGCGATAGCGGGGTACCTTAACTCTCAGTACCTATGTGCTTCTACTATAGGCTGATGTTCTCTTAAACAGCCTATTACCTATAACATATGGTTGCTTAGTTATGGTACACAAGGAAAAGATAGTTAACTTAATTAAATCACAAGAGTGATCTAATGCAAACAAGAAGAAGGTTTACTTAACGTTACTTTAATCAATAATATCTGTCACTCCTTTATGAAAGAAAGTGTTGTAAAGTCCTCAAGCACCGAACAAGGAATCTTCTGAATAATGTCGGATGCTACTAAGAAGAACGTATCGGAAATGGAACCACAAAATAGCAGGAGGCAGGACAATGCACGTGTAGGCTAAATACACAAAAAGGCTGGACATATAATGTTATTGGACACAAGAATATTATAAGCGGTGCAACAGTAATAATGCTCGCCACAAAAAAGTAGTACTCCTATTAACAAAACCGGTCTATGCTGGTTGTGTCTCTCTACAGCAACCTAGACCTCACAATGCTTGTGTAAAAATAATGGGTATGCATAAAAGAGTATATGATCTAATTCAGCTAATGTCTACCCGGGTTAACAAAGTCTAGCTGGGATGCACAAAGGTACAGAATTCTGGTGGAGCAAGGCAGCTCCTAGCCTAGTGTGGACCTTGGGTCTGTGCGGCCTGATTACGTTTATATGAAGGGGTGCTCTCTTGAGGATTCTCGATCACAAGTATCGAGTATCCTCCTGGCGACCCTCAAAAGTAAAAGAAAATAGAGTTAGAACAGTGTTGGGTGGATTAGGCAAGCAGCCCTCACGCACTACACAGTCTAAACTCCAAGGTACACAGACTAAAGATCCACCCAGGTAACCCACAAAATCCGTAGTATCGTGCAGCTCAAAAGTAGCCTACACACAGTGAAAACACCAACAGCAAGGTACCTGATCCCTAGTCTAGCATTATTTAACCCTGTAGAAACATTAGTGATTGATGGAGACAGTCTGAGCAATACAATCTCCCAAAAAGACAATGACTATCTTCAACCTTAACCTAGTACATAAGAAATGTGAGATCCAGCATATAATACAGTCTGGCCACCAATTCAAGGTGTGGATGCAGAGAACCAGAGGGGAATTGATATTAATAAAAGGTGAGGAAGTAGTGGAAATGATAGAGGCAGTAGGAGAGAAAGATTCTAAGACAAGAGTGTGGAACACTTCATGGGAGATGTTTAGAGTATGCTGTCTGGGAAGGATCTGACAAGGATATTCCCAGGGACCTCCTGGCTGGAGTCCCAGTTCGCAGGAAAGGCACGAGGGCACGCGACAGTCGCCCAGTAAGCAGCTGCCTAGTAGGCAGTGTTAGGCAGGAGGCAACGAATCATGCGAGGCCTATGTAAGGGGGCCAGCCACGCGCCGCCCTCCCTACCAAGTCACACCACCTGGTCTCTCTCTCTCTCTCTCTCTCTCCCACTCGCCTTCTCATCATTCAACTACTTAACACAATACTTTCAATTGACTAAATAAAATAGAAAGGATTGTGACAGACTAAAATAAATAACAGTTCTGAACTCTTTGCAACACAAGCTTTCTCGAGAAGGAAACTACACAATGATAGGTAGACTGTAGCTATATTCTCTGCCCTGGCGAGTCCTAGCGAGTAAGCCATGCAGTTCTGGGGGAAGCGGTGAGCGTCACAACTTTCATCCTTGACCAACTGTACTTGAAACTGCACATCGCCAGGCCTAGTTGGAACGGTTCAGGTTCACCCTAATACTATGTATAAGTGGCTGATCCCTGCGTCCCGTCGCGGCAGACAGCCGAACCTGTACACTTGGAATGTCACTCTGAATTCACATACTTGGGTTACGTCATGTGCCGCCGGTAAGGAGAGGTGGCAAGCACATTGTTAGTGTTTTTTCCTCCTCGACGTTCCCCTAAATACGACGAGTTAGAGATTTAGTGTTAGTTTAACCCTTCTGATTTGAGTTGGCAATGGGGTACACGGTATACCTAGTAAACCTTTTCTCACTTCTTCCATAGATTAGAGTCTCGTTTTGTATAATCATACCAGCACTCCCGGCGCATTCGCCCCATGTTAGGCGTATTTATAAATAAATCATTACGGACTCAGTAAGACCAAAGTGGGTTTCAAGTCGGAGGCATAAGTTCATTACTCAATGACCTCTAGCTTTCAATCCCACTTGGATGTTGGAATCGAGGAAGGATCCTCATCTATTTCGCTAATTTAGGACCCGCAGAGTGAGGGGGATATTTTCTCCCACGATAAACTCTAGGGACTTAGCCCGCCAGGGTTCACTGTCTCCCGGTCAACATACCACGAACGGATGAGCGATCTTGGTCGCATCAGTTCCAGGGGTTTTTCAAAGATCGACTCGATAGCAGTCCAATCGATCATCTCAGTTTTTACCCAATGTTGTTTCCTAAGCCTTAAAATATCTCCCAAAATATCATCGACATAACATATGCCATGTCCCTAATGCCGGGAAATAGAAATATTTTCACTTGGACCCTAGTTGTCAGGATCAGGAAACAGTATTGCGGCGGGACAACACACCCCCGGAATGCCCGCCGGTTAAGCAGTCAGGTTACATGCCTCCGGTAAATTTTCCACCTCTCCCAAATCTGGGTGAGGTGGGCCATGGTCCTTGGGTGAGATGGGATCAAGACCTCCAGCAATTGTGCTAGATATTACATCCAATTCCTTGTCGCCAGTTCCCCCTCACTACGTTACCGAGTTTTAACTGACCAAACCATCAACCGGGTGGAGTCCCTCTAGCTATTTTTCATAGCCCCTCAGTTAGCAGCAGAGGATTCTTTCCTGCCCTTCATTGCCCCTGAACTCTGTAACCTCCAAAGGGATTTCCTGGTAGAAGGTAATGCCCTTCCACCTGTAGTAGCTTCCTCTTAACTAGGGACATAGCCCGGGTTTTTTGCCAAGCCTGTGTTAACCCCAATCCCCCCCCCCCCCCCGCAGCGGAAGCCGTATTTTTAGGCAGTCAGGTCATGACAGCTACTCAGACTCGTTATGGCTCAGGGATTACCTAAGATTTTTTTTTTATGAGATTGTGTTCTCTCCGGTCTTGACCGTGTAGCCCTTCAATGATCAGACTCAGAGAAATATTAGGGTGATGCTTCAATTGAGTAAGGGTCTCAATAAGTGTTACAACCACCAAGTGAGCAGTTGCCGGCGGGCGTTTTTTCAACGTCCCTCAGACGCAACATTTTTAGTATACTCATGACAATTGTAGTAGCAGTTCTTTTCCTATCCTCCTACGTCCTTCTCTCCCCCTCCGCTGGGCTAGTGCAATGGGATTCGAGGCTGGATTCAGTGTTTTACCAAGTGTTGGCCGCGCCACCTTACAAGTCTTCTGCACGTCCGGACTGCGCCGGTACACGCAAGCGCACGCCGGAAACTGGCCGCGGGAAGCTAGGCTTCGCCTCACCCGGCGCTAAGAAAGACATAAATACAACCTTCTGAATGATGGTTGGGGTAAAACTCTAGTGAGCATGTGTTCAGAGAACCTTCTGAATGATGGTTGGGGTAAAACTCTAGTGGGCACGTGTTCAACGGTCACGGCGTCATGCGAACACCGCTAACCCCGGGCCGGACATGCAAAGCAAAGGCTTCTCCCTTCAAAAAAACAGCCAATATCATAAAGATTTTATAGTTTAAAAAGAAACGTCCGCCGGCAGTCTACTACCCTTATATCTTCGGTAGACCAGGGTACTGACGATTCGGCAGATATGTTTACTCTATGTGGGGTGTAGCTACGACTCGGTGTTTGTAACCACAGAGACAGGGTTACCTACTGTTACACTGTAGGCTCCCTATGGAGTACCACGTTTAGTTCCCCAGTTTCCGTGCGACATAACACAAACAGTTAGTTGGTTCTCTCCATCTATGAAATTTTGGCTGGACCGTCGCTTTGCTTCGCGATCTGGGTGGGATCCCGGCGTCAGAAGGGAGGCTTCTTCCCGGCGGGTAGGCTCACCCTCCAAATCTTACAGGGATTTTTTCCTCTCTGTTATCATCCTTTACTCAATCGAGTGGTGTTCAAAAAAGGAGTGATCTATGTTTTTTTAGCCCAATTACCCGAGTCAGGGGCAGCTCAAGAGTGGGTCCATTCTCTCATATAATTAACTTTTGACCCAGGGGACGTTGTTTAATATATCCCCCCTACCTTTTCTTCTGGTCGGCTCCTCCCCTTTTTTTCCCCAAATGTTATGTTAACCTAAGGCAGGCGTGATCGTCCTTTTCTTTTCACTTAACGGTGTCTCCTGCCGCAACTGGAGCAAGGAGTCCCGGTTTTACAATGACAGAGTGCCGAGGCTTTCAGCCCATGAGTTCCATACTTACGGGATTCCCAGTGGGATTCTAAACAAGTTTACTCAGGTAGCAGTCCCAAGTGGAATAGAACTCTCTCTGCTCTTTTAACCGATAATTGTCTGGAGCCACCAAACGCCTTACGAACTTGTCAGTTCTCTCTTCTCTCCACCCCTATGGTTAGGACACAATCATTACAAGGGGGGACCGGAGTCACTTACAGTTCCTTGACGGTCCCGTTTAGGTTCTACTTCCTGCCAGCATTACGCCGAAGGAATTAAAACCTTACCCTTTGGCCAGCCTTGCTAACCCTGGGCTATCTCTGACCTCGAGGTGATCAGAACCGGGTGATTTAGGTTAATTTTAGAATTTAAAAAAAATATTACATGCCCAAATTTGTTACGCCCGGGGGGGGGGGGGGGGGAATGACCACGGCCACTTTAGGTTACCGGTATTTTTGTTTCAAGGTTCTTGTATAACCCTCTTAGGATAGCAGCATTTACAGCCCCCCCCGGTGTACGTTGTGATATAGCCAGCTGTTTTTCTGGTGCTATTAGTTTACTCAAGGTTAGTACTTGTTTTCCTCACTCTACACCACTTTGCTAGAGTCCGTTGTGAACAGAGAGTGTTCCCCAATCGCAGGATTAACTGCTTATGTTTATCCCTTTTAGTAATTGAGAATCAACTTAGCTTCTGTTTTCCATTTTTCTACATCTGGATTAAGGCAATATCTCTGTGACGCGTTTTTGTTTTTTGTTTTACTACTTGTATTCCCGACGTTAGTCATTAGTACTGTGATACGTAATGCCCATTTTGGGCTCAGAAAAGTGGTGGATATGTGGATCCCAGTACAACCCCCCTCCGCAGGATTACAAGGTCATACAGGTCAAGCTAGGCGCTGCTTCCGCTGGGCCTAGCCCAAGTATATGTTTACGAGCTGAGAAGCTCGATTTTTTTTTTAGTTTTAGAAGTTATTTCAGCATACATTTTCTTGAAAGCTTAATTTAAAGCTTATTTATTTTACAAATTGTATAATTTTTTTACACTAATTCAGCGAGTACAAGAATGTCAATTGTATACAGTATGTATGTCATTTGTAGATGTAAAATTAAGCTTTCTATTCTAGTTTCACTAGATAGAAAAGTGATGTTATTGGTCGAAGTGACTCAATGGGTGGACCAAAGAGACAAGCTGGGCTCAGCCCAGGTTTCTGGTCAATGTGATTATGAGTTTTTGCATTAGCTCTAGGTATCACAAATTACAACTACCACCTCATGTAGGAGGGCCTCATGTAAGAGGACTATGTTGTTCGAGCAGGCTTCTTTGAAGCAATGCACTGCTCACACTCTTTTTTATTTTATATTTTCTATATTGTTGCAAACAATAGAATACCTTTCCCTGTTATAAGGATTCATGACTTTACCCTGCGGTTATTGAGGATACGATATTGCGAATGTCCCCCTCCAGTCTTCGAATTCAGGCAACATCGTCAATGATGGAGGGGCCACTATTAAATTATAGGTTTGATTCCCGAAGGGAAGTAGAGAAAACCTAATATTTAGTAGGGGCCCCGGAATCATTGACGATGAGGACCCTCCCAGCCATCCCCTTCCCATTCGCTGATATTTTGAGGTTTTTATCTTGATATATCATTGAAGGACGAATTGTTGCGCTTGGCGAGAGGTGGTAAGAAGCCACAACACAAGAAAATCCACCGAATATGGGAAGAAAAAAAATATCCTTTAACACTGTTATCAACAGATAACAGTGTTAAAGGATATTTTTTTCTTTTTTCTCTTATTTTTTACGAAAGTTTTTTCGTAGTGGGTACCCAAGGAAGGAAGGTTTTCGGAGCAATGGGAAGTATGTGGAAGACGAGAAATCTCGGAGTGAAAGTAAAAAGTGCACTGTATCAAGGAATTGTTGTGCCAACAGTGATGTATGGGGCTGAGACATGGGCTCTGAAGAAAAAGGAGAAAAGAGGGCTGGATGTGATGGAGATGAGCTGCTTGAGGAGTATGTGTGGAGTTACTCGTAGAGACAGATTGAGAAATGAAGAGATACGTAGGAGAGTGGGGCAGCAGGAACATTTGTCAGCCAGAGTGGACAGAAGGGTGCTGAGCTGGTATGGTCATGTTGAACGAATGGGAGATGAAAGGCTTACAAAGAGAATATGTGAGTCAGGTACAAGGGGAGATAGAAGGGCAGGAAGACCCCCATTGACATGGAGAGACTGTGTAAGAAAGGCTTTGGATGATAGAGGAATGACTATAGATCAGGCAGGGGAAGTGGTGGTGGACAGGAGTGAATGGAGAATGCTTGTGAATAGTTGAGTGAACACGTGGTCATTTGGAGTAAGGGGTCGGGCGCAAGTTGGACTAGATAATAGTCCATCAGGCGGCTGGCCCGGGGAGACGATTAATATGAAGGGTGTGCCTGGAAGTGTGGTGGGAGGGCTTGTCGCTTTGGCTCCGCTGCATGTCTGCCTGCCGAGATCGGAACCTCTCCTGGTGGTCAGGGGCCGGGGGAGTGCTGGAGCGACCTTGGTAACCCTGGTCTCTGGGTCTTCTCCTGGGTGACCTGATTGTGTGAGAGTTTGTGTTTTTTATCTGTGTTTATTTTTTGTTTTATGTTGTTTTTGTGTTTTCCCTGTTCTTGCTCTGTCTTGAGTCGGCTACCCCCAAAATGGGGATTGGGCCTGAGCATATAGATAGAATAGATAGATAGGGTACCCAATCTGTGACGATTCCATAAGAGAAGTAGCGTTGCACTTATGAAGATGACTCTTTTTCTTCCTGGCGGCAGTTGATTCAAACTACCGACGTGGGTGTTGAATGGAGACTATTATGCTAATAGGCAACATCGTCAATGATTCCGGGGCCCCTACTAAATATTAGGTTTTCTCTACTACCCTTCGGGAATCAAACCTATAATATACTGTATACAGTACATACTGTATATATAAAATATATATTTATTTTTATTTATTTATTTTTATGTATTCGCCTTAATATGACCAAATCCACCCAACTTTTTTTAGAAACTCATCAGAAACCTTTTCATATAATCCTGCTCACTTTTTAAATACTAGTTGTATGCATTGCGATCTCGCTGGAAAGTTACTGATAGGCATTATTCTAAAAAAAAAAAAAAAAAAAAAAAAAAATAATAATAATAATAATAATAATAATAACACTTTACCGAATCTCCTAATTACTGACCGGTAAGGATAATGTTAGGCATAACGTGGAGAGATAAGAAGAGAGCCTCTTGGATAAGAGAACAAACAAAAGTAGAAGATATTCTCAGTACCATAAAAAATAGGAAATGGTCCTGGGCAGTGGGCAGGTCATATATTTAAAAGAGATGATAACAGATGGACAACTAGAACAACAAAATGGGAATTTAGGGATGGAGCTAGACAGAGAACTAGATGGAGGGATGATATCCCAAAGATTGCTAGGGTAGGATGGAACAGACTAACATATGACCGGTTGGAGTGGAAACGTTTGGGAGAGGCCTTTGTCATGCAGTGGACTAACTCAGGCTGATGATGATGATGATGATGAATGCAGTCCTCGTGTCTCTTGAAACTCTTACAATTTTATATTCTAGACGTTGTAACAGAAAACAAACAATGTGACAGCTAGGTTCTAAAGCTGGATCCTCAACTACTAAAGCTTGTTCTATCCTCAAAGATATAATGCAAAAGTATATTAACTGCAAGAAGTCAGCATTAGCTACATTTATTGATCTTAGCAAGACCTTCGATCAAGTTGATCGCTATGTTTTAGAAAAAAAGTTGGGTTGCCGTAACATACCGGTAGACCATATTATTATTGTACTACATTTCCTAAGAAATAAACAAACAATTATTGTAAATTGACAGACATCATGCAGCAAGTACAGTTACATTGAGAAGTTAGTGAGCCAGGGGGGAGTTCTCTTGCCTTTTTTGTTCAATTATTATATAGATGAAATATTTAATGAAGTAGTTGAAACTAAATCTGGCTGTACAATGGGAGATCTATCTATCTATTTATTGCCGGACGCCGTGATTCCCGAAGGGGTCTCCACGAACGAACCGCTCCCATGCCCCTCTGTCCCCAGTCAGTCGACGCCCCTCCTCCCATCCAGCACCACTTTCATGCATATACGTCTTAATTCCATCTTTCCACTTCTCTTTCTGTCTGCCTCTCCCTCTCTGTCCTTCTACCTCGCTCTCATACACTCTCTTAGTCATTCTCTCGCTTCCAATACATTCCATATGGCCAAACCATCTCAAGGAGTTCCTTTTCACACTTTCCAGCACATTTACATCCACACCACACCGTTCTCGTACCTCCTCATTCGTCTGTCTATCCCTTATTGTAACTCTGCACGCACTTCACAAGTAACTCATTTCCACCCCTCTCACTTTTGATATTTGTCTCTCCAACACTGTCCATACTTTGCTATGCTTTCAGCATTCCTACAACCCTCTTCCCCTGTTGCACCCTCTCCCGCACTTCTTCATCCATACTCCCATCTTTACTCATCACAGTGCCCAAATACTTAAATGAGCTGACATTCTCCATTACCTGACCGTTCAACCTCACCTCACACTCTGTGGCTGCACCCTTTTCAAATACCATAACCTTACTCTTCCCCATATTTACCTTCATATTCCGTTTGTTCACACACTGTTCCAAACATATTTACCAGACGTTGCAACTCCCATTCTTTATCGCTTATCGGAACTGAATCGTCAGCAAACAGCAGTATAGGCAATTTCCTTCGTTTCCTTCCCTTATCAGCGGTGCACTAACATCCACTGCTCTTCCTTGTATTTTTTTTGTGACTCCATCCATGGGAGATGTGAAATGTAATATCCTGGGCTAGTCTGATGATCTATTTCTTCTGGCGGGGTTAGTCACATATATGACTATTCTTTACAGCAAACTTTATACAGTACAAACATCGATGTCCACCAACTTACAATATACAGAGATAAATATAAGTGAATGATTTTTAGCACAAAAATATCTGAGCCCTCTCAAAGCATCGAACTGAATACACTGGAGGTAGTGAAACATTTCAAATATCTTGGTCATAAATTGCTTCATACCTTTAGAGATACGGAGGACATAACTTTTAGACTAAATAACTGTTATTCAGCTTTTAACAAATATAGTTTTTACAGACGAATGAGGAAGTAAGAAGGAGATGTGGTGTGGAGGTATATGTGCTTGAAAGTGTGAGAAGGAACACCTTGAGATGGTTCGGCCATATGGAACGTATGGGAAGCGAGAGAATGACTAAAAGGGTGTACGAGAGTGAGGTGGAAGGATGGAGTGATGAAGTATATGTATGAAGGCAGTGCTAGTTGGGAGGAAGGGCGTCGACTGACTGGGGACAGAGGTACATGGGGGCGGTTCGTTCATGGCCACCCCTTCGGGGATAACGGCTTCAGGCATTAGATAGATAGATAGACAAATGTAAACTACTAATTTTATTATATTTTATTAATTTTGTAGATGGCTTATTATTTACCATATTTTATATTTCAAGTAAATTAAAATTGTAATAATTGTCACTAATAATATTATTTTGCTTAATTTCATAATTTATCTTCCGTTCTATTCAATATATTATATTATGATTTATTAAATATTTCGATTGTGTACTAATATGCACCTTGGCATTTAAACGGCACTTGCGACCATTTTGTTATGTTTAATTAAATACCTCATATTTAATATGTTTGCGTCTAAAACAAAAGAGCAGTGTATATCAGAGGGACCAATGTAAACAAGGTCATCTTATCTCTAGCTCCCCCTTCCACTACCACCTCTACCTCGGGCCTCACCAACACTACTAGTAACATCCACGACCCCCCATACCATATCTACACCTACCAACACTACTAGCCAGACTACCACAACCATGACCTCCCCCATGCCACCACTACCCCCAGAACAACAATACTACACACTACTACCACAACTACACAACCACGACCTCCCACCACCACTATCCCCACCAACACTACTACCCAGACTACCACAACCACGACCCCCCACTACACCTACCAACACTAATACCCAACTATCACAAACGACCTCCCCCCCCCCCCCCATACCACCACTATCCACACCAACACTACACCCCAGACTACCACAACCACGACCCCCCTCCCTCCCATCCCCACGACCCCCCCCATACCACCACTATCCCCACCAACACAACTTCCCAGACTACCACAACCACGCCCCCCCCATACCGCCACTATCCCCACCAACACTACTATCCAGACTACCACAACCACGACCCCCCATACCACCACTATTCCCACCAACACTACTACCCAGACTACCACAACCACGACCCCCCCATACCACCAACTCTACCAACTTTCCCAAATTCTTGACTATCTAAACTCTACAGTGGAACACATTCTATCCATTTTTCCTTTCTCAGAAATCTCCATCTTAGGAGATTTCAACGTGCACCACCGCCATTGGCTCTCCTCTCACACTACTGATCCACCTGGTGAACAAGCCTACGTCTTTTCTATCCTAAATGACCTAGAGCAGTTAGTTCAGCAACCCACCCTATCCCGGATCGCATCGGAGATCGGCCCAACATTCTTGACCTGTTTCTAACTTCTAACCCTTCTTCTTATACTGTCGATCTTTTCTCTCCTTTGGGCTCCTCCGACCATAAACTTATCTCTGTCACCTGACCTATCTCTCCAGTACAGACACCCGATCCTCCTAGCCGACGGCGCTTGTGGCACTTTGGCGCTGCCAACTGGGAGGCTCTTCGGCAGTACTTCTTTGATTTCCCATGGAATGATTTCTGCTTCCATGGCCGAGGACCCTCGGAGAGTGCTGAACGCATTACCGAGGTAATCCTATCGGGCATGGAAGCATACATCCCATTCTCTTTCTCTCAGACTAATGCTAAAAAATCTTGGTTCACTCACGCCTGTTCTACTGCTGTCCGCAATAAGGAGGAAGCATTCAAACGGTACCGACGCCTTAAAACTCAAGACTCTCATTCTTCATATGTTTCTGCCCGGAATCAAGCCAAATCTGTTCTTCGACTTGCCAAACATTCTTTCATGAATAATGAATGCACTGAACTATCCAACTCTAGCTCTTCCCAAGCTTTCTGGCATCTAGCCAAAAACCTCTCCAACAATTTCTCTTCCTCGTCTTTCCCTCCACTTTCCCACTCTGATGGCACAACCATCACTTCTTCCTCTGACAAAGCTAAACTCTTCGCTCAAACTTTTGCTAGAAACTCCACCTTGGATGATTCCGGTGCTATTCCTCCCTCTCCGCCCTTCTCTCTCTTACTTATGCCTAATATCCTAATCTCTTCTAAAGATGTACTTTCTACCCTCTCTGGGCTTAACACTAATAAGGCGTACGGTCCGGACGGTGTTCCTCCTGTTGTTCTCAAAAACTGTGCTTCCGTGCTGACTCCCTGCCTAGGCAAACTCTTTCGTCTCTGTCTATCCTCTAACGTCTTCCCTTCATGCTGGAAGTTTGCTCACATTCAACCTGTCCCAAAGAAGGGGGACCGCTCTCAACCCTCCAACTATCGTCCAATTGCTCTTATCTCTTGTCTTTCTAAAGTTTTTGAAACTATTCTTGCTTCCAAATTTCTTAAGCATTTCTCTTCTCATAATCTGCTCTCAGATCGCCAGTATGGCTTCCTTAAGGGTCGCTCTACTGGTGATCTTCTTTCATATCTTACTAACTCTTGGTCATCCTCCTTTCGGGACTTCGGTGAGACTTTTTCTATTGCACTAGACATATCGAAAGCCTTCGATAGAGTCTGGCATAAATCTTTAATTTCTAAACTACCCTCCTTCGGTTTCTATCCCTCCATCTGTGCCTTTGTCTCTAATTTCCTTTCCGGCCGTTCCATAGCACCGGTTGTGGACGGCCATTGTTCACTTCCTCACCCTATAAACTCTGGTGTTCCTCAGGGCTCTGTCCTATCTCCTACTCTCTTTCTAATTTGTATAAATGATCTCCTTAACTGTACCTTAATTCCCATCCATTCATACGCAGACGACTCAACCTTACACTACTCCATTAGTTTTTCAGAACGCCCCATCCAGCAATCCCTCAACGACAAACGTAATGAAGCCATAGAACTCTTAAATTCTGATCTAAATACTATTTCCAATCGGGGCAGAGAAAACCTTGTTAACTTTAATGCTTCCAAAACCCAATTTCTCCATCTATCTACCCGTCAGGATCTCCCGACTATCCCTTATTCTTCAACAATACAAAAAGCAACCCTTCATCTTCTCTCAATATTCTTGGTGTCTCTTTTTCTTCTGCTCTCAATTGGAAGGACCATATTACCAGTCTTGCTAAGGCAGCCTCCCAGAAGCTGGGTGTGCTCAACCGCCTTAGGGGGTTCTTTTCCCCTGCACAGCTTCTTGCTCTGTACAGGGGCATAGTGCGCCCTTGTATTGATTATTGTTCACATGTGTGGGGAGGTTCCTCTCACACCGCTCTCCTAGACAAAGTTGAAAGGAAGGCCTTTCGTATCATTAACTCCCGTCCACTCACCAACTCTCTGCAATCTCTCTCTCTCTCAATCAATGTTGCATCTCTCTCGCTACTAATACCTCCCTCACCCATTCTGAACCCACCCGTCCTTACCACGTGGTACCCGTCTTGCAACTCAATCCCACACCTACTCTGTGCAACTCTCCAACCCAAGAGTGAGACGTTACTCTCAAACTTTCTTCTACTCAACAGCTGAGCTCTGGAACTCTCTCCCAGAATCAGTCTTTCCCTCTTCCTATGACTTAAATTGCTTCAAACTCCGTGTGTCCAGGCATTTTGGCTCTATTGTCCCTTGATTTTGGCCCTGTCACTCTTTCAACTATGGGGGAGGCACTCGCTATAGGCAGTTATGCCTTTTGCCTCCCTCAATCACATAGAGAAAAAAAAAAAAAAAACACTACAACCCAGACTACCACAACCACGACCCCCCCTCCATACCACCACTACCCCCACCAACACTACTACCCAGACTACCACAAACACGACGCCCCCCCATACCACCACTACCCCCACAAACACTACTACCCAGACTACCACAACCACGACCCCCCCATACCACCACTACCCCCACCAACACTACTACTCAGACTACCACAACCACGACGCCCCCCCCATACCACCACTATCCCACTAACACTTCTTCCCAGACTACCACAACCATGAACCCCCCATACCACCACTATCCCCACCAACACTACTACCAAGACTACCACAACCACGACCCCCCTCCATACCACCACTACCGCCATCAACACTACTACCCCGGCTACCACAACCACGACACCCCCCCATACCACCACTACCCCCATAAACACTACTACCCAGACCACCACAACCACCACCCCCCATACACCACTACCCCCACCAACACTACTACCCCGACTACCACAACCACGACCCCCCCATACACCCACAACACACTACTACCACTCCCACACCACAACTACCCCCACCAAACCCCTACTACCACACCCACGACCCCCCCATACCCACACTATCCCGCCCACCACTACTACCAGACTACACACAACCACGACCCCTCCATACCGACGACACTCGACTTACACTACTTACACTAATCCATGAGTTTACGCCAGAGCCAGCAACCCTCAACGACAAGTAAGAATCCTCAACGACAACCGAATATTTCTGATCTACATACTATTTCCCATTGGCAGAGAAAACCTGTTAAGCATAGAACTCCCTTAATTAGCGGCTCACCCAAATACTAACACTACTCGAGTTAATAAAGCTGGCCTTGTGCTGCGCTCGACATAACTCGAGTGCATTTCATCACGTTAATTTTGCGAGAGAGAGAGACAACCTTGGTACTGTAAACCCTTAGACGCGCTGTAGGCCTCACCTGCTAAGTCGATGTTAAATAAAAGCTGGAATATGTGGCGGCGATCGACAGAACTGCGTGGCAATTTCAGCACGTAATGTTGTGAGGAGAGAGACAAGTGGTGGAGGAGAGTCCTAGCGGAGGTATGACTGCTCGACCACGCGGCGAACATACTGCGGCGAACATACTGACACGATCCCAGCTCCTCTCCTCACCTCTCTCACTCGCTATATAAGGAATTGTTGATCGGGAAATTGCTCATATTACATGCTGCTTTTTTCGGGCACGCGCGTGACCGGTTTTATTGCAAGGAAAACACTATGCCATCATAAAAGGATCGTTATGGTTCATTCGAAAGCTCATTCGAAAGATCTGTGATGCCCGTTCAGGGATAGGTATTGTTTTACGTGCTGGGTCTATTTAGGCATGAAAATGATCACGGTAAACAGCCCTATTTTTGGCTTAAAAAACACCCTGCTGGGAACGGTGAGGTACATATAAATAAACCGCATAGCCGCAAGGCCGCTCGTTAAGGTGTTTAATTGCGTCCAAAACCCCAAATTTTCTCTCAATTTATCACCCTAGGATCTACCATCGGCGTCGCAGTCATTCTTCTCAAGACCAAGCGGACTATCCTATTCTCAAAAAATACAAAAAATCAACCCTGCATTTCTCTCAATATTTCTTGGTGTTCTCTTTTTAGCTTCTGCTCCCTCATTTGGTGAAGGACCATATACCACGTCTTGCTAGGCAGCCTACCAGAAGCTGGGTGTGCTCAACCGAAGCTGGGGTGTCTCAACCCGGCCTTAGGTGTTCTTTTCCTTAGGGGGCTTTCCCCCTGCACAGCTTCTTGTTGCTCTGTAGGGTGCAGGTCTAGTGCGCCCCGGTAATTGAGTATTGTTTTCACAGATGTGTGGGGAGTTCCTCTCACACCGCTCTCTCTGGAACAAAGTTGAAAGGAAGGCCTTTCGTATCATCCATTAACTCAGTCCCGTCCACCAAAACCATCTGCAAACTCTCTCTCTCTCCGCCCGCACTGGTTGCACTCTCTTAGCTATTCTATTCTATTCGCACTATAATATATCAGTGTTCCTCATAGGCTATCTCCCAGTGCATACCACCTCCTTCCTTAACCTGGTAGGGCAGGGTAACCCGTCTTGCAACTCAATCACCACCCCACTCTTGCACTTGTGCAACTCACCCAACCCAAAGAGTGAAAAACGTTCCTCTCAAACATTTCTTTACTACTCAGGAGCGAGCTTGAAGCTCTGAACTCTCTCCCAAGATCAGGATGTCCACCTTCCCATAGGGACTTAATTGCTTCGTAAGACTCTGGGTGTCCAGGCTTTTGGCTAGGAACGTCCGCAATTTTTTCGTCCTTGATTGGCCCTGGTCCTCTTTCTTACAATGGGGGATGCCTATGGGGAGGCACTCGCTATAGGCTAGTTAGAGTATGATGCACTTTTGCCTCCCTAATCAATCACATAGCAAAAAAAAAAAAAAAAAAAAAAAAAAAAAGAACTATAAAAAAAAAACAAAAAAAAAGCACTACGAACCTAGACTACAAAACCACGACCCCCCCCCCCCCCCAAACCACTATCCCCACCAACACTACTACTACCCCGACTACCACAACCCCCCCCCCACCCCCATACCACACTATCCCCACAAACAATACACTACTACCCCCGACTACCACAACCCCCCCCCCCATACCCACCACTATCCCCACCACAACATACTACCCAGACTACCCCAACGCGCCCCCCCCCCCCCCCATACCACCACTATCCCCACCAACACTACTACCCCGACTACCACAAGCACGACCCCCCCCCATACCACCACATCCCACCAAACATACTACCCCCCCCCCCCCCACCCCCACCAACACTACTACCCCTACCACAACCCACATACCACCACTATCCCCACCAACACTACTACCCAGACTACCACAACCCCCCCCCCCTCCATACCACCACTATCCCCACCAACACTACTACCCAGACTACCACAACCACGACCCCCCCCCATACCACCACTATCCCCACCAACACTACTACCCAGACTACCACAACCACGACCCCCCCCCCCCCATACCACCACTATCCCCACCAACACTACTACCCAGACTACCACAACCTCGACCCCCCCCCCCCCCCCATACCACCACTATCCCCACCAACACTACTACCCAGACTACCACAACCATGACCCACCCCCCCTCCCCATACACACACTATCCCCACCAACACTACTACCCAGACTACCACAACCACAACCCCCCCCCCCATACCACCACTATCCCCACCAACACTACTACCCAGACTACCACAACCACGACCCCCCCCCCCCCCATACCACCACTATCCCCACCAACACTACTACCCAGACTACCACAACCACGACCCCCCCCCCCATACCACCACTATCCCCACCAACACTACTACCCAGACTACCACAAACATGACCCCCCTCCCCCATACCACCACTATCCCCACCAACACTACTACCCAGACTACCACAACCACAACTCCCCACCATACCATCACTATCCCCAGCAACACTACTACCCAGACTACCACAACCAAGACCTCCTCCCCCCATACCCCACCACTATCCCCACCAACACTACAACCCAGACTACCACAACCAAGACCTCCTCCCCCCATACCCCACCACTATCCCCACCAACACTACTACCCAGACTACCACAACCAAGACCCCCCCCCAATACCACCACTATCCCCACCAATACTACTACCCAGACTGCCTCAACCACTACCCCCACCAATACTACTACCCAGACTGCCTCAACCACGACCTCCCCATACCACCACTATCCCAACCAACACTACTACCCAGACTGCCTCATCCACGGCCCCCCCCCCCCACACCACCACTACCCCCACCAACACAACTACCCAGACTACCACATCCCTTCCAAACCACCATAACTACCGCCACCATTACTCTCACCACAACTACCCCCACCACTACCACATCCCCACCTCCATAACTACCCCAACCTTCACTACTACCCTCATCAACCCCAACACCATGAAACCCTTGCCACCACCACAACTACTACAACTTCCACCACTACAACAACCTTCACCTCTACCACAACACCAACTACCCTACATCTGCTAATACCGTCAACATCAACACTACTACTACCCTGACCACTAGTACCACCACAACATCCTTCACCTCCACCACTACACCAAACTACGCCCTATCCGCTAATACCATCAACATCAACACCACTACTACCCTGACCACTAGTACCACCACAACATCCTTCACCTCCACCACTACACCAAGTATCCTACATCCGCTAATACCGTCAACATCAACACCACTACTACCCTGACCACTAGTACCACTACAACATCCTTTACCTCCACCATACACCAACTACCCCACATCCGCTAATACCGTCAACATCAACACCACTAGTACCACCACAACATCCTTTACCTCCACCACTATCCCACCACCGCTACTACCCTAAACACCAATACTACCTTCACCACCTTCACCAACTCCACAACTACTACAACCACCACCACCAGTACTACCATCATCACCATAAAGCGGCTATCCCACTGCGCGAATTTTCGATGGTGAACGCCCTGCGACTGTGGTTTTATTTTTCTATGTTCCAAAGTTCCCCATATTCGCTCAAGTTTTCTCCAAATGTCGTGGACAGCGCACAGCATTCGTCATAGTTTCGCCCCTGTTCGCCCATATTCACCCAGAATTGCCATTATTTTTTAGCATGCTTTAAAAACGGTGGCGAATTCAAAATGTTGGCAAATTCGTCCTATTGTCGCACGGCATTCGTCTTGGCTCGCATGAGTCACACAAGTCATACCATTGTTGTCTGATTCGCCCTGATTCACCAATTTGCAAATTCCAATTATTGGCAACGCTGCTTTTTGAGCGAATAGGGCGATAGCCCTACGACAGTAGCTGGAATGCAGCGAATGTGTCAACGAATATTGCCAATGCCATACGAATGACATGCGATATGTGGCGAACTGAGGCGATAGGTGGATTTTTATGTGACTGTTGATGTGTCTCTCACTATACTCTGTTTCTTTTCAACTGACGGTAAAAAGATGCAAAGTTCCCATCACGATTTCTTAGTAATGTTGAAGATGTTGTAGTGAAATGTGGTGCTAATTATATAAACGTGGACGATAATTTAATCATAAGACATAACAGTAGGTTATGTATAGGCCTAGTGACCTAATCAATTTTTCATAATATTTCATAATAAACTTATATAACACAAGTTATAAGTTCAAATTAAAATTCAGTGTACCGGAACCATTCCCTAAACACGTGTTGTGTGTGTTATTGTTGTGTGGCTATGTCAAGTGTGTATGTGAGGCCCTTTCAAAATGCCCTGTCTAAGCTGTATTTAAGTGAACGTTTGAATGGGGCGAACGTCTTAAAATTTCAAAAGGAAAGGTGCTAAACATGACAGAGAAAGGGGTTTAGAATAAAATCCTTCAAGGGGAAATCTCCTCTTAAATCGACAAATGATAACTCGAATTAGAGGAAACAAACTATCATAATAGTGAAAGTGTTAATTTAATAGTTACTTCTACTTACCCCTATGAAGATTAGGACGCATTTTGACAGTATATTCTGACTACCTTTAGACGATTGTATCCAGCTTAGGAATGAGCTGTGTTAACTAGAAGGGTAAAGAGTATCTCAATTAACCCTCTGATCTCCATAATTTTATACACTTCCTAATCTGAATACAATAGTCTTATAATTGCAAGGAAAAATAAATCCATAATTGTATCTTGAGTGGGAATACACATATTACATAGATGCAGACACTCAGACATACCCACACAATTATATTTACATTTTTATTCGAGGTCATATGTTTTTGTAATAGACCTTATGTAAACGAGATTGTGAACTTCGAATGATAGTATAAGAAAAAGTTAATATTCTCTATGGGACTGTTAATTGTTCAGAATTATTCGTCAGTGTATCATTGTTGTTCTCCCAAGTATTGTTCAGATATTCCGGGATAAGGCTTGTACACATTGATCCATAGATACACACACACACACACACACACACAGAATCTCCAGTTTTTCCACATTTCGCCTTTTCACACACACACACACACACTCTCTCACTACAGCATGCATACATGCACACATGCATACATGCTTTTAAAATACCAGCAGCTGATAAAGTCGTTTAAGGAGAAGTCATCAAGGATCATCGTCTCAGGAATCGTCCCCCGGCTTGGTGTAGAGAGCCGATTTTACAACATAGCCACCAGCACAAATCGTTGTCTAGCAAACCTCTGCAGGAAGGAAAATGTGGGATTCGTCGACACCTGGGACAATTTCTACTACGATGACTATTTGTTTTCGGACGATGGAGTTCATCTGAACCAGGTGGGAGCAGCACGTTTTGGGCGTCTTCTCAACGATGCGGTGAAGGATTTTCGGAGAAGTAATTTGACTCAGCACAGGACAACCAGGAAGGAGGACCGAAGACAGCGAGGGCAGCAACCTGCGAAGGAATTAAATGCTAATCTGTCAAGAACCGCGAATTTGGATAAAGCTCCACCAACACGACCCAAATTCAAAACCGCCAGGGATAACGACCGAGGACCGATGTCAGCCATGAATGTAAATGTAGATCCGATCAGAACCAAAAATTTGATTAAAGAACGTTCTGTGAGTTCTAAAACCGCAACTTTAAAGGTTTTCTATGCAAACGCTCGTAGCATACGCAATAAATTTCCAGATTTAGAGGAACTAGTGTTTACTGAAAATTATGATGTGATTGGTATAACAGAATCTTGGCTCAATACAGTAGATAGAGACTTTTTAGCAGAGTACTCACTTCCCGGTTATGTAATGTTTGAGAACAGCCGAATAAATAAAAATGGAGGTGGCGTTTTATTTTATATCAAAGAAAGTCTTAACCCGACCCTCTTGTCAAAACCTCAAATTGTGAACGTCGACACATCTTTTGTGCTAATAAAGAATAATAAAGGTACAACAATAATCTATCTATCTATCTATTGCCTGACGCCGTGATCCCCGAAGGGGTGGCCACGAACGAACCGCCCCCATGCACCTCTGTCCCCAGTCAGTCGACGCCCCTCCCCCCAACCAGCACCGCCTTCGTTCATGTAGTTCCTCACTCCATCCTTCCACCTCATATTCGGTCTACCTCTCCCCCTCTGTCCCTCCACCTCGCTCTCGTACACCCTCTTAGTCATTCTCTCGCTTTCCATACGTTCCATATGGCCGAACCATCTCAAGTTGTTCCTTTTCACACTTTCCAGCACATCTACCTCCACACCACACCTCCTTCTTACTTCCTCATTAGTCTGTCTATCCCTCCATGTAACTCCGCACACACTCCTTAAGTAATTAATTTCCACTGCTCTCACTCTTGGTCTGAGTCTCTCAACCAACGTCCATGCTTCGCTTCCGTAAGTCAGTGTCGGGATTACCACACTGTCATGCAAGGACTTCTTCACTTCCATACTGACCACCCTATTTCTTGTTACTGCTTTTAGCGTTCCTACAACCCTCTTCCCCTGTTGTACCCTCTCCCGCACCTCTTCATCCATAGTCCCATCTTTACTCAACACACTGCCCAGATACTTAAAAGAGTTGACGATCTCCATAGCCTGACCGTTCAGCTTCACCTCACACTCTGTGACTTCACCCCTTTCGAAGACCATAACCTTGCTCTTCCCCGTATTTACCTTCAAATTCCGTTTTTCGCAAACTGTTCCAAACTCATTTACCAGACCCTGCAACTCCCATTCATTATCACTCATCAGAACTGTATCATCCGCAAACAGCAGTATAGGTAGCTTCCACTCAATTCCCTCCCTTTTCAGCGATACACCAACATCCACTGCTCTTGATAGTATTTCTTTCATAACTCCATCCATATCTACAGTAAACAACCACGAGGACATCACACACCCCTGTTTCAAACCAACATTCAGGTCAAAGAACTCGCTCTGCTCACTCTCCACACGTACTGCCGCCTTTGCACCCTCATACATGCTCTGCCCTGCTTTCAGCAACTTGCCCTCTACTCCGTATATTCTAAGTACTTTAGAGTTCTAAGTACAACAATAATACTTGCATTAATATACAGACCTCCAGCTCAATCAGTGCAAACTGACCGAGAAATTTATGAACAAATTGCAGATGTAAGTAACTCACAAGATACCGTATTTTTGGGCGACTTTAATTTACCTGTGACCAAGTGGGGCGATACTCTTACTTCACACTCCGGACATGACTTGTATACGAACTTGCAAGAGAGTTCGCTTTATCAATTTGTTCGAACACCGACCCGTGGTAATAACGTTCTTGACATTGTACTTGCAACAAAAGAAGAATTAATAGAGAATTTGAATGTTGGTGATGAATTCAGTAACAGCGATCATCGTACGATAACTTTCACTTTAAACTTTACTAGTAACGAACCAAATAGTAGCATCGAAAAAGTCCCTAATTTCAAGAAAGCAAACTTTCATAAACTTTGAGCTATGTTTAAAGAAACTGACTGGAGCTTTTTAATTAACAATAACGACATAAATACATCTTGGAAGTTATTTGAAACCACTTACCTAAAAGCAGTGCAAGACTGCATACCATCGAAAATACGGCGTCCAGGCCATAATAATAACCCCAAATGGTGGAATAAAGATATTTCAAACTGCCTGCTTGCTAAAAAATTTGCTAATGATAGATTAAAATCCTCACAAAATGACGAAGAACGGGTGAAATTTGTAGAGCTACGACGCAAAACCAAAAAGTTAATTAAGCAAAGTAAAAAGACCTAGAGTTACATATTGCGAATCAAAGTAAAACAAACCCGAAAGAATTCTATAGTTATATCAGAAAGAAAAAAGTAGTTACTTCAACTGTTGGACCGTTAGTCGATGAAAATGGAGAATACACCAAAGACGAAGTACAAATGAGTAATGCCCTCAATACCTTCTTTGCATCAGTTTTTACAACAGAAGACCTCAGTGATATCCCTACACCATCGCCGATTCAGATTGATAATTCAGATGTTCTAAGCAATATCACCGTTACAGAGAGAGAAGTATTGAATTGTTTAGATAAACTCAAGGTAAATAAAACGCCTGGACCTCATACAATCTAGCCTAGAGTTCTAAAGGAAGCTAAAGATGAGCTCTCCAAACCACTGACATTACTATTCAATAAATCCTTGCAGTCTGGAACTATGCCTGATCAGTGGAAGATAGCCAACGTAACACCGATATTAAAAAAAGGCAGCAAATCCCTACCCAGTAACTATCGTCCAATTAGCTTAACCTCAGTTGTATGTAAAATGCTAGAAACGGTCATAAGAGACAGACTCGTAAATCACTTAGAGGAAAATAACATACTTAAAGATACTCAACACGGCTTTCGTAAAAAACGTTCCTGTTTAACAAACCTTTTAGACTTCTTCCACGATATCCTCAACCTCTACGATGAGAGTAAAGCTGTAGATATTATATACCTTGATTTTCAAAAGGCCTTTGACAAAGTTCCCCACAAACGTTTACTGCTAAAACTAAAAGCGCATGGAATACAAGACGGTGTGTTGAAAAGGATAGAAAATTGGCTCAGCGACAGAAAGCAAAGAGTAGTCATAAACGGTAAGGCATCTAAATGGACCAATGTAAGTAGCGGGGTACCCCAGGGATCGGTACTAGGACCAATTCTCTTTCTAATTTACATCAACGACATAGATGAGGGTCTCACCTGTATAATATCAAAATTTGCTGACGATACAAAAATTGCAAATAGCGTACTCTCAAAAGATCAAGTTGACGATATGCAACACAATTTAGATAAATTGTCACATTTGGCCCAAATTTGGCAAATGAGTTTCAATGCGGATAAATGTAAAGTACTACATATCGGATACCTAAATGAGAAAGCAAACTATTCGATGAATGGCACTCAGCTTAAGAATGTAAACAGAGAAACCGATCTGGGAGTAACAATATCGAGTAACCTAAAACCGAGTCAACAATGTTCAGAAGTTGTTAAGAAGGCAAACAAAATAATTTGCTTTATAGGCAGATCATTTGAGCATAAATCCAAAGACGTAATCCTAACCTTTTACAATTCCTTAGTCCGCCCTCTTCTGGAATACTGCGTTCAATGCTGGTGCCCTTATTACCAAAAAGACATAAACAAGCTAGAACGAGTTCAACGTAGAGTTACCAAAATGATACCTAGCCTAAAGAACAAACCATACGAAGAGCGTCTTAGAGAATTAAATCTATTTCCTTTAACCCAGCGCAGATTAAGAGGTGACTTAATTCAAGTGGTCAAAATCATCAAAGGCATCGACAATATGAACTGTAGTAAGTACTTCACTATCGACCAATCTAATTACACGCGGGGAAACGGTTGCAAAATTATTGGTAAATATTTTAACTCACACGAATCTAAGAATTTCTTCTTCAATCGAGATGTCAACTTGTGGAATGGGCTTCCCCGAGACGTTATAGACTGCAGCACCGTTGATTCATTTAAATTCCGCCTAGACAAATATCTTGCATCAAACCCGCGAATGACTGCGTTTGTAAATGAATAACTTTATTTTTTTCCTTTATTTTTCCTTTACTTTATTTTTTTCCAGCCGGGTGGATGGGACTCGTTAGCCTTGGTCGGCAACTCATCTAGGGGAGACAACCTTATACAAATCCGGGTGGATGGGACTCGTCAGCCTTGGTTGGCAACCTGTCTAGGGGAGTAAACCTGATACAAATCCGTACTGCTTACCTAAGGGTAAGGCAGGTTAGTGGATGGATTAGCCGAACACCACTGTAAAAAAAATAGTGCTAACAAGATACACAGAGGGCCTTGGAGTCGGACGGATCCTAAATTGAGTGGTCAATCCTGTAAGTCCTTCACTAAACTGGCTCGGGTTGTCCCTCTCACAGGGAATAGGTCCGCTTGGGGGCATTCTGTGTATGGCCACCCTCGTAAGAGGAGTAAGGCGTCCGGCAATAGATAGATAGATAGATTTTTTCCTCCCCTAAGTTACAAACCCATATGTCCCCTACTAACCTCCTAGTCCTGCCACGTTAGTGGCAGGGCAGTAGTTCCCTTTCCAATGTTCCCTTACCCACTCTAAACCACTGTTTGGACACTTGATCCTCAGTGTTTTGGAGGACAAGCAGCCTAGAAGGGTCACTATATCTGTTGTTGCTTGATTTCCTTTGTACTCCTTTGTACACACACTCTACAACACACCCACACACACAGAATGTCCAGCTTTTCCACATTTCGCCTTTTCACACATACAAACACACACACACACAAACTACAACACGCATACATGCGCACACACACACACTACAACACGCATACATGCGCACACACACACACACACACACGTCTTTTTCCACGTTCGCGCAACCTTCGCGGTGTTTCGCATCACATCGTCCAACATTCGTAGGACAATCGCCCTGCAATCGCTACTGTTGCCATCATCGATCGCCAAATTCGCCATGGTTCGCCATCAAATGTCGCACATCATTCGTCATTATCGCCTAAATAGTAGCCACAATCGCACTGTGATCGTACTTCTGTCGCACTGCAATCGACATCATTCGCCTTGTTCGACTTCATTCACTTATGAATACACTCCATTCACCGCGAATTAATGGACATATAACAAAAACACAGTCTCAGGGCGTTCGCTATCGAAAGTTCGCGCGGTGGGATAGCCACTTAACACCTACCACCATAGAGAATTTGTAAGACGAGGCGAGTTAGTGAGACGAAATATTTTTTACTCTCACCTTTAGAGAAGTACGTTATAAATGGAACTTGGCTCCCCACACATGTAAAAATTACTCAATGCATGCACACACAGAACCCCTGTGCAGAGCAAGAAGCTGTGTTGAGACAAAGCACCCACTGCGACGGTTGAGCACATGTATATTCTGGGAAGCTCTTTTACCAAGACTGATAATGTGATTATTCCCCCAAAAAGTGCACATATTATATTGTAGGGTGCCCGGGGAGTTTTTTGTAATAACTTACCTAAATGAGTTATACAGTAATATTGACAAAAACATATTGTCTAGATAATAGTTTTTTTTTCAGCTACTGCAGTTAATGTTGACATGTTTTTGCATTTCCCTTTCTTGTGTACAGTTTTCCCTGTAGCAGACAGGAATACAGAGATATATAAGCAGAAGTTGTCCTGTGACCCTTGGTATGTGATCCTCATACACTGTATTATACTAGTGCTGCCCTCTTGGGATCGGGATATGATGTGTATATCTCTTTACCTCAGCTAGTATTGTATAATATATAAGCAGAAGTTGTCCTGTGACCCTTGGTATGTGATCCTCATACACTGTATTATACTAGTGCTGCCCTCTTGGGATCGGGATATGATGTGTATATCTCTTTACCTCAGCTAGTATTGTATAATATATAAGCAGAAGTTGTCCTGTGACCCTTGGTATGTGATCCTCATACACTGTATTATACTAGTGCTGCCCTCTTGGGATCGGGATATAATGTGTATATCTCTTTACCTCAGCTAGTATGTATAATATATAAGCAGAAGTGTCCTGTGACCCTTGGTATGTGATCCTCATACACTGTATTATACTAGTGCTGCCCTCTTGGGATCGGGATATGATGTGTATATCTCTTTACCTCAGCTAGTATTGTATAATATATAAGCAGAAGTTGTCCTGTGACCCTTGGTATGTGATCCTCATACACTGTATTATACTAGTGCTGCCCTCTTGGGATCAGGATATGATGTGTATATCTCTTTACCTCAGCTAGTATTGTATAATATATAAGCAGAAGTTGTCCTGTGACCCTTGGTATGTGATCCTCATACACTGTATTATACTAGTGCTGCCCTCTTGGGATCGGGATATGATGTGTATATCTCTTTTCCTCAGCTAGTATTGTATAATATATAAGCAGAAGTTGTCCTGTGACCCTTGGTATGTGATCCTCATACACTGTATTATACTAGTGCTGCCCTCTTGGGATCGGGATATGATGTGTATATCTCTTTACCTCAGCTAGTATTGTATAATATATAAGCAGAAGTTGTCCTGTGACCCATTGATCCTCATACACTGTATTATACTAGTGCTGCCCTCTTGGGATCGGGATATGATGTGTATATCTCTTTACCTCAGCTAGTATTGTATAATCATAAACACCATACTATTAATATAAAGTGTTACCTTGTCCGGGTGCTGGGTGGCCTCCTTGTAGATAATGTTGTATATATAAAAATTGCGTGACTGTTATACTTTGCTCAGATAGACCAGTGTAAAGGAAGTTGAAGTCACTACCGACCGACTGAGTGATGGTAGTGGAAATATACAGCCAGAGAGACAATGAGGTCAATAGTCTCATTATAGTCATGACTCAAACTGACAGCAGACAGTAGTAGTAGTAGTAATAGTAGTAGTAGTAGTTGAGAAGTTGATAAGTGTTTTAAGATAATGCTGTAAAAGATCGTGAGTTGGTTGAGCAGTAACTAAACTGAGTTAAGACTAACAGTCAGGGGCAGCGATATATATCAGAGACTAAAACTGAACTATAAGACTGACAGTCCTGGGCAGCGTTATATATACCCCTCAAGGATGGTAGTCACGTGACTGATAAATGATCTCTCACACTCTCCTCCTTCCCCCCTTCTCTCTCTGTCGCTCTCGCTCTCCTGCCCCACTCTCCCCTCCCCCCTCTCTCCCCCCCTTCTCTCTCTCTCTCTCTCTCCTCCTCCTCCCCCCCTCCCCTTCTCTCTCTCTCTCTCGCTCTCTCCTCCCTCACTCTCCCCTCCCCTCTCTTTCTCTCCCCCCCCCCCCCTTCTCTTTCGCTCTCTCCTCCTCCCCCCCTTCTCTCTCTCTCTCTCTCTCTCTCTATGCTAAATTATATCAGCTAACCGCTTTCTGCAATTTATCAAAAGCTTTCGACACCATGCCTCACTAGATTTTGCAAACAATATTAGAGACTTATGGAATATGTGGCCCTCCACTAAATTTGTTCAGAAGCTATTTATCCAATAGGAATCAATTTGTGTTCTTAATAATACTTGTTCTGAATATTGAAATATGAGGCATTTTGTCTCACAAGGCACTGTACTTGGCCCTATTTTGCTTAATGTAGTCATTAATGATATCGTCTATTCATGTACTAAACTCAAATTTCTATTATACCTGGTGACACCAATATTTTTTGCAGAGTAATAATCTTGTTGATTTATCACACAAAATGAATACAGAAATATATAATATATCCAAATGGATTAAATCAAACGGTTTAACAATTAACTTAGGTAAAACACATTATTTAGAGACCCATTTCATTACCACTTAAATGTCCAATCTCGGTATTAATATTGATGATCATGTTATTGAGCTGGTTAAAGATAATACATTTCTTGGTTTTGCCATTAAGAGTGGAATGACATCGAAAACGCACTTAAATGACATTAACATATAGTTATATAAAATTACTGGAATTATGTAGTACGATTGTGGACATAAGTCCTGCTACACCTGCCTGCCAGAGAATCGCGAATTGTGTTGGTAACATTGCTTACCCTCCCGCCCCCCACTCCATCCCCACCCTTCCACGCTCTCTCATCCAAGCCCCTCTTTACCTCTTTCTATCCTTCATTCTTGTTTTCACGTCTATAAACTCCTTCCCACGGATCACTTTCCACCACTATTACAACGGGATGATAAAATCTTTCCTTTCCTTCTCTCTATTTCTCCTTTCCTTAATCGAATAATTGTATTTGTATGCGTGTTTATCAAATCTTCCTAAAATGAAATAGCATAGCGTTCATTAAGCATTACGTTACATAGTTCATGTTCATATTTGCCATTTTATATAAACCTTGTTTTATATTTATATTTGATATCCTCCACTGCATAATATTTTATTATTCATTTTATCTGTGTTTAATATATGTATATATACAGTACAGTACAGTATATATGTGTTTTTGTTTTTTTCCTCTAAAGATGCCATAGTCTCTCTCCAGTGCCTCCGGGTGTTTTGTGTGGATTCATCTTGCTGGTGTTTCTGCACCCTGGTTGGAGACTTCGGCATCTCATATAATAATAATAATAATAATATTAATAATAATAATGATAATAGCACAAAGTAATCCATTATGATTAATTTGAAGATAGAGCTTTGTTAACCATATATGTTATCTAAGTCAGATATAATTGAGACTTGAATTTACCTTTGCACTCTCATTTCTCAATTCAGCTATAATTATCTATGCCCATAATATTATATCCCAATGTCTTGAGTATGCATGTATTTCACTGTTAAAGTTTATATAATATTAAGATATATAATTGACAAACATAAAATAGGTTCCTTGATCCAATTCATTGAATATTAAAAGTTATAAATATATGGTTACGTGTGTATTCTCAATATTAAGCACCTCCCTCTTAACTTCGGTATACCCACACTTAACTATTCATGTTTCGTAACTAGTTGACTAAAACACACGGCCACAGATATTAAATGTGTCTCACATTACATAGACTTGCATGTTATTTTCTTACTGGAGGAGATTTGGCGCTTTTTATCTGCCCAAGTGAGTGCTGCCCCCCCCCCCCCCCCCCACCCCCACTGAGATCAACCCCTTCCGTACCAGGGTTGGGTTTAGTTTTAGTTTAGCTATATCTAGACAACTTCATGCAGCCAAGGAAGGATCTGTGGTATTTAGAATGGGTAATTGATCTTGTATAAAGCCATTTTATTGTTACACTTCCTTCTTAACTTAACATACCTATTCTCCATTCGCTGGAGAATGTGAGATTAAAGTGTTGGGTGAGGCCACCTGTATGTGGTGAAGCGAGTGCTTCGGTTCTCCCTCCTTCCGAGTGGTTAGAGGGGCCCGCAAAGGGTGGGTCTAGTTCTTCTTGTTAATTCGATTAACAGAAACTAATACACAAGTACAGTTCAATTAAATATATATTGGATTGCCTGCATATAATAAATGCACCATAATCATTTCGGTTCTGTTGCATCATAACGATGGGGCAAAATAGTATGCCAATATGGTATGAAATTTGAGTATATTCAATAAGGTAGTTGACACGAATAAATAAGTTGACCATAAGGAGGTGGGAGTTTGTAAAAATATAATGCTTGAACTATGTCAAAATTATCGAAACAACATTTCTGTATCTATATTAATGACGAGTGAAGTAGCTTAAGGGATGTCGTTACGTAGAAGGTGAATTTCTATATCATAGAGCAGAGGACCTGGGTGAACCTTAGCTAGGCCATGCATGACTGGACACTTTTTATTTACCCATTCAGTACCGGGGGCATCTAATATAATTCACTACAGCTATAATCAGAATATTTCATGTAGATTAGGAAGGGTCTGTGGTAGTTAAGGTGTTCTTTGCGATAGTCTGTAGCATTTCATATATTAGACACCCTTCTTTAGCTTAGTTCTTACTGTACCGACGACGTCTTTCTAATTGTATTCTAGCTACATGAAGACGAAATTGTGCAGTTTAAGAAGGACCTATGGTAGTACATAAGGTTAAGTGAGGTAGTCTGAAGCCTGTTAGTTGCTGGAGGCTCTTTTTAAACTGACTAAAATTGTCTTATAGTAGCAAGAATGAAAATATAGAGACATCACCAGTACAAAAGGGGTTAATAATATCGTCTAATATTTGCCAGCATATGATGCAAAGGATATCACCAGTACTGAATGATTTAAACCTCATGATCGTAGCGTTAATTGGATTAAGAGATTCATAAGGAGATGCTGGAACCCCGGTTTCATTTGGCTGGCATCCCCTACTGTTTCTATTTGTGCCTCACTTGCACAGAGTATTTCAGCTTATTCCCACAAACACCTCCTCCTCCTATTCATTTACTACACTTAGCAACCACATCACACTTCTGTTCAACAACCTAAATTACCTTGATGTTGGCTATCTGTCAATCTTTCAACCTTCGGGGGAACACTTGTTGGCGGCGGCTTTGTCTTATGTCTCCTTCATTCACATAGACAAAACAAAAAAGGAAAAACAAAATAAAATGCCCACACCATTTATATATACACCAACCAAGGAGAATATTCAAGGAACCAACAACCTTAAGGACCATGACATAGGATATAGATGTAATGGTTAAGGAATCTTGTATATTATTAATATATGATCATTCACCTAATTTAAACATTATGATTATTGGACTTAATTACTTTTAAGAATTAGCGTCCAGTTAGTATACGGGTGTTTCAACGTAATTGATATTGGGCCAAATAGATCAAAGATAAAAACCCTAATTATTCTTTATAGTAATAATAATAATTAAATTAGGCTGTCCTCCAAAGAGATTAGATTTTCACTGGACTGGTAGAGGTATTGTTAAACACGCAGCGGAAATGTTTCGGGTTCGATTATCGTGTTGTCTAACAATGAAAGTACCGGTGAAAATGTTGGTTTTCCATGCAACACGTCATTACACTAAGGGTACTTTTTATATAACCTTATATATACACAGTAGCATATACTGTATTTGTGAAAACATATTTGGTTCCTAAACATTATATTTGTAGTAGCTACTAGCTGTATACACCTTACATTAATTTGCTGAATATTATTCTTAATCGAATATTTCTCATTTTATTCTGTGAATGCTGAATGTTAAAGTTTGTTACATATTACATAATACCCTATTCTTTAATTCAAATGATAATTTTAGAGATTCCACAGCCAAGGAGTTTGTTGTGGTTTCACCATATACTATATTGCCCAGGTAGTTTGTTTTACAACTTATCATAATAATATGATGCAGAGCAGGTATTATTTTGAGTCAAAGATCCTTTTTTATTACAAATTATGGACGTGCACCTCAATATACCACATATTTTTTGTTCTTTGTGAGTGAGGGAGACAAAAGGCAGAACTGCCTGTGACTAGTGCCTCCCCTAAACTTGAGACTGACAGGGCCAAAATCAAGGGCTGGTAGAGCAAAAATACCTGGACACACGGATTTTGAAGCAATTTAAGTCATAGAAAGAGGGAAATACTGATTCTGGGAGAGAGTTCCAGAGCTCAGCTGTTGAATAGAAGAAAGGTTGAGAATAACGTTTCACTCTTGGGTTTGGTGAATTACACAGAGTAGGAGTGGGATTGTGTTGCAAGACGGGTGCTACGTGTTCTACGAAGAGGGGATGGTATACACTTAGATAGCTCTGAGGAACATTGATTATTGTAATAGCGGTAGAATAGTGAAAAATATGCAACATTGCAGCAAAGAGAGAGAGATTGCAGATAATTGGTGAGTGGACATGAGTTAATGAGACGGAAGGAAGGTTTTCCTTTCTAGTTTGTCTATAAGTGCTGTGTGAGAGGATCCTCCACACACGTGTGAACAATACCCTATACATGAACGCACTGTGCCCCTGTACAGAGCAAGAAGCTGCGCAGGGGTAAGTAGCCCCCGGAGGCGGTTGAGCACACTCAGCTTCTGGTAAGCTGTTTTAGCAAGAGTGGTAAAATGATCTCCAAGAGAGAGAGAAGAAAAAGAGACACTGATAATATTAAGAGAAGATAAAGTATAATTACTATAACTTCTCCGATATATTTGTTCATTATCTCGTTTGTATTTATTTTGTGATATATACGTCATTAATGTGTTTCATGTGATATTCTATGGGTCTTAAGATTCGGATAACACTTTAGAGTATTTAGTAGAATTCAATTCCTAAACTGTATCCAGTATTATGGAACAATACAGATATTAATAACAAAATTGTCAGCTCTGCTACTCTACTGGGCTGATGAGCTAGGGTATTGATAAGATGGTGAATCATGAGCGTCGATACAAACACCAGTCAGGAGCCAGATCCACAGTTCTAGTGATTGGAGTATTGCTATATACTGTATATATATATGATTTTATTCAGTTAAGAAAGGAAGTGTAACAATTGAAGGGCTGCATGCTAGCTCAGTTAATTCTTCTAAATGCCACAGCTTTTTCCTTAGCTACAAGAAATTGTCTAGATATAGCTAAACTAAAACTAAACCCAACCCTGGTACGGAAGGGGTTAATCTCGGGGGGGGGGGGGGGGGAAGGGGGAAACTCGCTGGGGCAGATGAAAAGCGCCAAATCTTCTCCAGTAAGAAAATAACATGCAGGTATGTGTAATGTGAGACACATTTAATATCTGTGGCCGTGTGTTTCAGTTAACTACTATGAGTATCAGAGGCCGTGTTACATCGTTTTTCGGTAATAACTTAATAACAAACAGTTGGATCAGTATGATATTTTGACACAGCTTTTTTCACACCGTGCCCTAATTTTCGTCAATATAGTGCATTACCAAAAGTGTAGTAATAAGCCACTTGTCCCTGTGTCATGAGGTTAAAGTCACACATTAATGACTAAGAAACGGACAAGCTACCGTGGCTTACCTGTGAGAACCACCAAACCATTATTGCTCCTCCATCAAACACGGTAGTTATCAGCCACCACCCTACCCTATTATCGCCTTTAAATACAAGTTATGTGTCAATATCAAAATAGAAATATACAAAAATACATACCGGGTACTTTTTGTATATTTATACTTAATATTGACAGAAAACTTGAATTTAAGGGCGATAATAGGGTTGGGTGGTGACTGATAACCACTGTGTTTGATGGCGGAGCAATAATGGTTTGGTGGTTCTCACAGGTAAGCCACGGTAGCTTGTCCGTTTCTTAGTCATTAATGTGTGACTTTAACCTCATGACACAGGGACAAGTGGTTTATTACTACAATTTTGGTAATGCACTATATTGACGAAAATTAGGACACGGTGTGAAAAAAGCTGTCAAAATATCATACTGATCCAACTGTTTGTTATTAAGTTATTCCCGAAAAACGATGTAACACGGCCTCTGAAACCCATAGTAGTTACGAAACATGAATAGTTAAGTGTGGGTATACCGAAGTTAAGAGGGAGGTGCTTAATATTGAGAATACACACGTAACCATATATTTATCACTTTTAATATTCAATGAATTGAATCAAGGAACCTATTTTATGTTTGTCAATTACATATTTTAATACTATATAAACATTTACAGTGAAATACATGCATACTCAAGACATTGGGATATATGGGTTTAGTTAATTATAGGTGAATTGCGAATTGAAAATGTAACGGTAAATTTAAGTCTCAAATGTATCTGACATACTGTATATGGTAATTTACTTCCACCTTCGAATGGATCCTAAATTTTTATAATATGCTATGTTTGTTATATTATGGCTAATGTGAACATGAACTACATAACCTAATGCTAATTTAACGATATGGTATTTCATTATAGGAAGAAACTTTGAAAACATGCATATGCAATGGATGCAAACATGCAATGGTTCGATTAGAGACGGAAAATAGAGAGACAGAAGGGAGAGAGACATTATTGTTGGAACCCAAACCAGGGAGAGGAGCTTATAGGCGTGAAGCAAGAAAGAAGGCAAGACAGAGGGTAGGAGTGGTAGGAGAGGCTTGTTTGAGAGAGTGTGTAAGGGTGGGGATGGAGTGGGGGGCAGCAATGTTACCAACACAATTCGCGATTCTCTGGCAGGCAGGTGTATCAGGACTTATGTCCACAATAGTACAAAACAAAATATTTAATTGATGTTAAATCCTTAAAACAAATTTATTTTGCTTTAGTTTACCCTAATATAGTTTACTGCTCTGCCTTCTGGGGAGGAACGAATACAATTTATCTAGCTCTATTCATAGTGCAATATAAAATGTTGCGAATTATGACCAATGCATCTTATAATGCATAGCATACACTGGTCCAACATTTAGAGACCTTGGCTTGTTGAAGTTGAATGATATCCTCTTTATCCAAACAGTCAATTTTGTATATAAATATGTAAATCAACTAATATTCTTAGGAAATGACTTTCAACTAATAATACATCATTTTAACACACATACTTCAAAGCATCTCCAAACGATCCTCTGCACTTCATGTTATTGTTCCGTGAAGATCATTTTAATAAATAAACAGTCATTGTAATCAGAGCATAATAACGTTAATATGAAGATGTTAACACAGGAGGTGTAGTATTAATAGCATACCTAATTAAACACATTTTACCTTTATACCCTTTGACAATTTTTATTTTTAAATTAACGACGATATATTATTATGCCAAGCATATTTACGTATGTTGTCATGTTCAACCTAAATACCCCTCTAACAGAAATAATAGATAAATCACAAGTGCTATTATGGTGATACATGTTTCTCAATTACGTATATATTCACACATAGAACAACAAATACAGAGCTAGGAGTTTACCTCTCTCGCTCTCTTATTTTACTGTATGCTGTTATCTTGTCTTTCCCAATCACTAATATAATCTTCTTACCCTTTTCTTTCCTCTGTTTACTGTATCTTATTATATAGTTGGTGACGCTCACCGCTTCCCCCAGAACCGCATGGCTTACTCGCTAGGACTCGCCAGGGCAGAGAATATAGCTACAGTCTACCTATCATTGTGTACTTTCCTTCTCGAGAAAGATTGTGTTGCAGACAGTTTAGAACTGTTCTTTATTTTCGTCTGTCACAATCCTTTCTATTTTATTTAGTCAATTGAAAGTATTGTGTTAAGTAGTTGAATGATGGGAAGGCGAGCGGGAGAGGGAGAGGGAGAGAAACAAGGTTGTGTGTCTTGGTAGTGAGTGCGGCGCGTGGCTGGCCCCCTTACATAGGCCTCGCGGGATTCGTTGCCTCCTGCCTAACACTGCCTACTACGCGGCTGCTTACTGGGCGACTGTCGCGCGCCCTCGTGCCATTCTTGCGAACTGGGACTCCAGCCAGGAGGTCCATGGGAATATCCTTGTCAGATCCTTCCCAGACAGCATACTCTAAGCATCTCCCTTGAACTGTCCCACACTCTTGTCTTAGAATCTTTCTCTCCTACTGCCTCTATCATTTCCACTACTTCCTCACCCTTTATTAATATCAATTCCCCTCTGGTTCTCTGCATCCACATCTTGAATTGGTGGCCAGACTGTATTATATGCTGGATCTCACATTTCTTATGTACTAGATTAAGTTTGAAGATAGGCATTGTCATTTTGGGAGATTGTATTGCTGAGACTGTCTCCATCAATCACTAATGTTTCTACAGGGTTAAATAATTCTAGACTAGGGATCAGGTACCTTGCTGTTGGTGTTTTCAATGTGTGTAGGCTACTTTTGAGCTACACGACACTACGGATTCTGTGGGTTACCTGGGTGGATCTTTTGTCTGTGTACCTTGGAGTTTAGACTGTGTAGTGCGTGAGGGCTGCTTGCCTAATCCACCCAACACTGTTCTAACTCTATTTGCTTTTACTTTAGAGGGTCGCCAGGAGGATACTCGATACTTGTGATCGAGAATCCTCAAGAGAGCACCCCTTCATATTAACGTAATCAGGCCGCACAGACCCAAGGTCCACACTAGGATAGGAGCTGCCTTGCTCCACCAGAATTCTGTACCTTTGCGCATCCCAGCTAGACTTTATTAATCCGGACAGACATTAGCTGGATTAGATCATATACTCTTTTATGCATACCCATTATTTTTACACAAGCATTTTGAGGTATAGGTTGCTGTAGAGAGACACAACCAGCATAGACCGGTTTTGTTAATAGGAGTACTACTTTTTCGTGGCGAGCATTATTACAGTTGCACCGCTTATAATATTCTTGTGTCCAATAACATTATATGTCCAGCCTTTTTGTGTATTTAGCCTACACGTGCATTGTCCTGCCTCCTGCTATTTTGTGGTTCCATTTCCGATACGTTCTTCTTAGTAGCATCCGATATTATTCAGAAGATTCCTTGTTCGGTGCTTGAGGACTTTACAACACTTTCTTTCATAAAGGAGTAACAGATCTATCTATCTATCTATTGCCTGACGCCGTGATCCCCGAAGGGGTGGCCACGAACGAACCGCCCCCATGCACCTCTGTCCCCAGTCAGTCGACGCCCCTCCCCCCAACCAGCACCGCCTTCGTTCATGTAGTTCCTCACTCCATCCTTCCACCTCATATTCGGTCTACCTCTCCCCCTCTGTCCCTCCACCTCGCTCTCGTACACCCTCTTAGTCATTCTCTCGCTTTCCATACGTTCCATATGGCCGAACCATCTCAAGTTGTTCCTTTTCACACTTTCCAGCACATCTACCTCCACACCACACCTCCTTCTTACTTCCTCATTAGTCTGTCTATCCCTCCATGTAACTCCGCACGCACTCCTTAAGTAATTCATTTCCACTGCTCTCACTCTTGGTCTGAGTCTCTCAACCAACGTCCATGCTTCGCTTCCGTAAGTCAGTGTCGGGATTACCACACTGTCATGCAAGGACTTCTTCACTTCCATACTGACCACCCTATTTCTTGTTACTGCTTTTAGCGTTCCTACAACCCTCTTCCCCTGTTGTACCCTCTCCCGCACCTCTTCATCCATAGTCCCATCTTTACTCAACACACAATAGATATTATTGATTAAAGTAACGTTAAGTAAACCTTCTTCTTGTTTGCATTAGATCACTCTTGTGATTTAATTAAGTTAACTATCATTTCCTTGTGTACCATAACTAAGCATCCATATGTTATAGGTAATAGGCTGTTTCAGAGAACATCAGCCTATAGTAGAAGCACATAGATACTGAGAGTTAAGATACCCCGCTATCGCAGATATAACTCTGGAGGGTATATGTGTTCTTTGTTCGACGGGATTATATATCAGGGGTTGGATCTAGCGTTTCCGTTGTTGCATTTATGCAAGTCTAGTCCAATGTATAAGAGCCACTGATTTATACGAGACCCGACCCGATCGTAACAAATGGCGACCTAGCTCAGGATTTGGTGAACTGACATATAATTGCAGGTTATTTTGCAGATTTTTCTCACAGTTTAGGCAGTGAACATTTGTTGATTTTGTGGAATATTTTTTGAGAACATGCAAGAATTATTTTTTTAGCAAAGTAATATAGCACTTAAGCTGTCTCCGAGAATTTGTTATTGTGAATATTGTGGTATAAGAGTTTGGGGTACTTCTTTTTTGTGTATCAAAGTGAAAAATCTTCAGTGAGCATAATGTCTTTTAGCGGATCAGTGCAGGATGAAGACACAGTACGTGATGTAGAAGCTGAGGAGCAGCAGCATGGGCAGGTTGTTAACTTGGTGAACAGTGAGGAAGATGCAAGGAATTTTTTACAATGGCCTGTTACTTCCGACCGGTTGGTGGGTATGAATCGGTACGGTCTCCAGTGCTTAGCCGCAGCTATCGGTCATGTATGTACTAGTGGCATGACCAAGGATGACATGATGACGTGTGTGCTGGGTGGGGTGACTGGCGTACGAGGTAGGGTGAGTGCTCAGAGCCCTTTGGCCGAGCTTACCCTTCACTCAACTCCCAATCCTCCTATTGGAGTACCGACCCTGAGCACGCTTCCGCAGGTGGGTAGTGACTGGCAGGGTGGTTTGCTCCTGGTGGGATCACCGGGTATTTCTAACATCATTGCATCTCCTCCGCCTCCTCAATGTTTGACCCCGGAGATGCTCTTTCAGCTCGAGATGGCAAAGATGCAACATCAGAGTCAACAGCCGATAGAGCTAGCTAAGATAGAAGAAAGAAAAGAGCTGGCTAGGATGCAGCAACAGACGAGAGAAGCTGAGCTTAGGACTGAACTAGAATCTATAAGATACTGTGCCGACATGGATTTAGAGAAGTCTCGTGTTGAGACGACGGGACAGCGACTCCGTACTGGAAACCGTGCGCATGATCAGTCTCTGTCGCACCTTCTCAAACTGGTCCCTGTATTTGACGAGTCTGGTGTCACAGAGTTTTTCAATAGATTTGAGAAGAAGTGCCGGGAGCATAAGTGGCCTGAAGTTAAGTGGGCGGCGCTTGTGTCCTCTAGACTCGTAGGTAAGGGGCTCAAGGCTTACGATGCACTACCTTTGGAGTCCTGCGTTGTTTATGAGGAGCTCAAGGAGGCTGTCCTGCGGGCATACGAGCTACAACCCGAGACATATAGGTTAAAGTTCCGGGGTGTGTCTAAGGGGCGAGACAGTACCTTCTTGGAGCACGCCTGGGACCTGTCCGACGCTATGGGAAACTGGCTCAGATCAGAGAAGACAACTACGTTTGATGAGATGAAACAGTTGATGCTTCTAGAGCAGTTTTATAAGTGTACGGGCGGCGACTTGACTTTAAACCTTAAAGAGAAGACCCCAAGAACTCTCGTAGAAGCAGCAGAGATGGCTGATCTTCGGTTGTCACTAATTCGGGGGTGCGGCTCTTCACAGAGAAACGATGTAGGCGTTAAGGAGCGTTACCCTCCCCCTCCCCGGACTATGGACACACATAAATTTAAAAGCAATGACACCAAGACTGATCACAAACCTAGCACCGCCCCGTTTAAGAAGGGTCAGGGGACTTTTACACCTCAGTATAAGTCCAAGGGGAAATTTGAGTGTTATCACTGTCACAAAGAGGGGCACATGGCAAAAGATTGTCCGAGCAGACCTCCCACGGCGGCTGTGTCATTGGCTCGCAGCATTGGGGTGTTCCAGAATTCTTCTGTGTTTGCTGGAGGCATAAGATCAGAGGATGGAGCACCGCCAGTGAAGAAGGATCCGGAAGGCTCGAACCCTGTCCGCGATGCCTTTTGCGACCATAGAAGGCATGGCTGCGTGAAGTGGGGGGGCAAGAAGCACGGGGTACAGCTTTTGCGTGACAGAGGTGCCTCTCAGACACTCCTGAAGAATGTCACTGGTAGACCCATAAATGCGGCGCGGGTAGTAGTGGTGCAGGGAGTTAATGCAACTAGGTCATTCCCGCTTGTTAGAATGGAGCTTGAAGTTGACGGTGTGACTCGCGAACTGGATGTGGGAATCGTGGAGAAATTGCCTGTTGGGGGCGTCGACCTCCTTCTCGGCATTGACTTTGCGGTGCCTGCTTCTAAGGTTTCACCCTTAGTCATTGCCGAGGAGCCGTCCGACGTGAGTAGGGAGGAACAGGAGTGGGTTGAGAAGTGTCAGGTGCAACCAATGGCGTGTGTTGTAACCAGATCTCTCGCATCCAGGGAGTCACAGCCTAACCAACAGTCTTCAAATAAGCGGAGGAACGGTCACGAGAAGGTGCTGAAAGCTGATACGGTGGAGAGTCTAGTACCAGCAGCGCTTCTCGGGGACTCAGTATTAGTACCGTTATTAGAGTCTGGAGAAGCACCACCACCTGTCACTGAAAGAGTAGAGGCAGGGCTTAAAGAGACTCAGAGGCAGCAACGGTATACACGGAGAGAGCAACGGGATGCAAAGTTCGATGTTGGGGGAGGGCATGAGTTGTTTCGCAAACACTTAGACAGGCTAGCTCCCTCAGATATTCGCAAATTGCAGCTAGAAGACCCGGAGGTTCTAAAGTGTAGTAACAGTGCTGTCGAACTCGAAGAGGACAGGGATGCAAAGTCAGGAGATTTTGTTTTCATTGATGGCATCTTGTATCGGCAATTCCAAGACCCGCAGAGAAGTTGGGAGGGTGGGTCAGGAGTGGTAGACCAGCTGGTCGTACCGAGGGTATGCAGGGATAGCCTACTAAGGTTGGCTCATGATGTACCGCTGGCGGAACACTTGGGTGTCCGTAAGACGGTGGAGGCTTTGGGGAAACTGTTTTGGTGGCCTGGTTTGAGAGCACAAGTGGTGTCATGGTTGGCAATGTGCAGTGTGTGCCAAAAGGTCGGGAAACCTAACCAGTGCATCCCAAAGGCTCCGTTTCACCCAATTCCCGTCAGCGGGTCTTCCTTTAGTAAAGTAGTAGTCGACATGGTTGGCCCCCTCCCCCCCACAAGTGCCGGAAATAAATATCTCTTGACAGTCATGGACGTAGCAACTCGGTACCCAGACGCATACCCGATGAGAAATGGTTTGGCGAAGACGGTGGTCCATAACTTGCTATTATACTTCTCCCGGTACGGATACCCGCAGGAGATAGAGTCAGACCAAGGATCGAATTTCACCTCCAACTTGTTCGTTCAGACAATGAAGCAGCACGGGATAGTCACGGTAGTGTCATCTGCTTATCACCCAGAGAGTCAGGGGGTGTTAGAGAGGTGGCATTCCACTCTAAAAAGCATGCTTCGCTGCTATTGTCTTGAGAACGGCAAGGACTAGGATCTTGGCCTGCCGTATGTGTTATTCGCTACACGAGAGGTACCTGGGGAGAGTTTGGGGTTTAGCCCTAATGAGCTTGTGTTTGGACACCGCGTCAGAGGGCCTCTCCACATGGTAAAGGAGATATGGGAAGGCACCGCTAAACCATGTTCTATGCTTAAGTATGTCCTTGAAAGTAGAGAACGAATCCTGCATAGTCTGGAGTTGGCTGGCCGCAATCTGGTAGGCTCTCAGGCCCTCATGAAGGACAGGTACGACCACAAGGTGAAACTAAGGGAGTTTCACGTGGGTCAGAGGTGTTGATACTACTCCCTCTTGTAGGTCACCCCTTACCCACAAAGTATGCTGGTCCTTATAGGGTAGCAGAGAAGCTCTCGGATTTAGATTACCTGGTGGCCACTCCAGACAGGCGAAAGTGGAATCAGTTATGTCATGTCAACCTGATGAAGGAGTATGTGAGGCGCCCACCTGAGCCTCTCACTGTCCCTGTGATGACTTTCAGCAGTCAAGGTGGAGAAGGAGAACGGGACAGTCATGCGCAGGTGGATGACAACTGGGATTATCATGTTTCTGCAGATTAGTGGGCGGGAAACACGAAACAGGCGGCTCATGAGGCTTTGCAACACCTACCTGAGCAACAGCGTGTGGCTGTCGAGCGCCTATTCGGTATATACCCTACTTTATTTGCGGAACACCCAGGCCTCACTACTCATGAGGTGCACGACGTTGACGTCGGAGACCACCCACCCTTCAAATCAGTGCCCTATAGGGTGCCCCCTATTAAACTTCCGGCCCTCCGGGCGGAGTTGGAGTATATGTTGCAACAGGGACTGATCGAGAAGGGGCCGGTAAAGTCGACATCTCCCGTAACGCTGCAACCTAAGCCGGATGGCAAGGTGCGCTTCTGTGTTGATTACTGCAGGCTAAACGGCTTGACTCCCACCAACCCATATTCTCTTCCCCGGGTCGATGACTGTGTAGACAAGATTGGCAGGGCCAAGTTCTTGACCAAGGTGGACCTGGTAAAAGGTTACTGGCAGGTGCCTTTGTCTGAACGGGCGAAAGAGGTGTGTGGTTTTGTGGTGGATGGTGCTACATATCGTTGTAATGTCATGCCATACGGTCTAAAAAATGCACCAGCGACCTTCCAAAGCTTGATGAACGAGTTGGTGGCTGACATTCCAAACTGTACCGTGTACCTGGACGACATCATTATCTACGATGACGATTTCAAGAGCCACTGTGAACATGTAGAATCCCTATTTAAGAAATTAAGCGAGGCAAACTTGGTGGTCAACCTGGGAAAGTGTGATTTTGTGCGGGCTACCGTTCAGTATCTGGGGTTCATGGTGGGTTTGGGCCAGGTCTGCCCCCCACAGAACAAGATATTGGCTATTAACCACTTCCCAAGTCCAACCACCAAGAAGCAGATCATGAGGTTTTTGGGCATGATTGGTTACTACCGTGGCTTTATAAAGAGCTCTTCTACTGTGCTGGCTCCTCTGACGGACCTATTGGCCAAAGATAAAAAGTTTAAGTGGGCGGCTGAGTGTGAGAGGGCTTTTTTGCTAGTAGAACACCTGTTGTGTACTCACCCAATCCTCAGGGCCCCGGACTTTAGCCGACCATTCCAGCTGGCAACTGATGCCAGTGGTGTGGGGGCTGGTGCCGTTCTGATGCAATCAGACGAATATGGGCTGGAGCACCCAGTCAGTTTCTTCTCAAAAAAGTTCAACTCGGCGCAGAAGAACTATTCAGTAGTTGAGAAGGAACTGCTGGCGATTGTGCTAGCGCTCAGGCACTTTGAGGTGTATGTTCCAGCCTATGGACCAGTTGTGGTGATCTACACCGACCATCACCCCCTCAAGTTCCTGAATCAATTCCATAACCGGAATATGAGGCTGACCAGGTGGTCATTAATGGTGCAGGAATACAACCTAGACATACGCCATATTGCTGGTTCTGAGAATGTGATTGCAGATTGCTTATCGAGGGTGGAAGACCCGGGGTAGATTATCACAACTGTAGCCTCCTACTTTGGTTTGATTAGTATGTTTACGTCTGGTGCTTGTTGGCTCGCGTGTGTAGCCCAGCGTATTGGGTCGTAAAGTAGGAGTTGCTGTGTTGGTATAGAAGTAAAAACTAGGCTTGCCTCTTTAGTGCAGCCGCCATAAACATATTAAAAATATAAAAATCATATACAAACTCTTTCTTTGATAGTTAAATTTTGTTAAGTATGTTATAGCAGAAATTCTGAGTTGTACTCCTCTCAGAAGGCTGGGCTAGTGAAGCTCGCTCTTATGAGCATAACTATGTAATTTAATCTATTGTGTTGGGAAGGGTTGTTAATTTTTATAATGTGTTATTTTGATGAGAACTGTGCTTTACATTTCATTGTCGCTGGGTGGCTAGGAGTGGCGAATTTTGTATGGGTTCTGCGTGTCAGATTTAGAGCTCATAGTTGGAGTCTCTTAAAAATCTTGGGTGGGGTGTGACGCTCACCGCTTCCCCCAGAACCGCATGGCTTACTCGCTAGGACTCGCCAGGGCAGAGAATATAGCTACACTCTACCTATAATTGTGTACTTTCCTTCTCGAGAAAGCTTGTGTTGCAGACAGTTCAGAACTGTTCTTTATTTTTGTCTGTCACAATCCTTTCTATTTTATTTAGTCAATTGAAAGTATTGTGTTAAGTAGTTGAATGATGGGAAAGCGAGCGGGAGTACAAAGGAGTAAAAAGGAAATCAAGCAACAACATATCTAGTGACCCTTCTAGGCTGCTTGTCCTCCAAAACACTGAGGTTCAAGTGTCCAAACAGTGGTTTAGAGTGGGTAAGGGAACATTGGAAAGGGAACTACTGCCCTGCCACTAACGTGGCAGGACTAGGAAGTTAGTAGGGGACATAAGGGTTAGTAACTGAGGGGAGGATAAAATAAAGTTATTCATTTACAAACGCAGTCAGTCGCGGGTTTGATGCGAGATATTTGTCTAGGCGAAATTTAAATGAATCAACGGTGCTGCAGTCTATAACGTCTCGGGGCAGCCCATTCCACAAGTTGACAACTCGATTGAAGAAGAAATTCTTAGATTCGTGTGAGTTAAAAGATTTACCAATAATTTTGCAACCGTTTCCCCGCGTGTAATTAGATTGGTCGATAGTGAAGTACTTACTACAGTTCATATTGTCGATGCCTTTGATGATTTTGAACACTTGAATTAAGTCACCTCTTAATCTGCGCTGGGTTAAAGGAAATAGATTTAATTCTCTAAGACGCTCTTCGTATGGTTTGGTCTTTAGGCTAGGTATCATTTTGGTAACTCTACGTTGAACTCGTTCTAGCTTGTTTATGTCTTTTTGGTAATAAGGGCACCAGCATTGAACGCAGTATTCCAGAAGAGGGCGGACTAAGGAATTGTAAAGGGTTAGGATTACGTCTTTGGATTAATGCTCAAATGATCTGCCTATAAAGCCAATTAATTTTGTTTGCCTTCTTAACAACTTCTGAACATTGTTGACTCGGTTTTAGGTTACTCGATATTGTTACTCCCAGATCCGTTTCTCTGTTTACATTCTTAAGCTGAGTGCCATTCATCGAATTGTTTGCTTTCTCATTTAGGTATCCGATATGTAGTACTTTACATTTATCCGCATTGAAACTCATTTGCCAAATTTGGGCCCAATGTGACAATTTATCTAGATTGTGTTGCATATCGTCAACTTGATCTTTTGAGAGTACGCTATTTGCAATTTTTGTATCGTCAGCAAATTTGAGATTGTACAGGTGAGACCCTCATCTATGTCGTTGATATAAATTAGAAAGAGAATTGGTCCTAGTACCGATCCCTGGGGTACCCCGCTACTTACATTGGTCCATTTAGATGCCTTACCGTTTATGACTACTCTTTGCTTTCTGTCGCTGAGCCAATTTTCTATCCATTTCAACACACTGTCTTGTATTCCATGCACTTTTAGTTTTAGCAGTAAACGTTTGTGGGGAACTTTGTCAAAGGCCTTTTGAAAATCAAGGTATATATAATCTACAGCTTTACTCTCATCGTAGAGGTTGAGGATATCGTGGAAGAAGTCTAAGAGGTTTGTTAAACAGGAGCGTTTTTTACGAAAGCCGTGTTGAGTATCTTTAAGTATGTTATTTTCCTCTAAGTGATTTACGAGTCTGTCTCTTATGACCGTTTCTAGCATTTTACATACAACTGAGGTTAAGCTAATTGGACGATAGTTACTGGGTAGGGATTTGCTGCCTTTTTTGAATATCGGTGTTACGTTGGCTATCTTCCACTGATCAGGCATAGTTCCAGACTGCAAGGATTTATTGAATAGTAATGTCAGTGGTTTGGAGAGCTCATCCTTAGCTTCCTTTAGAACTCTAGGCGAGATTGTATCAGGTCCAGGCGTTTTATTTACCTTGAGTTTATCTAAACAATTCAATACTTCTCTCTCTGTAACGGTGATATTGGGAGAGGGAGAGAGAGAGAGACAAGGTGGTGTGACTTGGTAGTGAGTGCGGCGCGTGGCTGGCCCCCTTACATAGGCCTCGCGGGATTCGTTGCCTCCTGCCTAACACTGCCTACTACGCGGCTGCTTACTGGGCGACTGTCGCGCGCCCTCGTGCCATTCTTGCGAACTGGGACTCCAGCCAGGAGGTCCATGGGAATATCCTTGTCAGATCCTTCACAGACAGCATACTCTAAGCATCTCCCTTGAACTGTCCCACACTCTTGTCTTAGAATCTTTCTCTCCTACTGCCTCTATCATATCCACTACTTCCTCACCTTTTCTTAATATCAATTCCCCTCTGGTTCTCTGCATCCACACCTTGAATTGGTGGCCAGACTGTATTATATGCTGGATCTCACATTTCTTATGTACTAGATTAAGGTTGAAGATAGTCGTTGTCTATTTGGGAGATTGTATTGCTGAGACTGTCTCCATCAATCACTAATGTTTCTACAGGGTTAAATAATGCTAGACTAGGGATCAGGTACCTTGCTGTTGGTGTTTTCAATGTGTGTAGGCTACTTTTGAGCTACACGACACTACGGATTCTGTGGGTTACCTGGGTGGATCTTTTGTCTGTGTACCTTGGAGTTTAGACTGTGTAGTGCGTGAGGGCTGCTTGCCTAATCCACCCAACACTGTTCTAACTCTATTTGCTTTTACTTTTGAGGGTCGCCAGGAGGATACTCGATACTTGTGATCGAGAATCCTCAAGAGAGCACCCCTTCATATTAACGTAATCAGGCCGCACAGACCCAAGGTCCACACTAGGCTAGGAGCTGCCTTGCTCCACCAGAATTCTGTACCTTTGCGTATCCCAGCTAGACTTTATTAACCCGGGTAGACAATAGCTGGATTAGATTATATACTCTTTTATGCATACCCATTATTTTTACACAAGCATTTTGAGGTCTAGGTTGCTGTAGAGAGACACAACCAGCATAGACCGGTTTTGTTAATAGGAGTACTACTTTTTCGTGGCGAGCAATATTACAGTTGCGCCGCTTATAATATTCTTGTGTCCAATAACATTATATGTCCAGCCTTTTTGTGTATTTAGCCTACACGTGCATTGTCCTGCCTCCTGCTATTTTGTGGTTCCATTTCCGATACGTTCTTCTTAGTAGCATCCAACATTATTCAGATGATTCCTTGTTCGGTGCTTGAGGACTTTACAACACTTTCTTTCATAAAGGAGTGACAAATATTATTGATTAAAGTAACGTTAAGTAAACCTTCTTCTTGTTTGCATTAGATCACTCTTGTGATTTAATTAAGTTAACTATCTTTTCCTTGTGTACCATAACTAAGCAACCATATGTTATAGGTAATAGGCTGTTTCAGAGAACATCAGCCTATAGTAGAAGCACATAGATACTGAGAGTTAAGATACCCCACTATCGCAGATATAACTCTGGAGGGTATAATATGTGTTCTTTGTTCGACAGGATTATATATCAGGGGTTGGATCTAGCGTTTCCCTTGTTGCATTTATGCCAGTCTAGTCCAATGTATAAGAGCCACTGATTTATACGAGACTCGATCGTAACACTTGTGAACCATATTTATCTGCATATCAAATTGTAGTATAGTAGTATACTGTATATCAACCTGCATGGATCCATCAGCACTAGTGCCAACACCCTAGGGAAAGTTGTGGCTCAAAGGGTGTAGATATTAATGTGTGTGTGTGCTGAAGTCATTACTGGTGTGTGTGTATGTGAGGGTTTATTAGTGTGTGTGTGTGTGTGTGTGAGGGTTCATTAGTGTGTGTATGTGAAGGTTTATTAGTGTGTGTATGTGAGGCTTTATTAGTGGTGTGTGTGTGAGGGTTTATTAGTGTGTGTATTTTTGGCGACTTTAATTTACCTGTGACCAAGTGGGGCGATACTCTTACTTCACACTCCGGACATGACTTGTATACGAACTTGCAAGAGAGTTCGCTTTATCAATTTGTTCGAACGCCGACCCGTGGTAATAACGTTCTTGACATTGTACTTGCAACAAAAGAAGAATTAATAGAGAATTTGAATGTTGGTGATGAATTCAGTAACAGCGACCATCGTACGATAACTTTCACTTTAAAGTTTACTAGTAACGAACCAAATAGTAGCATCGAAAAAGTCCCTAATTTCAAGAAAGCAAACTTCCATAAACTTAGAGATATGTTTAAAGAAACTGACTGGAGCTTTTTAATTAACAATAATGACATAAATACATCTTGGAAGTTATTCGAAACCACTTACCTAAAAGCAGTGCAAGACTGCATACCATCGAAAATACGGCGTCCAGGCCATAATAATAAGCCCAAATGGTGGAATAAAGATATTTTAAACTGCCTGCTTGCTAAAAAATTTGCTAATGATAGATTAAAATCCTCACAAAATGACGAAGAACGGGTGTGAAATTTGTAGAGCTACGACGCAAAGCCAAAAAGTTAATTAAGCAAAGTAAAAAGACCTTAGAGTTACATATTGCGAATCAAAGTAAAACAAACCCGAAAGAATTCTATAGTTATATCAGAAAGAAAAAAGTAGTTACTTCAACTGTTGGACCGTTAGTCGATGAAAATGGAGAATACACCAAAGACGAAGTACAAATGAGTAATGCCCTCAATACCTTCTTTGCATCAGTTTTTACAACAGAAGACCTCAGTGATATCCCTACACCATCGCCGATTCAGATTGATAATTCAGATGTTCTAAGCAATATCACCGTTACAGAGAGAGAAGTATTGAATTGTTTAGATAAACTCAAGGTAAATAAAACGCCTGGACCTGATACAATCTCGCCTAGAGTTCTGAAGGAAGCTAAGGATGAGCTCTCCAAACCACTGAAATTACTATTCAATAAATCCTTGCCGTCTGGAACTATGCCTGATCAGTGGAAGCTAGCCAACGTAACACCGATATTCAAAAAAGGCAGCAAATCCCTACCCAGTAACTATCGTCCAATTAGCTTAACCTCAGTTGTATGTAAAATGCTAGAAACGGTCATACGAGACAGACTCGTAAATCACTTAGAGGAAAATAACATACTTAAAGATACTCAACACGGCTTTCGTAAAAAACGTTCCTGTTTAACAAACCTCTTAGACTTCTTCCACGATATCCTCAACCTCTACGATGAGAGTAAAGCTGTAGATATTATATACCTTGATTTTCAAAAGGCCTTTGACAAAGTTCCCCACAAACGTTTACTGCTAAAACTAAAAGCGCATGGAATACAAGACGGTGTGTTGAAATGGATAGAAAATTGGCTCAGCGACAGAAAGCAAAGAGTAGTCATAAACGGTAAGGCATCTAAATGGACCAATGTAAGTAGCGGGGTACCCCAGGGTTCGGTACTAGGACCAATTCTCTTTCTAATTTACATCAACGACATAGATGAGGGCCTCACCTGTACAATCTCAAAATTTGCTGACGATACAAAAATTGCAAATAGCGTACTCTCAAAAGAACAAGTTGACGATATGCAACACAATCTAGATAAATTGTCATGTTGGGCCCAAATTTGGCAAATGCGGAAAATGGAAAGTACTACATATCGGATACCTAAATGAGAAAGCAAACTATTCGATGAATGGCACTCAGCTTAAGAATGTAA